>CM060656.1:41673016-42113016 GCA_030686955.1 Odontamblyopus rebecca | reverse complement strand
AAACATCAGAATTCTGGTCACGTTTGCAGATGGAAAGCGCCCCCCGGTCCTAGAGGCCATCAAAGCATCTGGGGTCCCATGTTCCCTTAAAAACGGAGTTCCAGTTCACTTTAAATTCAACAACTCTGCTCTGTTCGTCAGTAACTCTCCTGTGAAAAAAGAGGATGAAGAGGAGGAGGAGGAGGAGGAAGAAGGAGGAGGATTTGACCAAATGTTTTGGGACATGGGCAACAAAAGCATGAAGAGATTTTTTGTTGCTTTGAGTAAAATGAAGACTAAAAGTCTGACAATGACCAAAGAGGTGCTGTCAGAGCGAAAACAACTGGAGAACCTGGTGGAGAATCTTCAGAAGCAGGTTCAAGTTGGCCTCTGTAAACTTGAAGAGATAAACCAGACTTCCAAAATGCTGGAGAAGATTAAGGCTGAGATCAGCAGGAATGCAAACTTTGAATACACTGTCACTGTAGCTGAACCCCACCAGGTTGATATTTCTGGAACAGGACTCTATCTCACCAACTGTCAGCAGTGTCATTACACATGCCATGATAATTGTCCATATGCAGATGATGCAGATAAAAAATATTGTCCTGCAATGGGAAAGGATGGGAAGTGTACAGTGTGCCCAAACAAATGCATCTGGAGTGTGCATTTCAATCAGAAATACAAATGGGAGTATAAACAAGTAACAAAGACAGAAACAGTTAAGGAACTGAAGGAGAAGTATGACATAGCTCAAGGTGAAAAAAATGTGGTTGAGGCTTTGATGAAGAAACTTGAAACAGATTATGAGGATGTCCAAGAAGAGGTGACAGTGTTAATAGACCAGTCCTCTGCCAGTTTGAACCGACTGAAGGATATCGCTCTGAAACCAGACCCCCTCTCTTCTTCAGATTACATTGATATGCTAATCGAAGGGGAGAAATCTCAAGGCAAACCAGGCTGGAAAGACAGGGTACAGTCACTAACAGAGATGAAAGCGAAAGCAGAGTATATGGAGAAAGTCAACAAAAGAGAGCCCTTACTGAAGAACGTCAACAAAAGAGGGGCCTTACCGGAGAACGTCAACAAAACAGAGCCCCCAACAGAGAAAAAAAAGAAATCCTTCTTCGACCAATGGTTTTAGAAATAATAGTTCTCCTAGAATCCCACTGTACTCAGTTAATTCAGATATATGAGAAAATAAAATACACAATATCAAACTTGTAAGTGTCACTTTTAAAATACAGTGTAGGAGATCAGTTGTTGTTCACATTTCCCAAATTGATCAGATTAACTGTTGCTTGTATTTTTTTTAAACTCTGTAATCTGTAATATTTCTTCTTTAATCGAGATTAAAAATATAAACTGTTTCAGCATAAACTGCATTCATGTGATCTTGAAAACTCTGATGTATCTTTGTAATCATCTGACTTCACAAAATCAGATTAACACGAACATTCACTTTTTATTAACTTGATTTTCTTTACTAATCCATCAAAAAATCTGTATTGTTACGACAGCAGAATTATTGTGTGAGAAGAAACTGCTAATAAATATGTTTAAATGTTTTGTATGATTTGTTAAATTTGTGTTGCTGATAACGTCATTAAATCTGCTATGAAGCTGAATTCTGTCTCAAATGTGTTTCATTTGTTAAAGTAGCACTGAGTAACTTTTCTACTGTAGGCTCTGTCAAATGCTTTCCTCTGTGGAGATGTTATTGCTTTGTCTGGAATGTTCCGCAGTACAACATTGAACCTGTCTATCGTCATGGAGACCAAACCAGACCAAGTTACAGGTCAGATCTGTGGAGGGGCGACGCCGCTCACCTGAAGTCGCCCATCAAACTCAAACCTGCACAAAAACTGTGTCAATCGTTTGTGTGATTCTGGTTCTTCAGATATTCACAGTTTTATTTTGGTCCAGAACCTCAGCCTCAAAACAGGAAGAAAATGATAGAAAACGTTTGTATTTGGTTTGTTCTGTTTTGTGCTGTGACAGTTTCATTTGTGTGAGTTTATTTCTAAAATTCTTCATTATTATTTCTGTGGTAATTATAGGACGTCATTTCTGCTCAAGAGAAACGACCTGAGGCTGAGGAAAAGTCTGTTTCAGTCTTTAGTCATTTGATTTTGATTCATATTTTATAGAATAACACAGACTTTTCCTCAGCCTCAGGTCGTTTCTCTTCTCTAGTTTTGTGGAGTTTGTCTCCGTCAGCTGAGCAGAAATGACGTCCTATAATTACCACAGAAATAATAAAGAAGAATTTTAGAAATAAACTCACACAAATGAAACTGTCACAGCACAAAACAGCACAAACCAAATACAAACGTTTTCTATCATTTTCTTCCTGTTTTGAGGCTGTTTCACATTCTGAGGTTCTGGACGACGTCATCGACTGAAATAAAACTGTGAATATCTGAAGAACCAGAATCGCACAAATGAAACTTTTTGCAGCACAAACGACTGACGTAGTTTTTGTGCAGGTTTGAGTTTGATGGAGCGACTTCACGCAGGTGTGGAAAAAAGCACAAAAATGCAAGTAGTGCTGAGTCCGAATACATTTATTTATTTATTTATTCGATATTTTACCAGGAAAGTCAATTGAGAACACGTCTCATTTGCAATAACGACCAGATCAAGAGGCAGAAAACAGCACAATCAGGGCACTCACGTCAGTCATAACA
The DNA here is from genome assembly GCA_030686955.1 of Odontamblyopus rebecca. Classification (NCBI taxonomy): domain Eukaryota; kingdom Metazoa; phylum Chordata; class Actinopteri; order Gobiiformes; family Gobiidae; genus Odontamblyopus; species Odontamblyopus rebecca. The sequence goes on along the minus strand of CM060656.1, from coordinate 42,110,347 downwards.
TGAAGCAGTGAATAGAAGCAAGAAACATCTGAACATTTACAGATTAAAAGTATAAAGTGTTAAAAGCATGTGGATGGAGCTTTTAAAAGTTGACAGAGGTAAAAACGAACTAAGCTTTAGAGTCTATGATAATTTTGGACGACATAAGCAGAGAAAACGTCTACTTATGTCGTCCAAAATGCAGAGACAGGGAAGGTATTTTTATGACAAAATATAAAAAGTGCTGATTCGTATTGTTCTGTAGCGCATGTTTTGATCCTCGTTGACGTTGTGGTTGCTACGTCCAACCGGGAAGTAACTTTAGAATCCACCAAAATCACAAAATCAGAGGAAACTGAGCTAATTTGAGTAAAATCTGAAATCTAAATGGTGTTGACTGTGTTTCGGTGAAATGCGTGACCTGAAATCTGCACTTTAAGATTATAAATGCTTTAATTTACAAGTCAAACAAAAAAAACTTCAAGGCAAATTTTGGACTTAATAAGGAAAATATTTAGTCAAATCAATATTATTTAAAGGGGTATTGCTCCTTCGGGTCCTCAGATCTCTGGAGGTCCTGAGAGCCACAGAGCCTGGACTCCTTTAGAGCAAATCTAAAGACTTTTTTAAATTTCGAAAAGCAACTAGTTTTGTTTTTAAAGCTCTTGTTTTATTGCAGCGCTCTGAGATTCTATGGAATTAAAAGTACACTATAAATAAAAAAATATGATTATGTTATAGCAAATATGATGTTGTGATGCTTTATTCTTTCTTAATTGTATAGTATGTGTTTGTATAGATGTATTTTATTGCCTTTGTATATCATGGCCAGGGGACTACAGATGAAAACTCGTCTTCTGGCTCATTCTGGCTTTTTTAACCGTGTGTAATCATGTGTTTTATGAAATCGCACTGTCCCTTTTCAAATAAACTAAACTTATTCATTCATTCATTTATACTTATTTGTTTCGAGCAGTCAGTAGAAAGAAAAATAGGCTTCAACATAAATTACAAAAAACAAAAAAAGTTGATAAGCTCGAAAATGAGTGGGAAGAAAACTGAAACTTAACCCTAACATATTATTATTATTATTATTATCATTATTATTATTATTATATTTTAGGCCTTTACACAGAGTTTTTGCGGTAACATTCTGTATCTTCGCCTGGTTTTTGCTTCCATCTAGTGGCTGAATCAGGAACTGCACCTCCGCCTCTGTGACTGTAAAGGCCGAAACATTTATCATCAAAATACTGAGTGGAGATAATTACTGTTGATCCTGAGTCCTGGTTTAGGTTTCTTATTTAAGCCTGATTTAGTTCTGATTCGGTACCCGTTTAGTCCTGCTTTAGTCCCGGTTTAGTCCCTGTTTAGTCCCGGTTTAGTCCCGGTTTAGTCCCGGTTTAGTCCCGGTTTAGTCCCGGTTTAGTCGCGGTTTAGTCCCTGTGTAGTCCTGGTTTAGGCCCGGGTTAGTCCCGGTTTAGTCGGTTTAGTCGCTTTAGTCGCTTTAGTCGGTTTAGTCGGTGTAGTCCCGGTTCAGTCCTGCTTTAGTCCCGGTATAGTCCCGGTTCAGTCCTGCTTTAGTCCCGGTGTAGTCGGTTTAGTCGGTTTAGTCGGTTTAGTCCTGGTTTAGTCCCTGTTTAGTCCCGGTTTAGTCCCGGTTTAGTCCCGGTTTAGTCCTGCTTTAGTCCCGGTTTAGTCCCGGTTTAGTCCCGGTTTAGTCCCGGTTTAGTCCCGGTTTAGTCCCGGTTTAGTCCTGCTTTAGTCCCGGTTTAGTCCCGGTTTAGTCCCGGTTTAGTCCCGGTTTAGTCCCGGTTTAGTCCCGGTTTAGTCCCGGTTTAGTCCCGGTTTAGTCCTTTAGCGCTTCATAAACCTGTTTGTAAAGGATTTGTGCTGCTGACTGACCCCTAGTGGCCACTGCAATAAACGAACTCATGTTTTATTTATGAAGTTATAATTTAATGTATTTTTATCACATGTTTTTATCTTGTTTTTCTGTTTTCTGATCCATGTTTAAATGTTGTTTTCTGTTATATCCCACTACAAAATGTGACATTGTGCTTTTTCTCTTTTCCCCACATATATATACGTATATTTAAACACACACACAGAGAAGAAATATATTTTTAAAACATTAAATAAAATTACGATTTTGACGAGTTTTGTATCTCTGAATCTCTGAGTTGATTTTAAACTCAAATGTGAAATGTTTGGGGATCGTAGTTGAATTATGAAGAATTTGATAAGTAAAAATACAAATAAATAATAAATATTAAGAATGTTAAGTTTGATGAATATAATGTATAATCTAAGAAGTGTAAATGTATTTTTTTTATTAAGGTTCAATTTTAATGTCTTCATAAAGTGGATTCTTTAATATAAATACGAACTTTTGGGTTTTTTCCATCTACTTTTTAATCTCGTGTGTTTTTTCTTTATTGTTATGTTATATACGTGCAAAATAAATCGATAAATAAATATATGTCATAAATAAATGTGGGAGAAACACGGAAAACTCCCAAATCCAAAATGCGGAGACGATTCAGGCTCGAGGAAAGTTTTGTTCAGTAATTTAATTTAAATTTAAACTTGAGTCAAAACTTTTGTGTAATTCAGTGTTTTTTGACTCTTTGTTTCTGCGTCTGGTTTCGTCTAAAGGCAAAGAAAAAGGAGGAAGTGACTCTGTGTCCGTTTAGACTTCCTCTAAAACCAGGAAGTGCTCGAGTTTATGAATGAAAGACCCTGAACCAGGACTAAACCAGGACTAAACCGGGACTGAATCAGAACTAAACTAGGACTAAACCAGGACTAAACCGGGACTAAACCAGGACTGAACCAGGACTAAACCAGGACTAAACCAGGACTGAACTAGGACTAAACCAAGACTAAACCGGGACTAAACCAGGACTGAACCAGGACTAAACCAGGACTAAACCAGGACTGAACTGGGACTAAACCAGGATTAAACCAGGACTAAAAAAGGACTAAACCAGGACTAAACCAGGACTAAACCAGAACTAAACTAGGACTAAACCAGGACTAAACCGGGCCTAAACCAGGACTGAACCAGGACTAAACCAGGACTAAACCAGGACTGAACTGGGACTAAACCAGGATTAAACCAGGACTAAACCAGGAGTAAACCAGGACTGAACCAGGACTAAACCAGGACTAAACCAGGACTAAACCGGGACTAAACCAGGATTAAACCAGGTCTAAACCAGGACTAAACCGGGACTACACCAGGACTAAACTGGGACTAAACCAGGTTTAAAACAGGACTAAACCAGAACTAAACTAGGACTGAACCGGGACTAAATCAGGACTGAACCAGGACTAAACCAGGACTAAATCAGGACTAAACCAGGACTAAACCAGGACTGAACCGGGACTAAACCAGGTTTAAAACAGGACTAAACCAGGACTAAACTAGGACTGAACCGGGACTAAACCAGGTTTAAAACAGGACTAAACTAGGACTGAACCGGGACTAAACCGGGACTAAACCAGGACTAAACCAGGACTAAACCAGGACTGAACCAGGACTAAACCAGGGATAAACCAGGTCTAAACCAGGTCTAAACCAGGACTAAACCAGGACTGAACCAGGACTAAACCGGGACTAAATCAGGACTAAACCAGGACTAATCCAGGACTACACCAGGACTAAACCAGGACTAAACTAGGACTGAACCGGGACTAAACCAGGTTTAAAACAGGACTAAACCAGGACTAAACTAGGACTGAACTGGGACTAAACCGGGACTAAACCGGGACTAAACCAGGACTAAACCAGGACTAAACCAGGACTACACCAGGACTAAACCAGGACTGAACTGGGACTAAACCGGGACTAAACCAGGTTTAAAACAGGACTAAACCAGGACTAAACTAGGACTGAACCGGGACTAAACCAGGACTAAACCAGGACTAAACCAGGACTAAACCAGGACTGAACCAGGACTAAACCGGGACTAAACCAGGTTTAAAACAGGACTAAACCAGGACTAAACTAGGACTGAACCGGGACTAAACCGGGACTAAACCAGGTTTAAAACAAGACTAAACTAGGACTGAACCGGGACTAAACCGGGACTAAACCAGGTTTAAAACAGGGCTAAACCAGGACTAAACTAGGACTGATCCGGGACTAAACCGGGACTAAACCAGGTTTAAAACAGGACTAAACCGGGACTAAACCAGGACTAAACCAGGACTAAACCAGGACTAAACCAGGACTACACCAGGACTAAACCAGGACTGAACCAGGACTAAACCGGGACTAAACCAGGTTTAAAACAGGACTAAACCAGGACTAAACTTGGACTGAACCGGGACTAAACCAGGTTTAAACCAGGACTGAACCAGGACTAAACTAGGACTGAACCGGGACTAAACCAGATTTAAACCAGGACTAAACCAGGACTAAACTAGGACTGAACTGGGACTAAACCAGGACTAAACCAGGACTGAACCGGAACTAAACCAGGACTAAACCGGGACTAAACCAGGACTATACCAGGACTAAACCAGGACTAAACCAGGACTGAACCAGGACTAAACCAGGACTAAACCAGGACTGAACCAGGTCTAAACCGGGACTGAACCAGGACTGAACCAGGACTAAACTAGGACTGAACCGGGACTAAACCAGGACTAAACCAGGACTGAACCAGAATTAAACCAGGACTAAACCAGGACTAAACCAGGACCGAACCAGGAATAAACCAGGACTAAACCAGGACTAAATCAGGTCTAAACAAGGACTGAACCAGGACCCAGTTCTGCACAGTCGACCGTCGCCTTTGAGCTCCTCCCAAAGTCCTTGACGGCCTCACAAAGTGGTTTAGTGTCTTGCCCAAGGACACGACGGCAGGATTCACCTGTGGGAGCTGGAATCACACAACCTGTGCGCAGAGGTCTCTGCTCAACCAGTGATGCTTCTGTTTGTTTGTTTGGTTTTATGTCGAGAGCAGAAATCGAACCTCCAACCTTCTGATCAGTGACAAACGCTGGACTGAGCTCCTGGAAACTGATCAGATCCTTCAGTTTTAACATGTTTAAACTCATTAAACACGACGTTCTGCCCCAGTGGAGAAAGAATATTTCTGTTTATCTGTTTTGTCCCCTCTGAGCTCCCTTAGCCGCCATATTGTTTTAGACTTTTCAACTGTTAGTAATAGTAGTACAGGAGCCTTTATTTGTCAATTCCTTCACATGTACAAGACGTACAAAACAATCGAAATTGGACCTGTCGCCCCGAAAAAACAATATTACATGGGGAAGACAACAGGGACCGGACAGGATGGCAGGCAGCAGATTGAAATAAACAAAAAAACATCATCACATGAGGACAGGGCCCAGACCAGGCCCCAGAACAGGACATCGTTTGGAGCGATACACAAATAAAACACCTCCGAGCATCAGCAGCTCAGTCAAAACACAGTACAGACAGTCCACAGGACCAGCAGCAGGGGAGGCTGTGGAGGAGGCCCGACGTCGGCAGCAGCGTCCGGATCCTGCAGCCCTGAGGCACTGGATGCAGCAGACCCGCCCACCCGGTCAGGGGTACGAAGCTGCGAGGGGGTTGGGAGGGGCCGGGCTTCCTCCGCTGTGACCTCAGGGCGATTTGACCCCAGCCCGGCCTTGGTCGTGACCAGTGCTGCTTGGGGAGGCCAAAAGATAAGATTGGGTTGTTTTGGTTTTAGAGCGAGCGGCTGTGTCCAATTTCCACAACACTGCTGTTTGTCCACTGGTCTCAAGGTCATTTTTATGCAGAGCTCCAAGTTTCCTCCAGATTTTATCCAAAAATTGCGATTTAGAGCCTCCATGTCCAAGCATGTCCATCAGCGGTCAGTGACCGCGACCTCGGCCCAGAGTCCCAAAGTTCAAGTACTTGAAGCTCTGCTCCTCACTCCAGTTTCCGGGCAGCCGAGTGGGGCTTTGAAAACCTGCCTCAGTATTTGAATTTTCAGAAAATCAGGTTCAAGTGTAAATTCCAATGTGCAAAGTCCTGTAATCCTGGTTCTGAACAGATCGATCCTCTGTACGCAGGTTCGCCTGACCCTGCTTGTCTTGTTAATGGTGTCAATAGCGTTCAGAGACCAATTTATCAAATCCATAATTAATTTGGTTTTGGAGATCAGAGCAGAGAGAGTGACTCAAGAAAAAAAAAGACTAGACACTAGACCAGACGAGACAAAGAGCAAAGCAGAGGAAAGATCAGGGTCGGGAGAGGAGAGAAAATGTGTCCACCCTCACCAAGAGCCAAAGAAGAAATGTTCCGTTCCACTTTGTGATGTCATGAGGCGATAGTTGAACAGCTCCTTTTTTTTTTACCTTTAGTTCAGCAGAGGTCGGCGATTCCAGGACTGCAATGATCCAGCTGATTCTAGTGAAGGTGTGTGGAGTTTAAAAACACAGTGGAGCACGTCCTCTGCCTCACCTGGCATCACATGACAAAGTGGAACAGAGTGTTTTCTGTTTGGGAGAAGAACTAAGAGCTTAAATGTGCAGATTTGTGTGTTAAACATGTGTGAATGAAACAAAACACAACTCCAGGTGTGTTTGTGACGAGGAAACAACATCCTGACACATCCCGAAGCGTAAAACTACAGACTGACCTCACCTGGCATCACATCACAAGGTGGAAGGAGTGTTTTCTGTCTGAGAGAAGAACTCTAAATATGCCGTTTTTGTGCGTTAAACATGTGAATGAAACAAAACACAACTCCAGGAAATAACATTTTACCTTTAGGGGCCGTTTCCAGCTGTGTCAGGTGGATATGGAGCGTGAGGTTGGCATCGGTGCAGCGTCGGCAGTGATGCGGTCGCTGTATCGGACCAAACACACACAGAGACACACACACACACACACACACACTCACACACACACACACACACACACACACACACACACACACACACACACACAGACACACACAGACACACACACACACACAGACACACACAGACACACAGACACACACAGACACACACAGACACACACACACATACAGAGACACTCACACACACACACAGACACACACACACACACACACACACACACACACACACACACACACACACACACACACACACACACACACACACACACAGTCGCTGTATCGTTGTGGTGAAGAGGAGCTGAGCCCAAAGCCAAAGCTCTGGATTCCCTCAGTCTCGTTCCTCCTTCACCTGTGGTTCTGACTCTGGGAACGACCAAAAGGACCAGATCCAGATACAAGCGACAAATGAGTTTCCTCTGGAGAGTGACCGGGCCTCCCTTAGAGAGAGGGGGAGGAGCTCGGAGTAGAGTCGCTGCTCCTCCACGTGGAGAGGAGCGGCTGAGGGGAGGAGCATCTGTCCTGATGCCTCCTGGACGCCTGTTCTGGGCCTGTCCCACCAGGAGGAGGCCCCGGGTTAGACCCAGGACCCGCTGGAGGGGCTCTGTCTCTGGGCCTCGGGGTCCAGGAGGAGCTGGAGGAAGTGTCTGGGGAGAGGGAAGTCTGGGAGTCCCTCAGACTGAGGCCCCCGCGACCCGGCCCCAGATAAACGGAAGAAGATGGATGGATGTAACAGGTGGAAAAACATTTCTCCAGATGTTCATATTGTTTAGACACAACAGAGTTTTGGGGGGTTGAAAACACAAAAATCTGAAAACTCCTCCAGAGTGGAAATCTGAAATCTGAAATCTGAAATCTGAAATCTTAAATCTGAAACGCTCCATCCTGTCGTCGCCGTGTTTCCGTGGTGCAGAGATCACGTCACGAGCTCGAGTCAGTTCAGGAAAAAACAAACATGTCAGAACTTCAACCGAGCTGCAAACGCCACAGGACTCGAGTCAGAAACAGACGACACTGATCACAGAGTCACTCACAGCTTTATTACTTTATTATTATTATTATTATTATTATTATTATTATTATTATTATTATTATTATTATTATTATTATTATTATTATTATTATTGAGTCGTTCAGATTTATTACTCTTCTCCATGTTGTTTTGACACGCTGGAGAAGAGGAAGTAGAAGGTTTTACAGTATATAAGGGTGATACTCAGGCGTTTGGTGTTGGTGGTGCTGCCCCCTACGCTCTGGAGGTGCAAACTGCATCGACAAACTGCAGGTTTTGTGTCTCCGTGAGCAGCAGAATTCCCCAAAACGCTCGAGTAAACGTGGAATAAGAGTGAGAACGAAAACGCACTTTTCGGCTTGTTTCTGTTTTTAGCACCAAACAAACACGGGTTAGCGACATGCCACAAAAGGAAGTGTGTGGTTAGCATGCTAGCTGTTGCTCAGAATGTGTAAAGTAAGTGAGGAATAACGCTGGACCTTTAAAACAAACGAGTTCTGTTTTCCATGTTTTTAAGACAGTGAAATAGAGTCATAGAGTTATATTAGTTTTGTCATACTTCCTTCCTCCTCTTTGTGCAGTTCCGCGGAGACTTCCTGGAGCAGTTTGCGTTGGCCGTGTTGAGTTATGACTTCATGTGATATTGATTCACAGTGTGTCAGAGTGATTGACGACGGCAGCCGGACGGACGTGGAAAAAACACTGAACGGAGAAGAAAAGAGGAAAGACTCTGCGTGGACGGATCAGCCAGAACATTATGACCACAGGTGAAGCCCCTTTGCCGACGTATTTACCATGCGAACGCAGTATCGCAAACACCTCGTCAAGACATCGCTCGTGTTTCTCTTTTGCAACATGTTTACGAACTGTTGGCGACACTTTGCGACACTCCGCGATGTGTTAACGATGTCCTGACGATGCAAAGACGTTGTTGCCGCGATCTTATAGCGACGTCTTGACGCATATTAACGAAAACTGACGACTGCTGATGAACTACTGGCAACTGTAGATGAACTATCGGCGAGGACTTGCGATCTGGATGTGATTCAGTAAGGGCCTCTTGGCAACTTGGCATCTGGTCACGAAGTACTGACGACACACGACCTTCAGGTATGTATAAAGAGGTGCGGTTCCTTCTCGACTAACATGGCCGAATTATAGTTCTTTGTTGACGTTTTAAATTTATAGCTCTGCGTCGAGGTCTATGCGCCGTGAAGTAATTCACCTCGACAACACTAGAGGGCGAGGATTAAACTGGTCTGTGCTACTGCAGAGGTTTAATCTCTGAAAAGTTTAACATGAACCATCTCCAACGCAGCATACGCACAGAACATCCTCTGTCACAGAAAGAACACAAATAATCCACTGAGTCGTGTCCTTTTGTCCCACAGAAGATGAAGCATCAGCACTGAGCTGTTTTTTTTATGAATCGCAAATGTTTGCAGAGGATTCGTCGATCCTCATCACTGAATTGCTACTAAATCATCAAGACTATTGATCGTCAAGATGTCGTCAGTTCATTGCAAGAATTGACGACATCTTGACGATCACTAGCGACTCAATATCGAAGGCATTAACGATGCCTTGGTGAACCTTTACCAAGTGTATTTTTGATTAATTTTTTGGACATTTCTAAAAAAAAAATGGTCAGAGGACGTCAAACTTGACGAGGCCGTGGAGAATGTTTGCGTTTATATAGCGATACCTTGTGAACCATGGAGAACCCCGGCGATTTCCCAAAAGAAACAGTTCACAGCCGCATCAGTTTCATTTGTGTGAGTTTATTTCTAAAATTATTCATTATTATTTCTGTGGTAATTATAGGACGTCATTTCTGCTCAGCTGACGGAGACAAACTCCACAAAACTAGTGAAGAGAAACGACCTGAGGCTGAGGAAAAGTCTGTTTCAGTCTTTAGTCATTTGCTTTTGATTCATATTTCCTATAATAACTTAAGCAGGTTTTAAAAAGGACTCAGATATGTAATCATTAACTTTTGTATTTGTCATATGGTTTTAAAAGCCCTTCTAGGGAGGGACATTGCAAATTAGGTTTGGCTATAACTGTTGTAGTGTGATGCATGTTTATTGTTCATATTTGTCCCTATCAAATAAATAAATAATGACACAGACTTTTCCACAGCCTCAGGTCGTTTCTCTTCTCTAGTTTTGTGGAGTTTGTCTCCGTCAGCTGAGCAGAAATGACGTCCTGTAATTACCACAGAAATAATAATGAATAATTTTAGAAATAAACTCACACAAATGAAACTGTCACAGCACAAAACAGCACAAACCAAATACAAACGTTTTCTCTCATTTTCTTCCTGTTTTGAGGCTGTTTCACATTCTGAGGTTCTGGACGACGTCATCGACCAAAATAAAACTGTGAATATCTGAAGAACCAGAATCACACAAACTGAACTTTCTGCAGCACAAACGACTGACTCAGTTTTGTGTAGGTTTGCGTTCGATGCCGTGCGGTTCTTGTGTCTTGTGTTCAGGAAGCACCGACAGTTTTCATCTGACTGCAGAGCCTCACATACAAGTTCATCATGATCGCGCTCACATTCCTTCACTGTATACGGCCTCCCGCGGCCTTCTGGGTAACGCTCCAGAGTGCCACAGATCCGGCCGGCGCTGAGTTTGGAGGAGGAACAGAGAAACGTCCCATCGAGAAGCAGATGGAGTGAAGTCAGCGCAGTTTGGATCACGCACAGCGAACACTTGTCTCACACCACAGGGACACTCATGACTTATTATTACAGAGAGAAGAAAACTGTGAGTCCGTTATTCCATGTGGAGGTAGATTTAAAGAGGAGTTTGATTTACTATGAAAATCTTCTCTTAAAGTTGAACTCGGGCCCGTCTGAAGCTAAAGTCGTTTCTAGAGGTGGTGAATTCTGTCAGGAGCCAAAAAACGGCACAGATCAGTGTTTCCTCGGTGGAGATCTCACTGTGGCAGTGAGTCTGTCAAGGCAACAAACTAGTGCAGTGATGGGGGCAAGTTCTGAACTAGTGTAGTGATGGGGGCAAGTTCTGAACTAGTGTAGTGATGGGGGCAAGTTCTGAACTAGTGTAGTGATGGGGGCAAGTTCTGAACTAGTGTAGTGATGGGGGCAAGTTCTGAACTAGTGTAGTGATGGGGGCAAGTTCTGAACTAGTGTAGTGATGGGGGCAAGTTCTGAACTAGTGTAGTGATGGGGGCAAGTTCTGAACTAGTGTAGTGATGGGGGCAAGTTCTGAACTAGTGTAGTGATGGGGGCAAGTTCTGAACTTCCACGTAAAACACCAATTTGCTTCACACTGAAGAAGCTTAACTCCACTTTAACCCATCTGACAACAGCCACGAGTCTAACAAACCAAACGCTCTGCCTGGTTCACTCATTAGTGTCTGGAAACGTTAGAAAACATCTTTATAAGCACCTCACACTTCCCTCTGCTGATTTCCCACTGCACAGGCCAAAGCCCAATAATAATTTATATAAATTAAGTTTATTCCTTATTATTTAAAAAACTAATACTACAACTAATATAACGCAATATTGAAACAATTAAATATACTGAAATTCAATTAATTGGTCGAAAAGCCAAATTTCTCCAAAATGTTTTTTTGACGATAATTCGAGAACGAAAGGTCACAGAGACTTGGAACCTCGATCCGTCAGAATATTTCGGGGGCACTGAACGCGTCAGTTTTGGTGGTGAGTCTCTACGACCTTCTGTTCCTGAGATATGAGCACTTTATGCTAAAGGAAGTGACGTAACTCCAGAACGGAAACTCACACAGACTCAAGGCTGGTTTAGACTTGGTTTAGACCTGGTTTAGACCTGACTTAGAACTAGGTTAGACCTGGTTTAGACCTGACTTAGAACTAGGTTAGACCTGGTTTAGACCTGACTTAGAACTAGGTTAGACCTGGTTTAGACCTGTCCTAATCCTGTGTTTTGTTTTTCTTTTTGATACTTTTTATTTATTTAAGATTTTTTAAGGTAAAAAAAACAAATAACAAATACAAAAGTTTGGAGCACTGTTCCACTGGAGTCAGGATGTAAAAGGGTGGATCACATCTCTTTTTTTCTTATAATTCAACCATTTAGTCCAGCGTTTAATGAAGAAATGTCCTTTTAGTCAAAGAAAAGAAGTCATTTGTTCCATTGAAAATATTTCTTCCATAATGTGGAGCCAGTGATTCGCTGATGGTGGGTCGTCCTCTTTAAGACAGCTCCTCGTTGTTGCTTTTTTTGCTGCCAGTGTCATGATCAAACTGACTTTAGCTTCAAACGTGCCCGAGTTCCCCTTTAAACATATTTATCTTTTCAACCTATCCATCTTATTGAGGTTTTATTTTATTATTTATTCATTACAAAATACCTTGAAAAAATGTGAGGGGAGTCACTTCTCCACTGATCTGTAACGTGTCCTTATGCTCATCTGGAAGTCTCAATGGAAAAAGAAAATTAAGGATGAAATATTTTCTTTGTGAGGTATTAATTGTACAGTTGTTTCATGGTAATGAGTCAGAAAGTTGTTATTATTTTATCTGTTTGAATATTAAGTGTCAGAACACCACTGTTATTCATTTCCGTATATTTTATTTGTAAAAAATATTTACGTTTGAGTCATGTGACCTGTTCCTTTGCCCCGGAAGTAAAAAATAAAAAGACGACAGCGAAACAGAAAAAGTGTAAAGAAAAGATGTCAAAGATGCTGCTTAACTCCCACTGGTGATGTACCGGCGAACACGGGAAAGATACTGTTTGTTTTCTGGATTTATTTAAACGTTTTTGTATGGCAACCTGAGACATTTTCTCTGTGTCTTTATTTTAGTTTTCACGGTGTTTCGTGTGTTTATGAAGTTGGTGAATGAGAAGAAATGTTGACACACACGACCGTCAGTGCAGAACGTGAAGTCCTTTTATTTGCGAAGAAAACCAGAGGAGCCACATCCCTTTGTCACCAGAATAGCAAAAGCAAAAACATGACACCATAAGCACCAGGGTGGCCGAGTGGTGAAGGCGCTGGACTTAAGATCCAGTGGACGTGAGTCCTCGTGGGTTTGAACCCCACTCCTGGTACAGTTTAACCCTTGAACTGCCTCCTCGACCAAATGGTTCAGCGCATTTTGAGTCACTATGTTTCAACAAGAGGCTTAATTTAACTCAAACTGATTTAGCCATTTCTACTAATTGGTGGAGGTTTGCAAAGCTAAAGAAATCCACATGAATCCATATGAAATTTTATACGTTATTCATAAAATGATACCTCGACCATTTGGTAGAGGTCAATATTTTTAAAACTAAAAGGTCTGTTGAGAAAAAAAACAACAACACAAGATTGTAGTTAAAGCTATAAAAAATGCAAACAAAAACATTTTCTATCGCTTTTTTCTTGGTGGGGTAGTTAAAGGGTTAATGAAGACTCTGTTCGCACAGGATGAGCAGAGCCGGGGGACGTCGCCTCAGTTTCACCTGCAGCACATTCGGGATCAGGGAAGTCTGTGAACTCCTCTATTTGACTGAAATTATGACCGGATATGAAAATGTATAAAGTCTGCTAAAAAATAATAATAACGAACGTTCCTTAAATAAGGAACGTTCCTTAAATAAGGAACGTTCCATAAATAATGAACATTCCTTAAATAAGGAACGTTCCTTACCGCTGCTACAGGTCAACATCATAGATAGAACAATAGAACGATAGAACAATAGATAGATAGATAGAACGAAAGATAGAACGATAGATAGAACGATAGATAGATAGATAGATAGAAAGAACGATAGATAGATAGATAGATAGAACAAAAGAATGATAGATAGATAGATAGATAGAACGAAAGATAGAACGATAGATAGATAGAATGAAAGAATGATAGATAGATAGATAGAACGAAAGAACGATAGATAGATAGAACAAAAGAATGATAGATAGATAGATAGATAGATAGAATGAAAGATAGAACGATAGATAGAACGATAGATAGATAGATAGATAGATAGAACGAAAGAACAATAGATAGAACGAAAGGACGATAGATATAGATAGAGAGATAGATAGATAGAATGAAAGAATGATAGATAGATAGATAGATAGAACAAAAGAACGATAGATAGATAGAACGAAAGAACGATAGATAGAACGAAAGGACGATAGATATAGATAGAGATATAGATAGATAGAATGAAAGAATAATAGATAGATAGATAGATAGATAGAACGAAAGAATGATAGATAGATAGATAGATAGATAGATAGATAGATAGATAGATAGATAGATAGATAGATAGATAGATAGATAGATAGATAGATAGAACGAAAGAATGATAGATAGATAGATAGATAGATAGATGATACTTTACTGATCCCTGTGAGGCTGTGTGATAATTCACCCCTAAAAAGCTCAAAACTGCTCATCAAAATTTCTACCGCAGCCTCCATTACCCAAGCCGGGAAAGCGATAGAAAAGACACGTAAAGTGATATGAAATGTGCGCAACATATGGAGAAAAGACCGTGGAAATAAAAGGAACAGACAGAAAAGACGCAATTACAACAACAAACACTGAGCTGCAGATTCACACGGGACGAGTTTTATCACCGGACGTCTGTGTTTGGTGAAATATCGTAGGGAATTTGCGGCGGAATTTTTACTTTACAAATTACAGACGTGGAGCAATTTGGATTCTTTTTTTTTTTTTGTGTGTGTGAAATCCGACTTTTTTTCAAGGTCGTTCACGTTTCCAGGTAAACGCGACTTGTGTGTGTGACTTTAAAGTGCCCCGCAAAAAAGGAGGAGGATCAAGCGGGAAGTGAACGGGAAAAGCTGAAGAAGGAGGAGGTGAAAAGGAAAGGAACAGAGAAGTGAACGGAGCTGGAAACGTGAGTAAAAGTCATTTATTTTGCTTTATATATTTTAGCACTACCTCACTTTTCATTTGCACGTTTTTGTTTTGTCTGTTTGTGGTCTTGTCTTGTCCAGTGTGTCTTTATGTTCTGTTTTACTTGAATGTTTGCGCTGAGGTGGGAGAGGACCGTCAGTTCCCCTGTGCTGTATGTTTAGTATGTACATGCACATGTGACAATAAAGACGAGTGACTGATTTAGTGTTTTGTGTCCAGGATCGATGTTTTCCTCACTTGATCCGTCGGAAAATAGAGTTCCGCGGAAAATAGTGTCCCGCAAAAAGCCACAACGGAAGCGACCGCGGGGTCGCTTCCGTTGTGGCTTTTTGCGGGACACTTTTGGGGCGTTTAAAGTTCACACTGGAGATCACAGACAAGTCACATTTAATTGGAAACGCGAACGACCTTGAAAAAAAAGCCCTGCAGTCTGACCGGAGCCTAAGTCCAGGGAAGTCATTGAGTTGTTAACGAATCATCTTTTGTCAGAGGCTTAATTAATCCCTGAAGACCTGAGGGCAATTTTAGTACATTTCTCCTCACCTGGATTATTTTTTTAAATTTTGCTTTTAAAACTGCCCCTTTTACCCCTAATGAAGTGTTCTACCTCCTTTTGTTCAGTCCAACCTGTTATTTCACAATCTGCTGCAGTAGTTGTGTCATGAGGCTGTGATAAAAGATACAGGACCAGAAATAGAGAAATAGAAAATAAAATTCACTCTTTTATACAAAACCCACAGCAAACATGTAGGAACAACTTTTTGACATAAAAATCCTTAATTTAGGGCCTGAGCTACAAAAATGCAAAATCTCAAGTCTGTAAGTAAATTAAAAATCTCCTTATTGCCCTAAAAACAAAAAAAGTGCAGTGGCTCCATGACTTTCCTGGTCCAGTCCTGGAAACAGCTCCTGTCAGGTCCAGGGCCAGAGCCACAGCACTTCTGCATTTCCAGGCTGGAAATTACATTTGGATTTGTTCATTTGGACTGAAATAAACCTTTAAATAAAAATAGAAAGAGATGCACAATTACACACACCAAGATGTGTCATTTTCCATGTGTGTGAGAATTAACTCCACTTAGAGCGACTTTTTCC
The DNA here is from genome assembly GCA_030686955.1 of Odontamblyopus rebecca. Classification (NCBI taxonomy): domain Eukaryota; kingdom Metazoa; phylum Chordata; class Actinopteri; order Gobiiformes; family Gobiidae; genus Odontamblyopus; species Odontamblyopus rebecca. Next base: position 42,094,521 of record CM060656.1, on the reverse strand, counting down.
CTCGTTATAAACACACACAGTCAGAGGAGTCGACCATCTTGACTCACTTCACTCTTTGGCAAAGTTTGGCTCCATCAAAATGGACGGAGCGCATGAGTTTGGGGAAAACAAAGTTCCTATTGGACACTCGTTTTGCTCCCGTCATCACACAGCGTGAGTGTGACGTAGGATAAAGCCGCAGAAATGTACGGAAACCTCTATGTCTGCACTTTCAGAGGGGAAAAGGACGTTTCTGTCTTTTACACTTACAAAGTTCTGCGGTTATAAAAAACATATTCCTCTGTATCGTGTCGTAGGTCTTCGAGGGTTAAACTGTACCAGGAGTGGGGTTTGAACCCACGAGGACTCAGGTCCACTGGATCTTAAGTCCAACGCCTTCACCACTCGGCCACACTGGTCACAAAGAGCTCATCTCCAAATATGTATGTATGTATGTATGTATTTATTTATTTATTTAGTTGCTTGACATTGTTAACATAATCAAAAAAACAGCGTCATGTGAACAAGCAAAATATTTCACGTCCATGATGCTCAAAAGGAAAAGGAAGAAGTTTTAACACTTACAGAGTCCGACCCTCTTGTCTAAAAACTGACCTCGTATTTCATTTACACTTAATTATTGCCACACATCTGACATGAACATTACAACATGTGATACTTTTCATTGTGATTACTTACATTTCTTTTTAACAACATATTTCATTGTCACTACATTACTCCACGGTTCAGTACATTTTCTTACTGCGAGACATTTTACGCGATCATTTCAATACTTCATATGAATTTCATTTCATAACATGATTTCGACCATCAGCTTCAGCGTATTTAACAAACGTGTTTTCCTTGTAATTATGTTAGAAGGGCTTACAGCAGAATGCGAAACGAAACGAAACGAAACGAAAATCTGCAGAATGCGAAATCTGCAAACTACGAAATCTGCAGAATGCGAAATCTGCAAACTACGAAATCTGCAGAATGCGAAACGGTGTGTTTATGTTCACCCGGAAGTACCCGGAAGTAAGTCACCCGGAAGTACCCGGAAGTAAGTCACCCGGAAGTACCCGGAAGTAAGTCACTAAACGGGTCAGTCTCCCTGAAGAGGACATGACACCGCAAAAAATTGGAACTATTTTTGAGGTAAGGTTAAAATTACCTTTTTCTGTTGTTGTAAACACCGTTTTCTTATAGGCGATAGCTAATAGCTAATAACTGGAATGCTAGCGAGCTTTACTCGTAGGCAAGCTGTTATGTTGCAGACATAACGTCAATCATAACGTCAAGGCACACACTGCTCCAGGGACTGTAACCAATACATACTGTTATTAACTGTAAGTAGCTTTGGATAAAAAGTGTCAGCTAAGTGTCATGTATAATGTAATGTAAACAGGGGTTATTCTAGGCTTCCCTTATCCCAGGCTATTGTTTTCATAGTCATATTTGCCTAAAAGATACCGCTCCATTATTGCAGTGGAATAAATAATGAACAAATCCAGGTCTTTACTGATGATTTATATTAGGCTTTTAAATTGTACATAGTTACAGTTAATGGGTGCGTGTGTTCGCGCGCGCGCGCATGTGTGTGTGTGCGTGTGTGTGTGTGTGTGCGTGCGTGTGTGTGTGTGTGTGTGTGCGTGTGTGTGTTCGCGCGCGCGCGCGTGTGTGTGTGTGCGTGTGTGCGTGCGTGCGTGTGTGTGTGTGAATGCGAAGAACTGATATTGTGCTATACAAATACATTTTGAATTGAATGTTAATTTGTCATGCCAATTAACCTAATGCTTGATAATAACATTTAAGTGGCTTTTTGGGATTACTTGGAGAAAATACAATTTAAAAATAAAGTTCTGTAATGTCTCTTGGAGGGCTTTGAATCTGAACTCTTTCAAATATTGTTCTTGTTTTAGCAGCAATGAAGAAGCATATGACAAAATTGAAGAGGTGGTTATGGCGGCCCAGTCCCTCTCAGATGTAACCGATGCCGTCAAGAAACTCTCCCATCGAATCCAAAAGCGCACATGTCTTGACTGAGGAACAAGCTGAACATATCAGAGCTGCATTCAGCTGCTGTGTGTAAAGGTACAGTCTGTTGTCGCATTTTCAAACAGTCTAGTCCCCATTTTTTGGATTTTGATTTGTTGTGTTGCAACTGTGTATTGTGTGTATCTAAGTCTATTGTATGCTGTGTGTATGCTGTTGCCTGTTGAAATACTCTGCCTGTTTCTTCACAAACAAATCTTAAGTTAATACTGGTAGGTTTATTTCCTAGACCAGGGGTCTAGGAAAGTGCAGAGTGCAGTCACTCTCACTAGAAATCTGTTAAAAGCGGATGGCCTTCATTTTGCAGTGGCCCCTTGGAAGTGTACCTAGTTTTTCAGCATGCGGCCCGCAAACAGAAAAGTTTGCCCACTCCTGTCCTAGACTGTTGCCTTTTTTCTCTACGGAGCTCCCCCTACAGGTTTGGGTTGTTAACTGCATGGTAAACAAACCCAGAGTTACTGATCACTATAAACAAATAAATAATAAAGAAGTGGTTTGAATTAATCAGTGTTTTCATGTTCTCTTGCATTTAATTATTGTGACTAGTTTTCAAATGCCAAGATCAAATATCTGAAACCGAAGAGGAACCATATCTGTAGCCCTAAAACTGTGAAACATACCAAACTGGGCACATTGTACTGTTGCATCCCTAGTGTCTAATTACTTTTTATCTCTGTCTTGCAGGACCAGTGATGGAGCCAGTGCTGTCAACATGCTGCAGATCAATCCTAGGATGCAGGTCGTGTGTCACTCGGTCACTGCAGACAAGCAATCAGTGTGTAAAATGTAGGCCAGACAGCTTGGCCTTGAATGTGGTGGAGGTTTCTGGCCTTTCTGAGGCCCTGAATGCCTTGCAAGACGTTATTAAGGTGGACTAAACACATTGTGCTGGTAACCATCCCTGTTATTACTTTCTGTTCACTTTATTGCCAATGTTCAGAGGTCAGATGTAAGCTTAAGGATATTTTTATTCTAAGTAAGAAAGAGAAAGTTACAGAGAAATACTTTTAAAAAGACGTTCATGTTTAATAAACATAATAAAAGAATGTAAGGTAAATTGTAAAGGCAACGTAGAGTTAAATTTGTCAACTGGACCAAAGTTTTGATAGAAGACGTTTCGCCGCTCATCCGAGCTGCTTCTTCAGTAAATGAAGAATTTCTGTAACTCTCTCTGTATAGCACAATATCAGTTCTTCGCATTCACACACACACACACACGCACACACACACACGCGCGCGCGAACACACGCACCCATTAACTGTAACTATGTACAATTTAAAAGCCTAATATAAATCATCAGTAAAGACCTGGATTTGTTCATTATTTATTCCACTGCAATAATGGAGCGGTATCTTTTAGGCAAATATGACTATGAAAACAATAGCCTGGGATAAGGGAAGCCTAGAATAACCCCTGTTTACATTACATTATACATGACACTTAGCTGACACTTTTTATCCAAAGCTACTTACAGTTAATAACAGTATGTATTGGTTACAGTCCCTGGAGCAGTGTGTGCCTTGACGTTATGATTGACGTTATGTCTGCAACATAACAGCTTGCCTACAAGTAAAGCTCGCTAGCATTCCAGTTATTAGCTATTAGCTATCGCCTATTAGAAAACGGTGTTTACAACAACAGAAAAAGGTAATTTTAACCTTACCTCAAAAATAGTTCCAATTTTTTGCGGTGTCATGTCCTCTTCAGGGAGACTGACCCGTTTAGTGACTTACTTCCGGGTACTTCCGGGTGACTTACTTCCGGGTACTTCCGGGTGAACATAAACACACCGTTTCGCATTCTGCAGATTTCGTAGTTTGCAGATTTCGCATTCTGCAGATTTCGTAGTTTGCAGATTTCGCATTCTGCAGATTTCGTAGTTTGCAGATTTCGCATTCTGCAGATTTTCGTTTCGTTTCGTTTCGTTTCGCATTCTGCTGTAAGCCTGTTAGAAGTGGATTATGTTTTTGCTTGTTTTGAGCTCCAGATTCAGGGAGTTCCACAGTTTAACGCCGGAGGGAATCATTGTATTTTTGAGCAACAGAAACACCTGTAATGAATAAACGCGAGATGGAAATGTTTAATGTCGCACCGTGGAACATTCCGGGCGCGGCAATAACATCTCCATGGAAACGACCAGTCCTGTATTAGATTCGGACGGAGCTTTTGGTCATGTTGGGGTGTTGTTCCCTGGTCAAAAACAGACCTGGGGTTGCGCTTTGTTTCCTTCGCACATGTGAGTAAACCTGCGACGCCGGAGCTCAAAACGCTCTGTTCCACTTTGTGATGTCATTTAGTGGGAATTTTAAAAACTGAAACTAAGAAAACGGCTCCACGGGGACTCATGGCTGAAATGTTCTAACAGAGGAGGGTTTTATCTTTCAGTCTGCTTTTGTTTTACGTTGACAGACCCAGAAATGGCAAAGATAAAATCGTTTAAATACTTTAGAATCACTTTTGGCTTCACATCGGCTTTAATCAAATGCGCTCGGATACGAACACGACGCGACTCGTGATAAACGTGACCATTTCCTCAGACTCTCGCTCAAGTTTTACTCAGAAAATGGTCCACTGTCTGACATTTCTGTGTGATTCAATATAGTTTTAGTGTCTGGAAATAGAATGGAAGAGGAGGGAAAAGAAATCATCAAATCGTCATCATGAAAGAAGGAAAAGTGCGATAGATTAACTCCCCTAACGCTCTGTATTAAGTGTCGACTGGTATATTATAAAATATAAAACAGCCTGAGGAAGAACTGCTCTTATTTTCACTGAAGTAAAATTCTGAGCTGTGAATCACTGAACCAAATGACCTGAAACACTTCACATATAAACTGTGCAATAGTTCTACTGTAATGTCTGTAATGTTTCATTTAATGTCATAGTGTTATTATATTACACTCATTATCAGAAAAACATTACATGAGATTTTTTTTTATGCCTTAAAACATCAAACTCGAATCGATATTGTGACCCATGTATAAAGATACATATTGAATTGTGGGAAAACTGTCCTAATGACGTCCTGGACTTCTGCTTCAGGAGGTTTTCTCGAACTGGACCTTGTCAAATGTTCGCTGAATTCTCCTGTTGTACAGTGTGAAAGTGGAACTCGGGCCCGTCTGAAGCTAAAGTTGTTTCTAGAGGTGGTGGAATTCTGTTAGAAGCCAAAAAACGGCACAGATCTTCACACTGAAGAAGCTTAACACCACTTTAACCCATCTGACAACAACCACGAGTCTAACAAACAAAACGCTCTGGTTCACTCATTAGTGTCTGGAAACGTTAGAAAACATCTTTATAAGCACCTCACACTTCCCTCTGTTGATTTCCCACTGCACAGACCAAAGCCCAAAAGACTCGATCGTCGATGTCGTTTCTAATCCCGTTTATTTACCAGTGAATTATATTTTTTGAAAACACAAAAAAAGTACATTTCTGAACCATTTTCTTTCAACAACTTTCAGTTTCTCTTCTTCTTCTCCGTCAGTCGTCGATCTTCACTTGTTCCTTCTGGAGTCGACGATCGAGTCTTTTGGGAAGTGAACAGACTTCAGTGAGGCTGATGTTTCCTCAGAGATAATCAGAATCAGAATCAGAATTACTTTTATTCATCCCCGAGGGGAAATTTTCTTCATTACAGATGCAACCGACCAAGAGCATGTACATCGAACAAGTTACAAAATAAGATAAATACAATAAGATAAAAGATAAGATAAAAGATAAAATAGCTCTCTCTGGGAAATTATTTACATCATTGACCTATTTATGACTATATACATGTGTGAGCAGGAATAGGATGAAAAGGATTGAGTAGTTTGTGAGTTAAAGTGCAGCGTTCAACAGTTTGATGGCGACAGGACAGATTTCCTGTGTCTCTCAGTGGAGCAGCGGCAGCCGCAGTCTATGGCTGAAAGAGCTCCTCTGATTGGCCAGCACCTTGTGGAGGGGGTGGGAGGGAGAGTCCAGAATAGTCCAGATTTTGTCCAGCATTCTCCTGTCCAACACCACCGCCAGAGTCCAGCTCCTCCCCCACAACATGTCCAGCCTTCCTAATGATCTTCTCGAGTCTATTAGTGTCCCTCACGCGCAGACTGCTGCCCCAGCAGACTACAGCGTACATGATGCACTGGCCTCCATAGACTCGTAGAACATCCTGAGCATTGTCCTGCAGATGTCAAAGGACCTCAGTCTCCTCAGGAAATAGAGGCGGCTCTGGCCCTTCTTGTAAACCGAACAATTCCACTAAACAATTCCAGGACCGTAAAATAATTCAAATGATTCTAGTGAAAGTGTAAGGAGTTTAAAAACATAGTGGAGCACTTCCTGTATCACCACATGACATCACAAGGTGCAGTGTTTTCAGTTTGAGAAAATAACTCAGCGTAAATCTGCAGGATTTGTGTGTTAAACATGATGATAATGATGAAGATTCAACATTAAACATGAATAAAACGGTCTGTTACATTGGCCCTTTGAGAAAGTGACACCCAAGAGTTATTTGTAGAAAATCCCAAATCTTCTCAGTCTCGTGTCCCCTCCAGGCTTCCGTAGGTGCCGTGAGCAGACGCCGAGGGGAGAGGCGCGCTCGCTAACACCACCTCTGTTCCTCAGACGGGCGGAGTTTAAACACACGTCTGTACAGTTACAGACGGCCGACAGACCGTCCCCTCCTTAATGCCGGCGCTGTTCGGAATTCATATGCGCCGGTGTTTTGTGGAGATGGTATTCGAGTCGAAAGGTCAAAGATGCTGCGCTGATGTAGGAGGTCAGGGCGCGACCGGAGCTGCTGGTGAGGCAACACGAACACGACGAGTCTTCAGGCAATGACGAGAGGGAAAAATCATGTGTGGAGTTAAAAATATGTCTCAGAAATCCCAGCTGTGGCATGGTTAAGTACAGTGAAAGGAGAGTTAAAAATACCCTGCTGCAGAGCGCTGACGAACAGGCTGGAGCTCGTAACAAAAGTCAAATCCTTCAGCAAACGAAGTCCTGACCAACTCCAGCAACAAGATGGTGGAGACGGGTCCCGGGCGCCTCATGTGCTGCCGTCTGCTCCCGAGGGACGGGTGAAATACAGAGGACAATTTCCCTACGGGGACAATAAAGTACGAAAAACAAAACAAAAGGTTTCTAGTTTTTGTCAGATTGAAGAGGTCGAAGAGGCTTTGTCAGTTCTGGTTTGAACATTTACAGATGGTAAACGCTTTCAACTACAAATAACTACACTTTTTCTTAACTCTCACATGTGGATCTGCTACTTTCCAACCATAAAAGATAGAAACTTTTTTTTTTCCTTGATAAGATGAGAGTTGCGGCTTTCTGAGTGTATTTCTGACATTATCCTTCAGGAAAACGTTTCCCCAAACTCATGCGCTCCGTCCATTTTGATCGAGCCAAACTTTGCCAAAGAGTGAAGTGAGTCAAGATGGTCGACTCCTCTGACTGTGTGTGTTTATAACGAGTGAAAAAGTCGCTCTAAGTGGAGTTAATTCTCACACACATGGAAAATGACACATCTTGGTGTGTGTAATTGTGCATCTCTTTCTATTTTTATTTAAAGGTTTATTTCAGTCCAAATGAACAAATCCAAATGTAATTTCCACCCTGGAAATGCAGAAGTGCTGTGGCTCTGGCCCTGGACCTGACAGGAGCTGTTTCCAGGACTGGACCAGGAAAGTCATGGAGCCACTGCACTTTTTTTTGTTTTTAGGGCAATAAGGAGATTTTTAATTTACTTACAGACTTGAGATTTTGTATTTCTGTAGCTAAGGCCCTAAGTTAAGCGTTTTTTATGTCCAAAAAGTTGTTTCTACATGTTTGCTGTGTGTTTTGTATAAAAGAGTGTGAATTTTATTTTCAGTTTTTTTTTTTTCATCTCTATTTCTGGTCCTGTAGCTTTTATCACAGCCTCATGACACAACTACAGCAGCAGATTGTGAAATAACAGGTTGGACTGAACAAAAGGAGGTAGAACACTTCATTAGGGGTAAAAGGGGCAGTTTTAAAAGCAACATTAAGGAAAAAATCCAGGCGAGGATAAATGTACTAAAACTGCCCTTAGATCTTTTAAGCTTTTCAGTAATAACAGAACCAAACCAGACCCGACGTGACCATTACAAAGTACATTCCAGTGCAGGTTTCGTGCAAACACTTTCCATATTTGCTGTGAGCGAAGCCCATTCGAGCGCACACTGTTTACTGAAGGCGTCTGGAGCTGCCGGGACGTGTATGTGAAGCAATGATTTACACAGGCTGAATTATGAGCTGCAGTAAAGAGGTGAGGGAAGCAGGAGACGCCAAACTAAATACGAACCACTGGACTCTGCACAAACCGAGCGAACGGGAAACAGAGCAGGAGATGCAGATGCAGAGGGATCGTGTCTAAAGGAGGAGGGTGAAGGTTCATCCTCCATTACGACACTTTACTCATGAAGGAGCAGAGGTGCATTTAGTCCTGATTTAGACCTGGTTTAGTCCTGATTTAGACCTGGTTTAGTCCTGATTTAGACCTGGTTTAGACCTGGTTTTAGTCCTGATTTAGACCTGGTTTAGACCTGGTTTTAGTCCTGATTTAGACCTGGTTTAGACCTGGTTTTAGTCCTGATTTAGTCCTGATTTAGATCTGGTTTTAGTCCTGGTTTAGACCTGGTTTAGACCTGATTTAGTCCTGATTTAATCCTGATTTAGACCTGGTTTTAGTCCTGGTTTAGACCTGGTTTTAGTCCTGGTTTAGTCCTGATTTAGACCTGGTTTTAGTCCTGGTTTAGAACTGGTTTTAGTCCTGGTTTAGACCTGATTTAGACCTGGTTTTAGTCCTGGTTTAGACCTGGTTTTAGTCCTGGTTTAGTCCTGATTTAGACCTGGTTTTAGTCCTGGTTTTTGTCCTGGTTTAGACCTGATTTAGACCTGGTTTTAGTTCTGGTTTAGACCTGATTTAGACTTGGTTTTAGTCCTGGTTTAGACCTGATTTAGACCTGGTTTAGACATGGTTTAGTCCTGATTTAGTCCTGATTTAGACCTGGTTTAGACCTGGTTTAGATCTGGTTTTAGTCCTGGTTTAGACCTGGTTTAGACCTGGTTTAGTCCTGGTTTAGTCCTGATTTAGACCTGGTGTAGTCCTGATTTAGACCTGCTTTTAAACCAGGACTAAACCGGGTCTGAAACTAAACCAGGATTAAAATCAGGACCTAAACCAGGTCTAAACAAGGTCTAAACCAGGACTAAACCAGGACTAAACCAGGTCTAAATCAGGACTAAACCAGGTCTAAATCAGGACTAAACCAGGTCTAAATCAGGACTAAACCAGGACTAAACCAGGTCTATAACAAGTCTAAACCAGGTCTAAACCAGGATTAAATCAGGACCTAAACCAGGTCTATAACAGGTCTAAACCAGGATTAAATCAGGACTAACCCCAGTGTCAGGACGACTGTGGCTGTTGACCTGCACTAGCCTAACACCAGCACCTCTGTAAACACAAGGACTGGAGGAAGATTTAACAAAGTGTCTCCACACGTCTCCAACGCTCTGAACCACCAGGAAATGAGGAACTACGTCCAAAACTCAGAACTGTCCCTTTAATAGTTCAGTAGTTCCGTCTTTCCCTCTGCCCCGTGCTCTGAAACACACTTCCCTTAATCAAACTCGCCTTCACTTTTCCCGCTGACGTGGCCGTTCTGCTCTTGTGTAATCAGACGTGTGGAGCTGCGTGGACCTCGGCCCGTGACAGGAGACGGATGGAGCCCCACCTGAGGGCCGTAAATAAGCCCGGACTCACTGGGGCCCCGTGGTCTGGCCCGGTCCGTATGCGGTCGGCGGAGGAGACGGACGAGCTGCTGAAGTGTCAAATAATGTGCGTTTGGAGCAGAGGCGTCTCCATAAAACAGCAGCTCACGGCGGGTCAGTGCGGCAGACGGTGAAAATGTGCGGAGAGGAACATGTCAGTGAAGATTACTGCGAGGATTTCGTCGTTTTCATTGTTCCCTTTTCAAAAACAAGCCTCAAGTGGTTTTATCCACGTCTCACTGTGGGAGTGTCATGTGTCCGTTTGTTCTCAGACGTCCTGCACTCCCACATTTCCCCCCCGTGGTCGGAGCGGCGGCACATTCGCTTTTTTAACATCCCGACATTCGACATGTGATTATTGAGTTTGGGCTGAGCTCTTTTCAGGACCAGATTTACACCGACTGGAGGCGCAGCCTGGTTTAATCCTGGATAAATCCTGTTGTAGACCTGTTATAGACCTGGTTTAGTCCTGGTTTAGTCCTGGTTTAGACCTGGTTTAGACCTGGTATAGTCCTGCTTTAATCCTGGTTTAGACCTGGTTTTAGTCCTGGTTTAGATCTGGTTAAAAAGCAGCTGCCAGAAGCAACAAGTGAAGATCGACTACTGACAGTGAAGAAGAAGAAAAATTGAAAGTTGTTGAAAGAAAATGGTTCAAGAATTAATTTTTTTGTGTTTTTCAAAAAATATAATTCACTGGTAAATAAACAGGATCAGAAACGACATCGGCGATCGAGTCTTTTGGGCTTTGGCCTGTGCAGTGGGAAATCAGCAGAGGGAAGTGTGAGGTGCTTATAAAGTTGTTTTCTAACGTTTCCAGACACTAATGAGTGAACCAGGCAGAGCGTTTGGTTTGTTAGACTCGTGGCTGTTGTCAGATGGGTTAAAGTGGAGTTGAGCTTCTTCAGTCTGAAGCAAATTGGTGTTTTACGTGGAAGTTCAGAACTTGCCCCCATCACTACACTAGTTTGTTGCCTTGACAGACTCACTGCCACAGTGAGATCTCCGCCGAGGAAACACTGATCTGTGCCGTTTTTTGGCTCCTGACAGAATTCACCTCCTCTAGACACGACTTTAGCCTCAGACGGGCCCGAGTTCAACTTTAAACCCCACAAGAGTCAGTTTAGCGTCATATTGGACCTTTAATACACTACGAAGAAAGAAAAGCAAGACTTCACAGGTGGGAATCAGTCGATGAAAGGTACATTCTATATTCCGTGAGTTCTAATGGACCGAAACAGAACGACGATGCTGAATGTGCAACTGTTACACCACAGAAATCAATAATCAGTTTCCAGTCGTGATCCTATTTGGCGCCGTAATCCACTCTGAGCGTGTGCAGTTTCACTTTACACTCATTACTTACTATTGGAGACCGATGAAGAGGCAGAGCCGGGAATCGAACCGGCATCCCCGGGGATCGAGCCCGGTCCAATCTACAAAACACAATCAACTAAGGCTTTTCAACTCAGGCTTTTCCAATACAATCCAGGAGCACGTTTGGTTCCACAGAGTTGGGTTCATCTGCAGCCTGTTACCGTCTGCTGTAGAGAAATGTTTTATTAACGTACGTGAAGTCGTCCAATCAAACACAAACCTACACAAAAACTATGTCAATCATTTGTGCTTCGTTTGTGCTGCAAAAAAGTTTTGTTTGTGCTTCTTTAGTTTTGGGGAAATTAATTCTTTTACAGGTCAAACTGGGGTCAGTCCCACAGGAAGCTTCAAAATGCTCGAAAACGCCCAAAATGGAGTCAGTCGTTTGTGCTTCGTTTGTGTGATTCTGGTTCTTCAGATATTCACAGTTTTATTTTGGTCGATGACGTCATCCAGAACCTCAGAATGTGAAACAGCCTCAAAACAGGAAGAAAATGATAGAAAACGTTTGTATTTGGTTTGTGCTGTTTTGTGCTGTGACAGTTTCATTTGTGTGAGTTTATTTCTAAAATTATTCATTATTATTTCTGTGGTAATTATAGGACGTCATTTCTGCTCAAGAGAAACGACCTGAGGCTGAGGAAAAGTCTGTTTCAGTGTTAGAAATACGAGGAACCAGGACCAGGAAAGTCATGGAGCCACTGCACTTTTTTTGTTTTTAGGGCAATAAGGAGATTTTTAATTTACTTACAGACTTGAGATTTTGCATTTTTGTAGCTAAAGCCCTAAATTAAGCATTTTTATGTCCAAAAAGTTGTTTCTACATGTTTGCTGTGTGTTTTGTATAAAAGAGTGAATTTTACTTTCTGTTTTTTTTTTTTTCATCTCTATTTCTGGTCCTGTAGCTTTTCTCACAGCCTCATGACACAACTACAGCAGCAGATTGTGAAAGAACAGGTTGGACTGAACAAAAGGAGGTAGAACACTTCATTAGGGGTAAAAGGGGCAGATTTATAAGCAAAATGAAGGCCTTGTCCACACGTATCCGGGTATCTGAAAAACCGAAGATGTTTTGCTGCGTTTTGACCTCATCCACACGAACACGCATCAAAAACGAGTATTCAGGGAAAACTCCGGCCAAAGTGAAGATTTTTGAAAACTCCGTTTATGCCTGTTTGTGTGGACAGAGATAACTGGGGTTTTGTGTTTTAAAACGTCACTGTCTGCGCCAAAAAATATGAATCTGCCCTGACGTCAAACGTGCGACATTTGTTTAGGCGACTGCAAAAGCCAAAGCCAAAGCCAAAGCCAAAGCCAGAGCAGAATATGGACCGGAGTCATGTCTTCAGAGCTGTGGGAGCATTAATTATTGTGCAGGTGCTATGTACATGTTTAATTGCAAAAGTCCAACTACTGCTCCAAGAGCAATGAGATAAGTTTAGGCGGAAGTGACGGTGAAGTGATGAAAATAACGCCATTCATTTCAGGCAGCAGCAATCACAAAACGACAAAATATCAACATACTGCACAACATGCCAGTTCTACCTGAAAGGGAGTGGGAAGAAGAAAACTACATCTACAGGTCTGGAATGTGTATGAATGTGGTTGAAAATGCAGATGTTCGGTTATGTGTGGAAGGTATTTTTTCGAAGACGAGGTGGTGCGGATAAAACTATTTTTATAAACAGAGGGGGGGGGAAATGTTCGGTTTTAAAAATACCCGGCTACGTGTGTCCATGGCCTAAGACAAAAATCCAGGCGAGGAGAAATGTACTAAAACTGCCCTCAGGTCTTCGGGGGTTAAGGAAATACGTTCCTGTAAAAGTCGGTCAGACGTTTCGCACGGAGCTGATGACATCACCGCGTGGCGGAGGAGGTGTGGGGCGGCCGGCGAAGGGCGATCGGATCAAACCGTTATGGAAAACACGCCGGGGCCTGGGGAGAACTCAAAGACAATGTCACCTTTATGAATGTGTCTCTAAAAACAGCAGAGGGCAAACGCGAGGAGGACGTCTGCACCTGCTCCACACGGGGACGGCTACAAAGCTCACAGGGACTTTCTATATTACACTGATGATTCTACTTGATTAAAAATTGATTTGATTGATTTATTTTGTTCACAGGCATATTCTGACCTTCCTCCATAGACGGTCACATTTACCGTACACAGATTGAAAAGGTGCAGGCTGAAGCTCATTTTGCGCTTTATTTATTAATATTATTACTTTATTTATTGCTCTTTATTACTCTTTATTCCTCACTGCATCTTGGCACCAGTTCATAATTACAGCAAACAAATTAGTAACAAACAAATGAGTAACAGTTCAGCAGAGACTAAAGCACAAATAATTCAATTCAATTCAATTCAATTTATTTTGTAGCGCCCAAAATCACAAGAACAGTTGCCTCTAAGGCCGTTCCAAGATATGGATGAGCCAAACATACACACAGACATATCAAAACAGGAAAAAACAACATTCATGTAAAGCAGCAAATAAAACATTGTCCAGTCATCCCCTGTCCTTAGACCCTCCTTCTCAGCAAGGAAAAACTCCAAAAAACCCAGGGTCCTGGGAAAAAGAAGAAACCTCGGGGAGAACTACAGTGAAGGAGAGATCCACTCCCATGGACGGACAGGCTATAGATGTCCAGGCCCGTGGGCCAGTTCAGTATGACCACAGCTACACAGGTGGGGAGGAGCCAGGGCGAGGAGGAGGAGCCAGGGCGAGGAGGAGGAGCCAGGGCGAGGAGGAGGAGCCAGGGCGAGGAGGAGGAGCCAGGGCGAGGAGGAGGAGGCCATAATAATAAGTCTCACAGTTCATGTTTCTGCTCAGAGTTAAACATTTAAACTTCTTTTTAAAGTGGAACAGAGTCGTGCACAGTGTTAAATCTTCTGTACAGTTGTTCCACAGCTCCAGCCCTTTAACACAAACACAACATTTCATCATGTTTGTTCTGATTTTCTTTTTCTTAAACGTGGCCGTACCTCTGAGCTCATATCGGCTGTTTTTTTGAACATTTCCTGTAATGATTTTGACAAGAGATTGTTGTTTACTTTGAACATAAAGGTCGACTAAACCGCACAATTTCAGAGTTTGAAGGTTTATAAATAATGCGTTAGTTGGTTCATTATAAGGTGATAATGTGATTTATTGCCTTTTTTTGCCAGGTAAAGACTGGTTTTGTATTGGTCTTATATGTATTGCCCCAAATCTCGATACAGTCGGTTATGTGAGGCATTATTAGTGAGTTATATATGATGAAAATGCTGTTTTTATTTAAGATATATCTATATTTATATATAATTGCGATTACTTTGGATAATTTATTTGTGATGTTACTTATGTGCGATTTCCAGTTTATATTCTGGTCTATAGTTACTCCTAAAAAACCTGTTTTCAAAAACTCTTTCTCGTGGTGCATTGTTGAGCATAATTTGTACATAATTTTCTACTTTTCAACTTCAATGAATATTTTTGGCGTAGATTTTTGAAGGGTTTTAATGATGAGATGTTCCTGAGTTCTGTGGGGACAGTGTAACAGAAAAAGACGACTGTGCAAAACTGCTTTTTCTAAAGGGAACTTCAGTCCCCTCTGCTCTGGGCTCGAGCGTCTGCACTGTTTTTAGATGGAGGTGCAGTTCCCTGAAGGATTTTATACACCAGCACGACGCCATGAAATTCAATCATATTCTCCCAACTGAGGTAGGTAAATTTGGACAGGACATGACGATGATGATGGCGTTTGGTTTTTTTTGTATGTTCAAATAAATCATGAAAAATCTGGAACTTTGAAAGTAAATTGTGGAATTCCACTGGTCTCAACACTCAGGCCAAAGCTATTATTTATCTAAATGATTTATGTTCCGTATCAAAATTGTTAAATGATGTCCTTTTCGCACCACCTCTGCTGCTCAGGAGGAGGCCAAAAGCAGAAATGAAGAGAGAGATAAAAAAATAAAATAAATAAAATTCACTCTTTTATACAAAACACACAGCAAACATGTAGAAACAACTTTTTGGACATAAAAATGCTTAATTTAGGGCCTTAGCTACAAAAATGCAAAATCTCAAGTCTGTAAGTAAATTAAAAATCTCCTTATTGCCCTAAAAACAAAAAAAGTGCAGTGGCTCCATGACTTTCCTGGTCCAGTCCTGGAAACAGCTCCTGTCAGGTCCAGGGCCAGAGCCACAGCACTTCTGCATTTCCAGGGTGGAAATTACATTTGGATTTGTTCATTTGGACTGAAATAAACCTTTAAATAAGCTGAGCTGAGAGCAAAATCATTAAAACCGAACTGTCGTTGACTGATCTGGATTAAAAAAAACTGACATTGAAGAACAAGCATGTTGACCCTTCGTAGCTTGTTTTCGTAAAACTCTCGTGGTACGATGGGCGCACGTAATTGTCGTCATTAGTGGCATGGTGGCTGAGTGGCAACACTCAGGCCTCACACCAGAAGGTTGCGGGTTAGATCCCCGGGTCGCCCGGGCCTTTCTGTGTGGAGTTTGCATGTTCCTCCCCGTGTCTGGATGGGTTTCCTCCGGGTGCTCCGGTTTCCCCCATCAACCCAAAACATGCAGCACCTGAACTAACATCAAGGACCATGTTGTCGACCCTCCTGTGGGCTCACCACCTGCAGAGGGGTTCATAGGGGGTCAGGGGCTGTGAGGATTGGTCGCGGGGGCAGTAAACTGCTGGATTAAGGGGGAGAAGATGGATGGATGGACACTTAGAAAGTTCTGTGCGGTTATAGAAACTGTATCATGATACAGAGAAACCTCTGTATCATATACGATGTCGAAGGTCTTCGAGTGTTAATAACAATTCAAAATAATACATAATACGATCTGCAAACAAGTCAGAACATCACAAAATGCATTATAATTTTAAGTTATAAAATGGCTCCTGGATGATCACACATAATACTTTGTCAAAGTCCCAGCTCATCAGATCTCGTAATTTACGCTGTAATTACAGATCTTCATGAATATGTCCCTACCAAACAAACAAATGAATAAAATAAAATAAATAAAGAAGCTTCTAAGCAAGGCTGGGTCTGGAAAAACATGATACAACACATGAACAACAAAATACATGAAGGAAATAACTGAACAACTCCAGTGACAACATTTTATCATTAACAATGTCTCCATAAAATAACCACCATCCAGTTTATCATTAGCAAACTACGATTCATCAGCAACGTGACTGTCAACACAGTCCTTCATGGTTTTAATTTGTTTGGTCCCACTCGTCGTCGTAATGTTTTGTCGAAGCGTCGGATCATAGGCTCGTCCTGTGGATCATCGACTCGACAGACGTGACAGAAAATAAGAAAAAGACACGAGGAAACATGTATTGACCAGGCGGATCTTGAGGGCGGCTCCACTTGACACTGTAACACATGTCGTTTTGATTTACTCAAAAATGCAATAGTGTGTATCCGACAACAGACGATTATCACAACAACAGGAAGTGTGTCGATGTTGAGTTGGGCAGCTTCCACTCAATGTTTTTCTACGTCAAAATCCCTGTGGAAAAGTGTGTCATATTTTTGAGCAGCTTCATAAATCTGCCCCAACACCAAATCTACATCCAACAAGGAACAAAGAACAGATTCTGTCCATGAAGAATTTATCCACAACGATCAAGGGAAGAAAGACGAAAACTTAAAGGAAACGAGGACGAGCATCAGTGAAACGACTGAGCAGCACTAACGTTCTGGTCCTGGAGGAAACAGAAGGAACTTGTTCAGACTGATTCTACAATTACAATTAAACATTGATTTTGTGATGTCGATATTCACACAGACTGAGAGATTTGTGCAGTTTAAACGGTCGACATTTAATCTGTGAACATCTGTAGCATTTAAATCTCTCTGTCTGTGCTGATATCAACATCACAAAATTGATCTTTAATGTTAATTGTAGAATCAGTCTGAACAAGTTCCTTCTGTTTCCTCCAGGACCGGAACGTTAGTGCTGCTCAGTCGTTTCACTGATGCTCGTCGTTGTTTCCTTTAAGTTTCCGTCTTTCTTCCCTCGATCGTTGTGGATAAATTCTTCATGGACAGAATCTGTTCTTTGTTCCTTGTTGGATGTAGATTTGGTGTTGGGGCAGATTTATGAAGCTGCTCAAAAATATGACACACTTTTCCACAGGGATTTTGCCGTAGAAAAGCATCGACCGGAAGCTGTGAGACTCAATATCGAGACACTTCCTGCTGTTGTGAGAATCGTCTGTTCAGTAATTGACAAAAAATAAGTTACCTGAGCGTGAAAGGGCTGAAGTGGTTGTATTGGTTCTTGGGGCAGATGTAGTTCTTGGGGCAGATGTAGTTGTTGTTGGGACAGATGTAGTTGTTGTTGGGGCAGATGTAGTTGTTGTTGGGGCAGATGTAGTTGTTGTTGGGGCAGATGTAGTTGCTTCTGGGGCAGCTGTAGGTCTTGGGGCAGATGTAGTTGTTGTTGGGGCAGATGTAGTTGTTGTTGGGGCAGATGTAGTTGTTGTTGGGGCAGATGTAGTTGTTGTTGGGGCAGATGTAGTTGTTGTTGGGGCAGATGTATTTGTTGTTGGGGCAGATGTAGTTGTTGTTGGGGCAGATGTAGTTGTTGTTGGGGCAGATGTAGTTGTTGTTGGGGCAGATGTAGTTGTTGTTGGGGCAGATGTAGTTGTTGGGACAGATGTAGTTGTTGTTGGGGCAGATGTAGTTGTTGTTGGGGCAGATGTAGTTGTTGTTGGGGCAGATGTAGTTGTTGTTGGGGCAGATGTATTTGTTGTTGGGGCAGATGTATTTGTTGTTGGGGCAGATGTAGTTGTTGTTGGGGCAGATGTAGTTGTTGTTGGGGCAGATGTATTTGTTGTTGGGGCAGATGTAGTTGTTGTTGGGGCAGATGTATTTGTTGTTGGGGCAGATGTATTTGTTGTTGGGGCAGATGTATTTGTTGTTGGGGCAGATGTATTTGTTGTTGGGGCAGATGTATTTGTTGTTGGGGCAGATGTATTTGTTGTTGGGGCAGCTGTAGGTCTTGGGGCAGATGTAGTTGCTCTTGGGGCAGATGTATTTGTTGTTGGGGCAGATGTATTTGTTGTTGGGGCAGCTGTAGGTCTTGGGGCAGATGTAGTTGCTCTTGGGGCAGATGTAGTTGCTCTTGGGGCAGATGTATTTGTTGTTGGGGCAGATGTATTTGTTGTTGGGGCAGCTGTAGGTCTTGGGGCAGATGTATTTGTTGTTGGGGCAGATGTATTTGTTGTTGGGGCAGATGTAGTTGCTCTTGGGGCAGCTGTATTTGTTGTTGGGGCAGCTGTAGGTCTTGGGGCAGATGTAGTTGTTGTTGGGGCAGATGTAGTTGTTGTTGGGGCAGATGTAGTTGTTGGGGCAGATGTAGTTGCTTCTGGGGCAGCTGTAGGTCTTGGGGCAGATGTAGTTGTTGTTGGGGCAGATGTAGTTGTTGTTGGGGCAGCTGTAGTTCTTGGGGCAGATATAGTTGCTCTTGGGGGAGCTGTAGTTCTTGGGGCAGATATAGTTGCTCTTGGGGGAGCTGTAGTTCTTGGGGCAGATATAGTTGCTCTTGGGGCAGATATAGTTGCTCTTGGGGGAGCTGTAGTTCTTGGGGCAGATATAGTTGCTCTTGGGGCAGCTGTAGTTGCTCCTGGGGCAGCTGTAGCTATTGGGGCAGATGTAGTTGTTGTTGGGGCAGATGTAGTTGTTGTTGGGGCAGATGTAGTTGTTGTTGGGGCAGATGTATTTGTTGTTGGGGCAGATATAGTTGCTCTTGGGGCAGCTGTAGTTCTTGGGGCAGATATAGTTGCTCTTGGGGGAGCTGTAGTTCTTGGGACAGATGTAGTTGTTTTTGGGGCAGATGTAGTTGTTGTTGGGGCAGATATAGTTGCTCTGGGGGCAGCTGCAGTTCTTGGGGCAGATATAGTTGCTCTTGGGGGAGCTGCAGTTCTTGGGGCAGATGTAGTTGCTCCTGGGGCAGCTGTAGCTATTGGGGCAGCTGTAGTTGCTCCTGGGTGCAGCTGTAGTTGTTGGGGCAGATATAGTTGCTCTTGGGGGAGCTGTAGTTCTTGGGGCAGATATAGTTGCTCTTGGGGCAGCTGTAGTTCTTGGGGCAGATATAGTTGCTCTTGGGGCAGCTGTAGTTCTTGGGGCAGATATAGTTGCTCTTGGGGGAGCTGTAGTTCTTGGGGCAGATATAGTTGCTCTTGGGGCAGCTGTAGTTGCTCCTGGGGCAGATAAAGTTGCTCTTGGGGGAGCTGTAGTTCTTGGGGCAGATGTAGTTGCTCTTGGGGCAGATGTATTTGTTGTTGGGGCAGATGTATTTGTTGTTGGGGCAGCTGTAGGTCTTGGGGCAGATGTATTTGTTGTTGGGGCAGATGTATTTGTTGTTGGGGCAGCTGTAGGTCTTGGGGCAGATGTAGTTGCTCTTGGGGCAGATGTATTTGTTGTTGGGGCAGATGTATTTGTTGTTGGGGCAGATGTATTTGTTGTTGGGACAGATGTATTTGTTGTTGGGGCAGATGTATTTGTTGTTGGGGCAGCTGTAGGTCTTGGGGCAGATGTAGTTGTTGTTGGGGCAGATGTAGTTGTTGTTGGGGCAGATGTAGTTGCTCTTGGTTCAGCTGTATTTGGTCTTGGGGCAGATGTATTTGATCTTGGGGCAGATGTATTTGGTGTTGGGGCAGATGTATTTGTTGTTGGGGCAGCTGTAGGTCTTGGGGCAGATGTAGTTGCTCTTGGGGCAGATATAGTTGCTCTTGGGGCAGCTGTAGTTCTTGGGGCAGATATAGTTGCTCTTGGGGCAGCTGTAGTTCTTGGGGCAGATATAGTTGCTCTTGGGGCAGCTGTAGTTCTTGGGGCAGATATAGTTGATCTTGGGGCAGATGTATTTGTTGTTGGGGCAGCTGTAGGTCTTGGGGCAGATGTAGTTGCTCTTGGGGCAGATGTAGTTGCTCTTGGGGCAGATGTATTTGTTGTTGGGGCAGATGTATTTGTTGTTGGGGCAGCTGTAGGTCTTGGGGCAGATGTAGTTGCTCTTGGGGCAGATGTAGTTGCTCTTGGGACAGATGTATTTGTTGTTGGGGCAGATGTAGTTGCTCCTGGGGCAGCTGTAGGTCTTGGGGCAGATGTAGTTGCTCTTGGGGCAGATGTAGTTGTTGTTGGGGCAGATGTATTTGTTGTTGGGGCAGATGTATTTGTTGTTGGGGCAGATGTATTTGTTGTTGGGGCAGATGTATTTGTTGTTGGGGCAGATGTAGTTGTTGTTGGGGCAGATGTAGTTGTTGTTGGGGCAGATGTAGTTGTTGTTGGGGCAGATGTATTTGTTGTTGGGGCAGATGTATTTGTTGTTGGGGCAGCTGTATTTGTTGTTGGGGCAGCTGTAGGTCTTGGGGCAGATGTAGTTGTTGTTGGGACAGATGTAGTTGTTGTTGGGGCAGATGTAGTTGTTGTTGGGGCAGATGTAGTTGTTGTTGGGGCAGATGTAGTTGTTGTTGGGGCAGTTGTTGTTGTTGTTGGGGCAGCCGTAGTTCTTGGGGCAGATATAGTTGCTCTTGGGGCAGCTGTAGTTCTTGGGGCAGATATAGTTGCTCTTGGGGGAGCTGTAGTTCTTGGGGCAGATATAGTTGCTCTTGGGGCAGCTGTAGTTCTTGGGGCAGATATAGTTGCTCTTGGGGCAGCTGTAGTTCTTGGGGCAGATATAGTTGCTCTTGGGGCAGCTGTAGTTCTTGGGGCAGATATAGTTGCTCTTGGGGCAGCTGTAGTTCTTGGGGCAGATATAGTTGCTCTTGGGGCAGCTGTAGTTCTTGGGGCAGATATAGTTGCTCTTGGGGCAGCTGTAGTTGCTCTTGGGGCAGATGTAGTTGCTCCTGGGGCAGATGTAGTTTTTGGGACAGATGTAGTTGCTCCTGGGGCAGCTGTAGTTCTTGGGACAGATGTAGTTGCTCCTGGGGCAGCTGTAGGTCTTGGGGCAGATGTATTTGTTGTTGGGGCAGCTGTAGGTCTTGGGGCAGATGTAGTTGCTCTTGGGGCAGATGTATTTGTTGTTGGGGCAGATGTATTTGTTGTTGGGGCAGATGTATTTGTTGTTGGGACAGATGTATTTGTTGTTGGGGCAGATGTATTTGTTGTTGGGGCAGATGTATTTGTTGTTGGGGCAGATGTATTTGTTGTTGGGGCAGATGTATTTGTTGTTGGGGCAGCAATTTTTACCCCGTGCACTGCAAAAACAACCAAAAAATATGTTTCTTACTGCCACCGTCGTGCACATTTTTAAAGGAGACGAGTTTGCACAAAAACACAGATAATGAAACAAACCCAGTAAAATGAGCAGCAGCGTTGTGATTCTTCCACTCCCCATGTCGTCTTAAACCTTGACAAAAGAACACATAAAAACACAACTTTAAATCACTCAGTCGCACGGAAGAAACAGTATTAGAATATTATTCCTTTTCCATTCTTCTCTTCACGATGATTTAACTAGACTTTTCCAGACTCTTACTATATCCTAAGAGCATAAAGAATAATATAATGTCACATAGATTACGCATCTGGGTCTGTGTATTTGCGCATCCTTTGTTATTTTTATAAGGTTTATTTCCCTCAAAATAATATAAGGTTTATTTCAGTCCAAATGAACAAATCCAAATGTAATTTCCACCCTGGAAATGCAGAAGTGCTGTGGCTCTGGCCCTGGACCTGACAGGAGCTGTTTCCAGGACTGGACCAGGAAAGTCATGGAGCCACTGCACTTTTTTTGTTTTTAGGGCAATAAGGAGATTTTTAATTTACTTACAGACTTGAGATTTTGCATTTTTGTAGCTCAGGCCCTAAATTAAGCATTTTTATGTCCAAAAAGTTGTTTCTACATGTTTGCTGTGGGTTTTGTATAAAAGAGTGAATTTTATTTTCTGTTTTTTTTTTTTCATCTCTATTTCTGGTCCTGTAGCTTTTCTCACAGCCTCATGACACAACTACAGCAGCAGATTGTGAAATAACAGGTTGGACTGAACAAAAGGAGGTAGAACACTTCATTAGGGGTAAAAGGGGCAGTTTTAAAAGCAACATTAAGAAAAAAATCCAGGTGAGGAGAAATGTACTAAAACTGCCCTCAGGTATTCGGGGTTTTTAAGAGAACTTCCACTGGAACTTTACACAAAACTGTGAAGAAAGTGAAGTGTGTAGGATTTATAAACCAGTTTTTTTCAAGTTCCACTGGAGTTACATTCTCTTACTGGTTTTGCAGTGGTATTTACCCTCTGCACATTTACCAAACGCACGTCGTGACAAATACAGAGGCATTTGTGCGTTTTTATCAGGCAAACTTCCACTACATGTCGCTGTTTTGTGCTGTAGACCTGCTCTGTCAATACAGTAACATAAATTTACTCTTTACTCTACTCTTTTCAACATTTATTTTATTTAGATTATACACATTTATACAGGAATACGGCAGAAAAGAGAAGTTAGTGAATAACGTGAGCTGAAGATTTGGGATTTTTTAGTATTTCTATGGAAAAATGAAGATTAAACTCATAATTCACATGTGTAATCTTTATATCAATGCATTGTTTCCTAATACTTAACAGTGCACTGGGCAACTGTTCTGGTGACGTTGTTGCTTTGTCTGGAATGTTCCACAGTACGGCATTAAACCTTTCTACCTTCAGACCAAACCAGACCAAGTTCCAGGTCGGATCTGTGGAGAGGCGACCCCGCTCACAGTCAGAGCGCCTGTTTTTCGAGGCATTTTTGACCTTTTACACCACCTTTAATTGAATAAATGTAAAGTGGAACTGTTTAATGTCACACTGTGGGACATTCTAAGCACGGCAATGATGCATCCATAGAAACAAGAGTGTGTCGGACCACCAATCAAAAAGTTACATGGTGTAGCTTTAATTAAAAATACTATAAATATATAAAAACCGCACTTTTTGCATGGACTCGCGAGTGCATTTTGGGTCCGATTTATGGAGATATTGAATCATTTCTCACCCTTTTTAGTCGATTACGTCCCTAAATCATATGTTCTGTGCTTAAATATGCCTGGAATGTTCCATAGTGTGACATTAAACAGCTCTACCTTATATTTATTCATTTCCGGGTGATTTTAGCGCTAAAAAATGCCTAGAAAAATAATCATCCTGAGTGATCCGAACTTGGTCTGGTTTGGTCTCCATGAAGATTGGCAGGTTTAATGCCGCACAGACAGACCCTCCACCAGAAAAGTTACACAATGCACCTTTAACTAAAGTTCTATTATTTTTCACAAACAGCTTACTGAGTATTTGAGCAGCCTCTGGGATATCAGAGTTGTAAATCCTGTTATTTTCTATTGCTTATTGTCTTTTTATCACTTAGGCCTATTATTATCCAGCTTATGTCTTCAATATGTATTTTATGGGTAAATAAAATGTAACGACTGTAGATTTAAAGCATGTCGTCTCAGTTTTAGATGATAATGTTGGACTGACCTGTGAGAAGATCCAGAAGTGTCTGTTTTGGAGCGTATGGGGGCTTCTTTCATCCGCCCTGAGAGAGACAGAGGGCGGGTTTCATCGGGAGATAAGAAAAAAACCAGTATCTAAAGTTTCATTTCTGAGGAAATGAAATGAAGGAATCAGAAAGCTGTGTAGTGATGGTCGACTAATGAAAAGTTTGTTATTTAGAGGTGCATTGTGTTGCTTTTCCGGTGGAAGGTCCCGTTAAACGCTCTCAGGCCCGGCCCTAACCATTTTGACACCCTAGGCGAGATTTCAGGTGGCGCCTCTTGGATTGGAAAAAAAATAAATAAAATAAAATACTGCCAATAGATGTTTCTGATCAGCTCGTTATATTATTAATTAATATACTGTATATACTGTATTAGTAGCTTATTATATCATTACAGTGGAACTAAAATAATCAATACGGATCCTAGAGTAAAGAGAAAGAGTTAAGTATTGTTAGTATATCCATATAGTAAAGCTTATTGCATGAGTGCACTGATAGAAAGTTTAACACAACAAAAACACACAGTAATGTTTAGCTAACCAGGGGTCAAATACAGAACAACAGAACAAGTGGCACCTGGTGAATAATCTAGATCTACAGTATTGCTATAGACCTTTTTACCTGAGGAAGCTCAGGAGGAGGCAGTTACATTATTCGTTTCCGTTATAGCTTTGCCGTTCTATCAAACTCAGTCTGACACTGCTATAAAAAAAGTCTCTGCTTCTATAAACTGATGCAGTTAACGCTATTTATTGACTGGCTTATATGACATGCTAATAGTCAATGACTCTCAAATTTAATATTCTTTCTGCAACAGGAAAACAATCCTGGCATCATCTTTACTGGAACATTACCTCTGTCTTTGTTGCGTTTTTCCTCATCTTTCCTTTTTTTCCTGCCCTGAGCACCAGACAGTTTGGGACGTTTTGACATAGTCCAACAAGTGACGTTTCAGCTCCTCGCTCTAGCTACAGCTTTCTTTTTTTTTTTTTACCTTTATTTACCCAGGAAAGTCCCATTGAGACACTAATCTCTTTTTCAAGGGAGTCCTGCCCTGCACACACCACTTTCACACTAGACCATGTGGGTGAAGTGTCTTGCCGAAGGACACAACACCAGTTTTTTGTGACTGGCGCCCCCCTGTGGCACCTGGAATTCCCAGTGGTCTCCCATCCAAGTACTAACCAGGCCCTGCTGAGCTCCTGAGATCTGACGGGATCAGGCTTTGACGAGCCGGTGTGTCCAGCTTGGCTGTTTGAAGCATGTCCAGCAACAACAGCAAAAAACACGACCAAACTTCAAAGGGGCAACGCAGTATTTTTAAATGACAAGTTTAACAACATAAACTCTTGAACAGTGCAGGGGGCGCCGAATGAGGCGTTGTTTACTGGTTTTATTGCTGATTTACTTTCATTCTGTTCATAGTGACGATGTTTTAGACAGTGGAGGATTTTATCCCCCATCGCCGATTTTTGCGCTCGGCGCCCCCTAGTGGAGCGGCAGCGCCCTTAGCATTTGCCTATGTTGCCTAATGGGGGGGCCGGCCCTGAACGCTCTTCTCATTCTCGACGTTACTGCTTTGTCTGGAAGGTTTTATTTCTTATATACGTGTACATTTTTATATCGCACTTTTCCACCTTCAAGGAAACGCCAACCTTCAGCTCAGTGAACAAACGCTCGACCAACTGAGCTGCTGCTGATATTAAACCGTTCTATCTTTGATCTGCGGAGAGGCGACCCCGCTCACAGTCAGAACGCCTGTTTTTCTAGATATTTCTGAGCTGTAAAACCACCTGTAATTGAATAAATGTAAGGTGGAGCTGTTTAATGTCACACTGTGGAACATTCCAGAGAAATTATGTGTCCATAGAAACAAACAGGTGAGGGACCCTATAATAAGTGTCTATAAACTGATCGCCAATGTCGTTTCTAATCCCATTTATTTACGAGTGAATTATATTTTTTGAAAAAAGCTAAAAAAAAAAAACATTCCTGAACCATTTTCTTTCAACAACTTTCAGTTTCTCTTCTTCTTCTCCGTCAGTAGTCGATCTTCACTTGTTGCTTCCGGAGTCGACAGTCGAGTCTTTTGGGCTTTGGCCTGTGCAGTGGGAAATCAGCAGAGGGAAGTGTGAGGTGCTTATAAAGTTGTTTTCTAACGTTTCCAGACACTAATGAGTGAACCAGGCAGAGCGTTTGGTTTGTTAGACTACACACAGACTTTAGCTTCAAATGTGTCCGAGTTCAACTTTAATGATTTCCTCCTGTATTGAGCTTTATTTCACATTCTGAGGTTCTGGACGACGTCATCGATCGAAAATAAAACTGCAAATATCTTAAAAACCATAATGGCACGAACGAAACCTTTTGCAGCACAGAAAAGCACAAAAGATTGACTCCATTTTTGGCGCTTTCGAGCATTTTGAAGCTTCCTGTCGGTCTGACCCCAGTTTGACCTGTAAAAGAATCGTTAATTTCTCCAAAACAAAAGAAGCACAAACAAAACTTTTTGCAGCACAAACGATTGACACAGTTTTTTGTGTAGGTTTGAGTTTGATGGGGCGACTTCACGGAGACCGATGCTACAAATGAGCAGCTGCGTTTGGATCGTCTCAAGTCTGGACATTACAGGTGATGTGGCTCTGTTCTATACTCTGGCCCTGGACTTTACAGGAGCTGTTTCCAGGACTGGACCAGAAAAGCAATGGAGCGATTACACTTTTTGTTTTTGTTTTTAGGGCAATAAGGAGATTTTTAATTTACTTACAGACTTGAGATTTTGCATTTTTGTAGCTCAGGCCCTAAATTAAGCATTTTTATGTTCAAAAAGTTGTTTCTACATGTTTGCTGTGGGTTTTGTATAAAATAGTGTGAATTTTATTTTCTGTTTTTTTTTTCATCTCTATTTCTGGTCCTGTAGCTTTTATCACAGCCTCATGACACAACTACAGCAGCAGATTGTGAAATAACAGGTTGGACTGAACAAAAGGAGGTAGAACACTTCATTAGGGGGTAAAAGGGGCAGTTTTAAAAGCAACATTAAGAAATAAAAATCCAGGCGAGGAGAAATGTACTAAAATTGCCCTCAGGTCTTCAGGGGTTAAATTCTGACGCTCTTTACGGTGCCGCATTCATTCTCTCCATCATCAGTGCGGGTGAGATCCTACTGCAGCCACTGCGGCCGTGGGACAGAATAACCGGAGGGACGGATGGTTTTTCTTCTGTCCAAGTACAAACCAGGACCGGCTCTGCTTCGGTTCTGAAATCTTCTGAGATCAGGCTTCGACTCAGTGTGGCCACCCGAGATATCTCACAATTATCTTGGGCGTTGAGCTCGTTCGTTCACCTCACCCTCTGTGCTTTTGGTTTCAGAATGACTGTTCTGGTCTCTGGATGAATCAGCACGTTTATCAGTGTTGAACCGGCTCCTTGAAGGCAGGAAATGGGCTTCAGTTTGAGAAAGCTGCAGAATTTAACCCCTGAAGGCCTGAGGGCAATTTTGGTACATTTCTCCTCACCTGGATTTTTTAAATTTTGCTTTTAAAACTGCCCCTTTTACCCCTAATGCAGTGTTCTACCTCCTTTTGTTCAGTCGAACCTGTTATTTCACAATCTGCTGCTGTAGTTGTGTCATGAGGCTGTGAGAAAAGTTACAGGACCAGAAATAGAGATGAAAAAAAAAGTAAATAAAATAAAATTCACACTCTTTTATACAAAACACACAGCAAACATGTACAGTCGTGTGAAAAAGTTTGGGCCCTGATCATTTTCAAGATTTTCCTTTATAAATCACTGGTTGTTCGGATCAGCAATTTCAGTTAAATATATCATATAGCAGAAAAACACAGTGATATTTGAGAAGTGAAATGAAGTTTATAGGATTTACAGAAAGTGCAATAATTACTTAAACAAAAGTAGGCATGTGCATAAATTTGGACACCCTTGTTGTTTTATTGATTTTAATACCTTTAGCACTAATTATTGGAACCCAAAATTAGTTTGTTAAGCTCAGTGACCCTTGGCCTACAGACACAGGTGAAGCTGATCAGGAGAAAGGGGATTTAAGGGGCCAGGTGCAAGTTGTTCTCCTCTTTGCATCTTCTCTGAACAGTGGCAACATGGGAGCCTCAAAACAACTATGACCTGAAAACAGAGATTGTTCAACATCATGGTTTAGGGGAAGGATACAAAAAACTCAGAAATTTCAGCTGTCAGTTTCCACTGTGAGGAACATAGTGAGGAAATGGAAGACCACAGGCACAGTTCTAGTTCAGGCCAAGAAAAACCTCAGATAAGCAGAGGTGAAGGATGGTGAGAACAGTCAAACTCACCCCACAGACCAGCTCCACACACGTACAACATGATCTTGCTGCAGATGGTGTCACGGTGCATCGATGAAGTATTCAGCACTTTGCACAAGGAGATGCTGTATGGGAGAGTAATGCGACAGAAGCCTTTTCTGAGCACATGCCACAAACAGAGTCACTTGAGGTTTGCTAAAGCGCATTTGGACAAACCAGCTTCATTTTGGAATAAGGTGCTGTGGACTGAAGAAACTAAAACTGAGTTATTTGGACATAACAAAGGGTGATGTGCAGGATGAAAGAAGAGCACAGCATTCCAAGACAAACACTTTCTACCCACAGTAAAATGTGGTGCTGGTTCCATCAGGCTGTGGGCCTGTGGCCAGTGCAGGGACTGGAAATCCTGTTAAAGTTGAAGGTCACATGGATTCCAGTCAGTATCAGCAGATTCTTGTGAACAATGTTCAAGAATCAGTGACAAAGTTGAAGTTGCACCAGGGCTGGAAACTTCAACAAGACAACGACCCTAAACACTGCTCAGATTCTGCTAAGGCAGTTCATGCAGAGGAACAAGTACAATGTTGTGGAATGGCCGTCTCAGTCCCCAGACCTGAATATTACTGAAAATCTGTGGTGTGATTTAAAGCGGGCTGTCCACCAACACCAACAAACTTCACTGAACTGGAGATGTTTTGTAGAATGGTCAAAAATGCCTTCAACCAGAATTCAGAGCCTCATTGGAAGCTATAGGAAGTGTTTAGAGGCTGTTATTTCTGCTATTTTCCTGTTGGGGAGCCGAAATTTATGCACATGCCTACTTTTGTTTCAGTAATTATTGCACACTTTCTGTAAATCCTATAAACTTCATTTCACTTCTCAAATATCACGGTGTTTTTCTGCTATATGATATATTTAACTGAAATTGCTGATCTGAACAACCAGTGATTTATAAAGGAAAATCTTGAAAATGATCAGGGCCCAAACTTTTTCACACGACTGTATAAACAACTTTTTGGACATAAAAAAATGCTTAATTTCGGGCCTTAGCTACAAAAATGCAAAATATCAAGTCTGTAAGTAAATAAAAAATCTCCTTATTGCCCTAAAAACAAAAGTGTAATCACCCCATGACTTTCCTGGGGGCTGTTCCAGAAAGCGGGTTATGTGAAAACTCTGAGTAAGTTTAACCCTGAGATGAGGGAAACTCTGGGTTTTCTGTTCCAGAAAGCGCCGTAACTGAAACACTGAGTCAGTCACCATGGTGACAGACTCTGTGTTTTCTTGAAATAACTCAGAGTTTTTTCGCTCCTCTTGCATGAAATTCGCTTTGAGACAACATGGCTTGTCCATTCCTCCCAAACCCGACTGACACTGAAGCACAAATTATTCGAAACGCTTTGCGCCGCGAGAGAATCTTTGGCCCAGGCTGGATATTCTCTCTTTTCCGTGCCGCTTTTCCTCAAACGGGATCATTTATCTTAAAGCCTCCAGCCTCATATTACAAACTTCACCCACTGCGGACGTGCGCTCACTTCCCTTCACATTCTTTGCATCGCGCTACGTTTTTATGCAAACGGGAGTTTTCTTTACAATATTGGCGACGCGGAGCAACTATGGCAAGGCCACAGTTTGCAGAGCGGTGAGGAAAGTGACCCTGGCACTGAAACGCCTGTTGCCGGTGATGGTGGTGTTCCCTGGACACAAACCCACCCGCAACATCAAGGAGGAGTTCCACAGGATTGCAGATAACTGATGTAGAAATAATATAGGCCTATTCATTTATTAATTTATATTTTTGGTTATTTTTTAAAATTCTGCTGCTACCTCAGTCAGTCAGATCAGTAGCTTAATTAAATGTAATTTTGCAGGGCTTCCTAATATAATAGGTGCATAGATGGGACCCACATTCCCATCACTGCACCTACAGAGAATGAGGCAGATTATGTTAACAGAAAATCTTTTCACAGCATCAATGTCCAGGTATATGATCTATAATCTTAAAAAATATGTAGGCTGTATGAAAATGTACGCTACAGTACAATACAACTAACTCATGTCATTCTCTGCACTGTGAAGATCATATCCGATGACACCTACATTATTACAAATGTAGAAGCCCAGTGGCCTGGATCTGTCCATGGTTCTCGGATCTACAGGAAGTCTGAGCAACAGACTTGCACGTGGTGAGGAAGCTGAAGCTTTGTACAAATGTTCTTTGTCTCTTTTTAAATGCACTCAAATGTGTCCTCTATAATTACAGGGGAGTTTAACGGCTTAACTATTAGGGGATCGAAGCTACCCATGCCAGCCCACTCTGTTGACCCCTTACCCTGACCCTGAGCCGGGGCCCAACAGCGTTTTAATGTGGCCCACTGCAGGACTAGAGCCCGGGTTGAGTTGACCATTGGCCTACTCAAATCCCGGTTCCAGTGGCTGCACAAGCTCAGGGTCACTCCAGAGAGGGCATGTGACATCACTGTGGCCTGTGTTGTTCTCCAGAATATTGCAGTTATTAGGGGAGAGCAACACCCTGCCGTACAAATCAGTGACCCAGAGGATGACCACCCCATCCACCCTGCACAGGTCCAGAGGATGACCACCCCATCCACCCTGCACAGGTCCGGGGTGGCTGTGAGAGACCTCATTTGCAGGAACTACTTTTGAAAATAAAAGACATATTCAAATGTGATTTGGTTCATCTTTATTCCCTACAGTACAAAAGCAACAGTTAGGATTTATAATAGTTCCAATTATTAACATATTCTTCCATTTCATAAATGCACCACCTCAGCTGACGTTCCAGTAACTGAATTTCCAGATCTGCCCCCCTTATCTGCAGATCTAGATATATCATTTCCTTCTCTGTTTTTTTTTTATTTTCTTTATGAGGTGCACCCCGTACAGCTCTTTGGCTGCACTGTTAGAAATTTACTGTAAATTTATTACAACAAGGTACTGTAATTAATTACAGTATCATCATGTACTTTTACAGGATAGAATACTGTAAATATTACAGCAAAATGTTACATTTACAGCAACCCAGTAGCCAGGAATTTCATGTATTTTTAGGGATTTATTGTAATTTCACAGGACAGCATGTTGTAAATATTACAATTACATGCTGTAACTTTGATAAATTATTTCAGACTTCTACAAAGAAAAACAAAACAAGCAGCATATTTGTTGTTCACACTTTTATTTAAAATTCAGCATTGTGGCCGCTATTATAGGTTTAACAATTTCACTAAAAAATAAAAACATCAGCCGACCAGTCTACAGGTTTAACAATTATTATTATTATAGGTTTAACAATTGAATTAAAACAAATAATTAAGCATCAGCTGAACAGTCTATGGACTGGAGAGGGTTACTACGGGTTAAAAAAATCTGCAGTGCTGATCCTGTGTGTGCTGTGAGGTGGATATATAAAGTGTGTGTGTGTGTGTGTGTGTGTAACGACCTGTTTGTGTTGTGTGGTGGTGGCTACATCAGGTATGTGCAGTAGTGGCTTCAGTAGCATCTCCAGTAGTATCATCTGGTAGCATCTCTGTCTCCCATTGGCTGATGTGTTCCAGTTCCATCTCTCTGCCCTCACACCCGTTCACTCAGTCCACTCCGCACATGCACTGCCCAGTCTGCCAAGAGGGTCTACGGGCGACCCACCAATTCAAAGTCCAACACTGTTCTTAGTAGTGCACATACTGGTTTCTTCTTCTATTGCTGCTGGTCTGGGAGTGAATGCCACAAAAGGCTCTGAAAACAGAAAGAGAAAAACACAGGAGGTCACAGTTAAGACTGATATGACATGGTCATAACCATGACATGAAAAATGTATGGTTCTTTCTAGATGAATGAATGAATGTGTGTATGTGTGACGGAGCAGGTCCGTCCCTGTGAGCACGGTCCCCGGGGGAAAGCGTGGGAAGACGCGCGCTCACCTGTTTCCTTGTTTGCTGGGCTCCGCGCTGCGAACGCTGCAGTGCAGGCGCACAATAAACTTCACTTTTGCAAGTCCTCGGCCGCGACTAAGGGTGCACACTTGGAAGCGCCAGAACTATCCTTCAAAAACCCGCAATAATCGACTTTTTACTCACCCTCGCGCTGCCGCTGCTGTCGCATCCTGGTGCGCACTGGCAAACCCGGACACATCCACGTCAGGAGCTTAAATCCTCCCGCTGTGCGCGCTCCGGGGTCATGTGAGCCACAGGTGACTGACCTGGACAATTAACAGTGTTTTATTTGTTTATAACCCGTTTTCGGTCATTTATGGATGTGAGATCAAAGCAATTCTCTAAGTGTAAGTGTTGGCGCCGGTAATATTAATCATTTGGTTGTAGAAATGGTTTAATTAAGCTTTTAGAGGGGAGTTACGTAAGGTGGGAGGGGCGAGGGGTGTATAAAGGTGCGCCCTGCCGCTCAGCACCTGGTCAGTCTAGTCTCTACTCTCGTCGTGTCTGGTCGTGTCCTGGCTACAATGAAGGTCGTGTTTCGCTGGAAAAGCAACGGAGCGAGCGAGCAAACGACTGAGAGACTAAGAGCGAGTGGAGCGAGAGCTAAACCAAGAGACTTGAAGGAGAAGTCGACCTTTTTGTCTGCCAAGTAAATAGACCTTTTTTTCCCCACTGTTTCACTGTAAATATTTCCTGCACACATTTTTGCGCCTGTTTTTCCTGTTCTGCACTGTGGAATAAAACATCCTAAAACGAGCATCCCGACTCAGCGTGCGTGTGCGTGTGTGTGCGCGCTCGTGCGTCCTCTCACTAAATTAGCATAATCTGATCATTCATAATGTAATAGTTTTGTATTAAGTGGGCCAGGTCAACTTACTGTCATCCCTAACACTACAAAATAAGTACAAGGAAATTTCTTTGTCACCTACAGAGACACTTGTGTAAAACAGTGAAATGAGGTTGGTCGCTCAGCTTTATTGTGCCTGGATATTGAGGGGTACATACCTGGTACGGAGCAGTGGTGGTTACATGGTGGGGCCAAGGGACCCATAATTTCCCATCACCAGGAAGTCGCGACCCAAATTTTCAAACCAATTCACTAACATCAGTAACTGATTTGTAATTAATAGAATTTCCCTCTAATGTAGTACCCTGGCAATACATCTGACAGGGTCATCTTTTTTTTAAAGTAGCTTTTAGTTTTTAAGTACAAGCTCCGTGACCCACCCAGAACCCACTTTGGGTCCCGACCCACCAGTTAAGAAACACTGGTATGAAGGAAGGTATGGAAATGTAGGCCTAAGTATAAGTGAAGTATAGAGGTGTTTGTGTGGGAGAGATACTGTGTGTGAGTTTGTTTGTAGGACAGAGGGGCAGTAATAATGCCTAGTCCTTACTGACTCGGCATTATTACTGATCAAACTGGTGCATGTTATCATGGATGTGTGTGTGTACATCAAGTTTTGGTGATGAATTTAAACACACCTCTGGATGAACTCAAGCGTGCCTGCAGCCTCTGCTAGATACTGTAGGTTAAACATGTAATAGGCGGCAAAGACGGTTGTCAATCTAACCAGGAGGTTGCCAGGAGCCCCCATCACACACACTCCTTCAATGGACATGAACCATGTGTCACCATGCAGTATATCTCCTGAAAACAATCACCAATATAACTAAAAAATGCAAAACACACTAGAGCTTCCTAAAATTAATTCTTTAATGGTCATGTTGAGAAAGACTCGCACACTTCCACTTGAACATTATTTCTTTTGACCGCCGCACTCTCCCAACTCAAAAAAAAAAGGACATTAGGAACAGTCGTCCCTCAACCACATGCATTAATTCAAGAATAAACATCTACAAAGTAAGTAAAACTTATACCTGGTAAAACTAACTGAGGTTTGCTTGGCAGTGTCACAGACCTCTGTACATCTGAAGGCTGGAGAAGAAAAACAGTTGACTAAACCACAACAAAGAAAACAAATGCTGTCATGTTGTACTCAACAGCAAGGGGGAAATCAGCTTCAGTTTATGGTGCCAAATGTACAAATGTATGAACTTTTTTTAAAAAGACTGAACTGCTGGCTCCGGTCTTATGGCCATGCTAATCAGTGGAATGGGTTAGAAAAATGTGCAGAGTGTCCAAAGCAAAGGATGGGGCTGGTATCGTTTTTGTTCATTAACAATCAAAAAACAGCAGGACAGAGACTGAAGGGAGTGGTTCCTATGTAATGACAGTTATACTCACATCAACCATAAGGAAGATGTCATCCCCGTCCTTGAAGTGAGCAAACAGGCACATCTTTCCACACCCGACATTCCTTCCTGTGGATGGGGTGAAAATTGGGACGCATCAATACACAAAAATAAAATATAAGTTTATGAATACAAGATATGAATTCTTAATTAATTTCCACCATTCCTCCCTGGGCATACAGCTGCTGCATCTCCTGCAGCCTGTGTGGAGGGTAGTTGTGTAGCTGCCCATTGGACACATCCATATTGATCATGGCCCTTGGCTGTGGATTGCTCTACTTGTTCTGTTTTAACAGAGTTAACCGGAAGAGTTTTTTTAATTCAATAAACCAGTGTTATTAGTCATTAGCGTGTCATTAGCATATTAAGTGAGACTGATACCTTAGCCCAGGCATCCTCGATCCATTGGCAGATCATGGCGTTACTCGCCCAGCGATGCCTCTGTCTTGGTGAATGTTTGTTCTCCTTCTGTCGTCCAACGCTCCCACACAGCTGCACTTTAACTTTGACCCACCTGTTGACACCAAATATCTATCGGTTGGAGTTCTTTGGTTAATCCACCCAGAATGATGGCAGCACTGAGTTATTTTGCTTCACTTGGGTGTGTAGGTCAGCATGTTTCTTAACAGATGCCATTTCGTCTCCTTATACAGGCCGTAATATTATGATGAGGCACAGTGCGCTTCACTCTGTGAC
Organism: Odontamblyopus rebecca; assembly: GCA_030686955.1. Classification (NCBI taxonomy): domain Eukaryota; kingdom Metazoa; phylum Chordata; class Actinopteri; order Gobiiformes; family Gobiidae; genus Odontamblyopus; species Odontamblyopus rebecca. Next base: position 42,059,619 of record CM060656.1, on the reverse strand, counting down.
GCTCCTGACTCCGGGAGCCGCATGGATGTAAGAGCAGCCGTAATGGTCCGACAGTCTGGAGTACGGAGGCTTTCAGAGGTGTTCATGTGCATGGGGTGGAGGCATGAATACCTATGGGTGGAGATCTGTGCAAGTTTGATTGGAGTTGAGCATAAGATGGGTGTCCGTAAACTCTTGAATGAGTGAGTCCCGTGTGCGCGAAAGGACAGGACAGTCCTGGTTCAGTTCTGGTTTAGACCTGGATCAGTCCTAATTCAGTCCGAAGCACCGCAGTAATCGTACATTTTCATTTCGTGATTGTAATTCTTGATGTTGTAACAATTAAATCCATATTGTGATGGATAAAATACACACAATACATTTTTTATACAACTGGACTCATTCGAGAGTTTGCAGATGTTTGTTTTGTGCTCAACCATAACCGCTTCCGCGCTCCGCAACAGTCCGTCCAGCGGTGCGGCTTCGTAGTTTACAAAAGTACTAAAACATTTTGACAGATTTTTGAGCGCCGTGTACCACAGAAAATCGCTTCGAGGTCGGTGAGCACAGCCAGAATTAATACATACAGATAGTGCACTGACGATTTTTGAGCAAATTAAAGGATTTTAAATGAGCCTTATGATCCGAAAAATACGTATAACTTTGTACGCAACTCACCGCACATACACCCAGAGCAGAAGCACTGAATTCGGGTAACAGCCGCAGCGGTAAAGACCCGGGAGCACCGGGAGCACCGGGAGCGCAGATTCACTTTAGCTAAAGCAGCGAACACAAGTCAGATTAATATGTGACATCACGCAGTCGCTAACACGTCTAATCAAAGCAGATACTCAGAAAGAATATATATCTAATATAACTATGATATAAAATACATATTAGACTTACACAGTAAGTAAAATAACCTTATGTTACCTTTGTCCCCGAATTCTTGTTGTTGCCGCCAAAAATTCGAAATTCAGACAGCAGCGATCCCATGATGCAACACAATTACTGTAAAATTGCTGTAAAACTCCGCATGTACAGTATAGTTACAATAAAAATACAGGACTGATCATAAACTTCCCACAATGCATTGCTACTTACAGTAAAAACTAGGGCTGCAACTAACGATTATTTTCATAATCGATTAATCTGGCGATTATTTTTCAACTAATCGATTATTAATCGGATAAAAAGAAGGAAAGTGCTCCAAAACTGTGCTAAAAGTAAGTTAGCCGTGCGTCCTGGGTTTACGCACAGAAGCTGTGCTCGCTCTGCCAACCCCTCTCTCTATTACGAACGCGGTCAGATCAAAAAAGCTTTGACCAATCACGGTGTTCGTGGGCTTGTACCGCACACTCTGTGATGGACAGGAGCACCAGCGAATCACAGAGAGGGTTTAAGAGGTTAACTGGACTAGTTAATGGCTTAGAAACACATTGTTCCAATGCAATCGCGGCTAATATGTGCGAACTAGCTAACACCAAGCAACTTCGGTTTAACTTGTATAGTGTCAAACAATACGTTGTGATTAAAACGTTCCTATTAACTTGTACCAGTAATGCACCCAACTACTTAAACCAAGATGGCGGCGCGTGCTGCACGCAGCGGCTCCTCTCTCCCCTGGTTTTTTGTTTTTTTCTGCTGTCTGCCTGTGTGTATCTGTTCTTCTTTACGACCACTTCGCGACCCCTGCTCTCCATCGGCAGTACTACTTTTGTGGATATTAGCCCAGCAGTCGCGGAGGGTACTACTCGACTGCGATCTACTCCGGAGGCCTGCTCAATCACCGACCCCCACTCCGGCAACTATCCCACGGTGGAGGCGCCACAAGCGGATTATGCGGAGGCAGAAGAGGGAAGCGAGGCAGTATCCGGGCCAGGCCTAGCGGCCAGCCCTCACCGGCCAGCCATCCCATCCATTACACTGGCCAACGTACGATCGCTGGACAATAAACTGGATTATATCCGTCTACTCCGCGCTACTTCCAAGACCGTGAGTGAGTGCTGCGTCTTTGTGTTTGTGGAAACGTGGCTAAATAGCAGCGTACCGGACCATGCTGTAGAGCTAGCCCGGCTAACATGCTACCGGGCGGACAGAGCTCTCGTAAAGGGAGGCAAGACTCGCGGCGGGGGACTCTGTGTTTACATCAGTGACGCCTGGTGCCGAGACGCTGCTGTGGTCTGCAAACACTGCTCACCACTTTTGGAGCTGGTTATCATCAGATGCCGGCCATTCTACCTGCCGCGGGAGTTTAGCGCCATACTGCTGGTGGCAGCCACATCCCTCCCAGCTCCTCCAACAACAACAAGAGCGAAGCTCTTCACGAACTCCACCAGCTCATCAGTGACCAGCAGACAGCCCATCCTGATGCCTTCCTCATTCTGGCCGGGGACTTCAATCATGCAAACCCTAAAAGTGTTTTCCCACAACTCCATGGACACATAAACTTTGCTACAAGAGGAAACAATATTCTGGACAATGTTTTCACTACACGGAAAGGAGCCTACAAAGCCCTTCCCCTCCCCCACCTAGGTGCCTCTGATCACTCCACTGTTATGCTAATGCCAGCATATAGACCACTGGTTAAAGTCATCAAACCAGTTCTTAAGCAGGTACGAGTGTGGCCGGAGGGATCCACAGAGGCACTCCAGGACTGTTTTTCCACCACTGACTGGAGTATATTCAGACAAGCAGCCACATACAATAATTCTGTTGACCTTCAGGAATATACAGAGTCAGTCACGTCCTACATGAGGAAGTGCATGGATGATGTCACGGTCACAAGGACTATCACCATCCGAGCAAATCAGAAGCCGTGGCTGACAGGAGAAGTCCACAGGCTCTGGAGGGCTCGGAACGTGGCCTTCAAAGCTGGGGACATGGCCGGCCTGAGGACAGCCAGGGCCAATCTGGCACGTGGTATCAGGGTGGCAAGGAGGCAATACTCCAAGAGGATCGCGGACCGGTTCAGGGACAGCAGGGACACCAGGAACCCTGTGGAGAGGAATCCAGTCCATCACGGACTACAGGCCCTCTCCGCAGACCTGCGACAGCTCCACCCCTCTGCTGCTGAACCAGCTCAGCCTGACTTCTTTGCCCGCTTTGAGATAAACAACAGCACCACGGCTCAGAAAACTCCACCCCTCCCGGCGACCAGACGCTGACACTTTCACACGATGGTGTGAGACGTTCCCTCAAAGGGATAAATGCACAGAAAGCCCCTGGCCCCGACAACATCCCTGGTCGTGTCCTGAGAGACTGTGCTGTGGAGCTCACTGATGTCTTCACTGACATCTTCAACATCTCACTGAGCCAAGCTGTTGTCCCCACGTGCCTCAAGACCACCACCATCATCCCAGTCCCGAAGAAAGCCGACTCCCACCTGCCACAATGACTACCGCCCGGTTGCACTCACTCCCATCCTTATGAAGTGCTTCGAGCGGCTGGTCATGCAACACATCAGGTCTTCCCTCCCCCCACCCTGGATCCCTTCCAGTTTGCATATCGGTCTCCAATCGCTCTACCGATGATGCCATCTCCATCGCCCTCCACTCAGCCCTCACCCACCTGGAGACCAACAATTCACACGTCAGAATGCTGTTCATCGACTTCCAGCTCAGCATTTAACACCATCATCCCCAGCAGCTCATCCACAAACTGGACCAAATAGGACTCAGCACCTCCCTGTGTAACTGGCTGCTGGACTTCCTGACGGGGAGACCACAGTCAGTTCGGGTAGGAAACAACACATCCAGCACGGTCGTGATGAACACAGGGGCCCCCAGGGATGTGTGCTGAGCCCCTCCTCTTCACCCTTCTTACACAGGACTGCTCCCCAACATCCAGCTCCAACCTTTTCATCAAGTTTGCGGATGACACAACTGTGCTCGGTCACATCCACAACAACGATGAGACGAGCTACAGGAGTGAAGTAAACAGGCTAGCCACGTGGTGTAAGGACAACAATCTCCACCTGAACGTGGAGAAGACGAAGGAGATTGTTGTGGACTTCAGAGAGCGCACATCCAGCATGCTCCACTCACCATCAACGGTGCTGCAGTGGAGCGAGTGAGCAGCACCAAGTTCCTGGGTGTGCACATCTCTGAGGACCTCTCCTGGAGCAGCAACTCTGCATCACTGGCCAAAAGAGCCCAACAACGCCTTTACTTCCTCCGCAAACTGAAAAGAGCAAGAGCCCCGACCCCCATCCTCCGGACATTCTACAGAGGCACCATCGAGAGCATCTTATCCAGCTGCATCACGGTGTGGTACGGCTCTTGCACCGCGTCCTGCAAAAAGACTCTGCAGCGCATCGTCAGAGCAGCTGAGAGGATCATCGGTGTCCCTCTCCCTCCTCTACAGGACATTTATCACTCCCGCCTCACCCGCAAAGCCATCAGGATTGCAGGTGACCCCACCCACCCATCTCACAGCCTCTTCAGCCCGCTGCCATCAGGGAGGAGACTGCGGAGCCTCCAGGCCAGAACCAGCAGGCTCCGGGGACAGTTTCTTCCACCAGGCTGTCAGAGGACTTAACTCTCTCCCTGCCCTACCCCCACTTTTCCCCTCTGCCCCCCCTCGCCCCTGTCACCTACTAAGAACACTGCAAACTCTATGCACTACCTCACTTTTACATTATATGGACAATCAGTGACTGTTATTCATACATTTTTGCACTACTTCACTCTTTTTACCTGTAAATATTGTTTTGTCTATTGTGTCTGTCTACTTTGAGTGTTTGCACATTTTTGGCTTGTTTTGCGCACTTCTGTCTGTTTGTACATTTTGTTGTTTGCACATTTGTTTTATACTTGAATTTTTTTTATTGGAATGTTTTTAATGTTTGCACTGAGGTGGGAGAGGACAGCAATTTCATCTGTGCTATATATATTTTGTATGTATATGCACATGTGACAATAAAGGAAATTGAATTGAATTGAATTGAATTGAATACTTTTCATGTCAAAAAAGGTTGCCAATATGTTTGTGAAATCTCACCAGAGTCCGACTGATTTTAAAGGGGAGACGCCATTTCTCAAGTGTCCTCTTTTTTCCCCCGTGTTAACCTTTCCTGTTCTCGCCCCCTAACCGTGGTTGGGGAGCACAGGGGAGATCGTCTTCTCCAGGGCCGGGGATTGCTTCCCTCCGGGGTTAAGTCCCTTGAGGACCTCGTGCGTTTGCGGTGTATGAAAATGTAAATAAAAGGAGGCAGTTTCGCTGCAGAGTGGGGCTTTATTAGCTCACTACACTGTAGGAGTAGCACCTTTTACCCTCTACTTGCCCGATCGCCGTGCCCGATCCCTGAGAGCACACGGGACACACACACGGAGCGAGACCCGGCTCCACTGCTCCAGACATACATCCAGCACGCAATCACTCACCCTCTCTCTCTCTCCTGCACTGAGCTATAGACACAATATAGACACATCTCACAACACCCGATTCTCCCGCTTGGACTTTGTCACGTGAACTAGTCAACTAATCGATTACTAAATTAGTTGCCAACTATTTTAATAGTCGATTTTAATCGATTAGTTGTTGCAGCCCTAGTAAAAACACAAATACAATACACTGCTGTAAAATTTACTGTAAAAATTACATCAATTGCTAACAGTGTGGTAACAGAGAAACATATGCACAACATTTAAGTGCTGCAGTTCTACACACAGATTTAAGAGGAAAATCTCACTGTATGAAGCTGTGCAGCTGAACTTGATGGAGCTGCTCATGATGCCCAGCCATGTCCTGTTGAAAGACAAAAATGTACTAGTTGTTTGTCCACTCATCACTTCAGTGTACATGAAACTATATTTCACTCAACAGTGTAAAGAAATGTGAATGGGCCTCATGGCTCTGCAGTAACTTCACATGATATTAAGACATACTTCAGTTGGCCCCTCTGGATCTCTCCCTGTGGCAGCAGACAGCATTACTTAGCCTCTTTCTTGGCCTCTGCCTTCTTTCTTTTGGCTGAGCAGAACTCAAATGTTATTTTTTTTCTCAAATAGTATTATATTATATTATAGTATTTTTGTGCAATAATAATAATAATAATAATAATAAATGTAGCTGCAAGTGGCAATGATCAGCCCTCGCGTGCGCCTACGCCGCACCCCACAAACTCTGTGCCCCGCAAACAGTATAAACACTGTGCCCTACATATCGCGCCGTGCAAACACCGTGCCCCACACTAACCCTAATAACCGTAAACCCCAACCACACTTTTCATCTGCTTTACAGTGTGTTATTCAGACCAGTGATTCAAATTTCTCAGGCCAACACATCCTCCATCAGAAAAATTACATACTGCACCTTTAAATAATTTTTGAGGAGTCTTTGCGCCCCTAGTGGCCAACAGTGAAAAATTCACCGTGTCCATAATGTATTTTTTTGCTCGTAGTCATGCATAGAATTTAATTCCTAAATTTGGTACAAATCCAATAATGTTTCATTATACTAGGGGGCGCTATAGTGTAATTTTCCATATGCTTTATAGTGTTTTATATTCAGGCCGAGATCAGCATCAGTGACTCAAATTTCAGCACGATCGGACTGAGTCTGTGCCAACGGGAGCAAATCTTCACATTGAATATTGCTTAATTTTGATTGAACTTTGTGGCTTTGCCACACGTAAACATGACAGTTTTCAAAAAAATGGAGCAAACGTTTGAAGTCGGACTTTTCTAGATGATGTACGGTGATTTTCAGCACTTCTCTAGATGATGTAGGTGATTTTCAGCTCTTCTCTAGATGATGTAGGTGATTTTCAGCACTTCTCTAGATGATGTAGGTGATTTTCAGCCCTTCTCTAGATGATGTAGGTGATTTTCAGCCCTTCTCTAGATGATGTAGGTGATTTTCAGCACTTCTCTAGATGATGTAGGTGATTTTCAGCCCTGTGGGTGAAGCGCCTTCAGAGGAGTTCGTTCAAACGCAACATGAGCCAAAATACGGACTCTGCATTTTGAAGATTTCAATCCAAGATGGCCGCCTTCTGCTTTGTCAGGGGGCGTGGCCATAATAATATTTTTTGTTTGTCTTCACGTGACGAATGCGTGTACCGAATTTCATGGCTCTACGACAAAGTTGAGCTGAGACGGCTCCCATATGAGTGGGCGGAGCCTAATATTCGAGGTGACGAATTATCTCCATTTTTTTTATCCTCACACATAAAACCTATATTTTCTTGAATGACTCATCATTTCTGAACATTAGGCAAAGTTTGGTGAGTTTCTGAACGTTTTTCAATGTGTTTGTGGGGTCACGTTTTATTTCAGTCTGTAGGGGGCGCTAATGCACCAAATTATTTTTTTTCACATTCAGCAGCTTTAGGGCAGAGAGTTTAAGAACTGTGTCAAATTTCATTGAAATCAGAGTTTGTTTGAGCAAATAGGAGCAATTTGTAAATATCCAAACTTGTTCATTATTTGCTGCTTCACTGCTCAGAGACGTCAGATTTGGGATGTGGATATTTTTGGACGTTTCGCCCCTGGAGATAATGTGACCAAATCTGAGGCCATTCAGGCGACGCCAGCGGAGGAGTGCGTTTCAGCTTCACTTTAATCCAAGATGGCCGCCTCCTTTTGTGTCAGGGGGCGTGGCCATAATAATATTTTTTACTGGTCTTGTCATGATCGACTTCTGTGTTAAATTTCATGATTCTACGTTAAAAAAAAAAAATTGGTGTCATTTGTATTCCCTAATGTATTTTTGCCTCGTTAGGGGGTGCTGACGAGCCATTTTATTTATTTATTGACAATGGAAACAGCCAAAAGTTAGAGAAGCGGAGTCTTTAACACGGCCAAATTTTGTGAGTTTTCGTCATTGTTCACTGGGTGAAAAATGGGTGAGTGCGTTAGGAAAATAATAATAATAATAATAATAATAATAATAATAATAATAATAAGAAGAAGAAGAAGAAGAAGAAGAAGAAGAAGAAGAAGAAGAAGAAGAATATTCCAGAATAATGTTCCGCTTTTTTTGGCTGACAAATTATACATTTTTGGAAACCTCTGGTGCAGCTACGTCATGGCGAGGGTCCCTGGTCACTACGGGCGAGTCAAGTTGCATCATTTTAGTTCCCGCCCCCTATGAGCATCGCTATGCGATACTAATAGGCCCATCGCCAGCCTCTGGTGCTCGGGCCTAATAATAATAATTAGAGCCCGACTGATATGGATTTGATTCTGATAAAATGGGAGTTGGAGCTGCCGATATCAACATCGATATATTTATGACGTAAAACTTCACTGTAAATCTTCAGTTATTATAAAACTCAGGTTTGGCTCTATTGGATTTTCATTCGGGTTTATTTAGGCGACATTTATTGTTCTTCTGCCTCTTTACGTCATATTTAAAGAGTCGTTCGGCCTAATGGTGTTTTTGTACGATATTCTAGCCACTAAAGAAAGTGCTGTAAGTAAAGTACCGCGTGTAAATGCGTGTGTGCTGCGGTAATTAATGATCTGCTAAATGCCGATAATTCACACCTCTGTTCACAGCTCATTTCCATATCAGTGTGTGTCCAGTAACATATATACGGCCACTATAGTCACTTTACAGTCGCTAACAGAAGAGAAAACAGCCTGTTTATGTGTGCGAGCTACAGCAGCTAATCGCTAACCAATGAGAAAGAACCAAAACGAGCTTCAAACCGACACATTTCAACACTCAGCCTCACACAGGCTCCTCTCAGATCAGCACTAAGAACTGTCCTTTAATCCAGACTCACACTGAGCGGCCGCAAAAACAACACAATCTCAGTGTTGTGCAGGTGGATCTGTGGCTGCGGCTGGAAACAAACGCACATGGTGATGCGTTCAGGGGCGGGACGGACACAGACACATGACTCCTCAGATAAACCCTGATGCCCCGCCACAGATCAGGACATTTATCTGTCTGTGAACTGGATTAAATGGGCAGAATATAGAGAATCTGAGCTTTAGAACGAGGGAAAACATCCACGAGGAAAATCAGTCCAGATCGGCAAGATTTAGGCTGATAACAAATATCTTTCCAACAGCCAATATTGGCTGATAATATAATAATTACCATTAATTTTTTGCTCTCTGGCACAGAATCGTGTGTTCATTGAGAGACTGAGGATGGGACAATGTGTTTGCTGATGTCCGTGTTAGATCATGTTTCCATGTTTTTCACTGTGACGCCCATTGGGGCGACTCTTGTTGTGATTCTGGGCTATAGAAATTAAATTGAATTAAATTGAACTGAATAATAAATGTTATTTTTTAGGCGCCTTTCTGGACACCTTTTTGGTCGCCTTACAACAACATAAACTAATTAAGGACAATTTAAAACACACAGTTAATGTGGGACAGTATTAATTGATTGATTCTGTTTAATATTGTACTTAGTGTTGTATTTTATTAGTATTTAGGATTTAGTAATGTATTAGACAATAAACACAACCACAAAGTGCAGGTACATGTGTAAAAACCTCCGAACATTGTTTCTACTCGAGTTAATTTAGTTTTGACTGAGTATAGTTCAAAATGGAAACTAAATCTCAAATATAACATTAACATCTGATCTTTAAGGACATAACTCTGGTGTCTGCAGTCCCGATCAGGTCGTGTGTGTTGTATAATATTGGTTTGGTGATTTTAATGCAGCGCCTTGTGTAATAATCCATAAACAGGTGGAGACTCTGTGCGACTTTACCTCCAGCTGCTGCTCCATCTGCCGCCGCTCCTCCGAGACGACACTCGCGTCACACACACGTCCACGACAGGCCGAACGTGGCGTATACAAACATCCTCAGTGCACGTCTACGAGGAGATATACAAACATCCTCAGTGCACGTCTACGAGGAGATATACAAACATCCTCAGCGCACGTCTACGAGGAGATATACAAACATCCTCAGTGCACGTCTACGAGGAGATATACAAACATCCTCAGTGCACGTCTACGAGGAGATATACAAACATCCTCAGTGCACGTCTACGAGGAGATATACGCTCATCCTCAGTGTGCACCTGCGTGAAGTTCGCTCCATCAAACTCAAACCTGCACAAAAACTATGTAAGTCGTTTGTGCTGCAAAAGGTTTAATTTGTGCTGCTTTAGTTTTGGAGAAATTAACGATTCTTTTACAGGTCAAACGGTTCAAAATGCACTAAAACATCCAAAATGGAGTCAATTGTTTGTGCTGCAAAAAGTTTCGTTCAGATATTCGCAGTTTTATTTCAGTCGATGACGTCGTCCAGAACCTCAGAATGTGAAACAGCCTCAAAACTGGAAGAAAATGATAGAAAATGTTTGTATTTTGTTTGTGCTGTGACAGTTTCATTTGTGCGAGTTTGTTTCTAAAATTATTCATTGTTATTTCTGCAGTTCTGCAGATGGAGCCAAAGCACTGGTGCAATGTGGTCCTGCCCTCTAGTCTCCATCAGAACACGAGCTGCTGAATTTTGTAAGAATTTTAGAAGTTTTGATGAATAAAAAGTTCATATTGTAAAAATACAGAGGAATCCTGCAAAATCTTTTGAATACAGGGAGTTTAATTTCACCAAAACACACATTGTGCTCCATGGTCAGGTCCAATAACACTGACCCTCTTACAGTTGTGCTCATAGGTTCACAGACCCTGACAGAATTTGATTGATTTCTTGTCCATCTTTCAGAGAATATGAATGAAACACAAAAACTTTTCTTTCACTTGTGGTTAGTTCTTGGGTGAAGCCGTTTATTATCAAACGCCTGTGTTTCCTCTTTTTCAATCAGAATGAAACAGAAACTACACAAATGACCCAGTGAACCTTGGAGTCTTTTGTGACAGTTGTGGATGAGTTACAGTTGTGCTCCTAAGTTCACATCCTCTGGCAGAATTGATGATTTCTTGGTCCAGAAGCTGCACATGGGACGGACTTGGATATTCCACATGATAATAATAATAATAATAATAATAATAATACATTGGTTTTATATAGCGCTTTTCACGGTAACACAAAGACGCTTCACAATGAGAAATAATGACCTAAAACACAAAGTGGAGCTGTCACTGGCTCCAGCAGAATAAAGTGAAGGTTCTGGAGTGTTCGTCTCTTCTGACCTCAGTATCTCTGAGCCTCTGGGCAGATTCAAGCTGCAGTTCAGACAAGAGCCCAAGAATTTACAGGAACTGGAGCCTTTTGCCCAGAAGAATGAGCAGATTTACCATCAGAGAATTGATTGATTGATTGGTTGGTTGATTGATTGATTGATTGATTGATTTAAAAGGGACAATGCACATTAATGAACACATGAAGACAAGTGTAAATGTGCTGGAGTTTGCTCACAGCTCATTTACACTCAGTCTCTTGGCAGGTGCTTACAACACAGACACATAAACTGTTAAAATCCCTCACAACATTCAGATATTACACTTACACACAGCGGCTGCTCTGGTGCTTATCTATAAAGTGCAAGTGGGTAATAAAGTGCTTTTAGTATGTTTAAAGTGCTACTGTTTCAATAGAAATATATAAATAGGTCATAAATAACAAGGTGCAGTCGGACAAACATTCATTCTTTGGTACATATACAAGTGCTGGTCACAATGATAATTACAGGATAAACACATCCACAACTATCACCAAAGACTCCAGGCTTCATTGGGTCATTTGTGTAGTTTCTGTTCTCATTATGATTTAAAAAGAGGAAACACAGGTGTCTGACAAGAAACGGCTTCACCCAAGAAGCACTGACCACGAGTGAAAGAAAAGTTTTTGTGTTATTCATATTCTCTGAAAACTGCTCTGAGCTGCAGTACCTGGAGCAGCCACTAGTCTAACGGGGACCGGGGGGAAGGGAGAGTCTTTTCCAGTTCTTATTATAGCTCCGTGTTTGGACTGCGGCGGCTCACGGTGCAGGTATGTTCATGTACCGTCTGTGTCCTTTAAGCACATTTGCATTTGCCGGCGTGGTTCCTGTCCCTGTGTGTTTTGGCTCGGCTCCGGCGCCGCCTCGGGTCCTCCGCAGGTCAGAGTCTGAGATCCTCGGGTTTATCTTTGGATTTATGATTGTGACGGAGTAGCCCCGTCAAAGCCCGTGCTAGCCTAGGCACGCCCGGAAAGCCCGCACCCGCTTACCTGGTTTCATTCATTCTCTGCCGGTTCCCCGCTCCATTTCCCGCTCCCCGTCCGTCCGCTCTGTTCCCCGCTATATTTACCGTCCACCACCGCAGTAGTCTTGGGTGACACAAGTCCGCTGTCAAATCATCCATATCCATAACTTCGTCCTCCAGCTGGCTTCGGCCGGTGTCCATTTTCCGTTCGCAAGTCAAACAGAGCCGCTACAATCGCTTCCTATTTATGCGTTCCCGCGCGGGACCCTGGTGTCTGACGTCACTGTGACGTCACCACAAAATATCACCCGTGGCAATAAAATATTAACCTTAATTTTTCCAGTTCGTTTACAGGTGCAGGGACATGGCCATGTTGTGCAATATGTTTTTCCATATTTTCCAATATTTATGTTAGATTGATTAACCCGGGTTTAAAGGTAGAAACCCGTAGTAAAACGTTGATTGATTTGGGGGAGGAGCCTTGGGGGTATAAAAGAGCCACTCACCCTCCCTCAGTCAGTCTGGATCGGGACCTGTATGTGGAAGGTAACTACAGATTATGAAGCATATTTCTGTATGTATATGTATATGTATATGTATATGTATATGTATATGTATATGTATATGTATATGTATATGTATATGTATTGTAAATATCTTTCCTTTTGTTTCACTGTTTTGTATATGTCACTCTTCAAAATTTTCCTTTTGGGGACACAACTGTTCAATAAAACATAAAAAAAACCACATCCTTCTGACTACGCCATCATCATTTCCCAAGTAGAACCCCGTGACAATGATGTAACAGCCAAAAGGAAATTACAGGGATCTTTAAAACCTCCAGTGCAGATGGGACCGTGCTGTTTTGAGGGAACATTTGGAGTCCGATACTGGCCGAACGTGCGGTCGCTCGATGCACAATCCTTCTAGATTTAAAACGTTCAGTTATTGCGAGTGTAGTGGGAATAAAATGTAAAATAATCAAATTGAATACGTGCAAATTTGAATCAAAATTTTAATAACAAACATACGAATAAACTCATTAAAATGGCAGCGCGTGTTCACCCGGCAAATCTTTGGTCTTTTACGCCTCCGGATAATCACAGTGTCAGAAGCGGGAAAAATAAAAAGAATGTTGTTTATTGGTTTTATTTTTTCCGCACTGACCGCAGCACAAACAAATGACCGAGCGGAAATGTGCCGTATTCATCACTCAGAACATATTTGTGAAATGTCAGAAGTGTCGGGAAACTCGGCCACATCACTCACAAAGTTTGAGGTTCGGGGAGGTTTGGTGAATAGTTAATATTCCCTGCAACATGCCACCCTTATAGGACAGATAATACTCCCTACAACTGTACAACTCACCCTTATAGAACAGATAATACTCCCTACAACTGTACATCTCACCCTTATAGAACAGATAATACTCCCTACAACTGTACAACTCACCCTTATAGAACAGATAATACTCCCTACAACTGTACAACTCACCCTTATAGGACAGATAATACTCCCTACAACTGTACAACTCACCCTTATAGGACAGATAATACTCCCTACAACTGTACAACTCACCCTTATAGAACAGATAATACTCCCTACAACTGTACATCTCACCCTTATAGAACAGATAATACTCCCTACAACTGTACAACTCACCCTTATAGGACAGATAATACTCCCTACAACTGTACAACTCACCCTTATAGGACAGATAATACTCCCTACAACTGTACAACTCACCCTTATAGAACAGATAATACTCCCTACAACTGTGCAACTCACCCTTATGTAACAGATAATACTCCCTACAACTGTGCAACTCACCCTTATAGAACAGATAATACTCCCTACAACTGTACAACTCACCCTTATAGAACAGATAATACTCCCTACAACTGTACAACTCACCCTTATAGAACAGATAATACTCCCTACAACTGTACAACTCACCCTTATAGAACAGATAATACTCCCTACAACTGTACATCTCACCCTTATAGAACAGATAATACTCCCTACAACTGTACAACTCACCCTTATAGAACAGATAATACTCCCTACAACTGTACATCTCACCCTTATAGAACAGATAATACTCCCTACAACTGTACAACTCACCCTTATAGAACAGATCACGGGATTACTCAAACGTGCGAATGAAAAAAACAAAACAAACACAACTCCAGGTCTTGGATGTGCGGAGATTGTGGGAAACTGTCCTTTTGGAGCTCAGGGACATGTCTCGGACACGAAGCCGAAAAAACCGAGGCACTCAGAAAGTACAAAACGGTTGTTACGACTCAGCTCAAAATAACCAAGATGTAAAATGGAATAAATAAGGTAATTTAATTAAAAGGTAAATTAAGCAAAACAGGCTAAAATATGTACAAAAAATAACCTAAACTAAGAAAGAAAATGACAGGACTGAAATATAAGGAGCTTTGTGCCTAAACGGGTCACGTAGGTTTATACAAAACAAAACAAGGGACAGACTAAGGGACACAACAAAATCACAAATGTCCCTAAACAAAAGTCACATAAACCTACAAACAGAATCAAGTGACGACTAAAAAGACAGAAAACAGGACTAAACTAAACTAGTGTCTCTCACACAGAGTTAGACTCACACTAAAGAGACACGAACAGAAAACGGCCCCAAAGACCACACTACAAAAAAAGCATAGTTAAGTCTATCATAGTTAAACTGACTTGAATGAAGCAGATTCATCTTAAAAGATCAATTTTAAGATTTTTTTTACTTAATAAGATGAGATTTTTTTTCTTGTTTCAAGATATTCATCCTGATTTATCTTATCTTGATATAACAACTTATTCTAAGCACTTTTTATATTAACTCAGTCCAGGTTAAGCCTCTTTAACTTCCTTCTCAAACCAATAAGGGGAAAAATCTTGTCATAAATACTTGAAACTCGTGTTTTCTGCTTAGAACAAGATTCATATTTCATCTTGTTTTAAGAAAACTTGGTAAGTGAAAATTTCTTACTGCACTGGCTGAAAATTTCACTTTTTTACCTCAAAATTTGTGTTTTTTTCTTATTTTTTTGATAGGCCTTTTTGCAGTGCTGCAGCCCCGAACAGGTGAGAGGAAACTCCTTAAACAGGGGGAGGAGACGGGAGGTGACGGGGGAGGAACCTCCTTAAAAGGGGAGGAGACTGGAGGTGAGGGGGGAGGAACCTCCTTAAAAGGGGAGAAGACTGGAGGTGACGGGGGAGGAACCTCCTTAAACAGGGGGAGGAGACTGGAGGTGAGGGGGGAGGGACCTCCTTAAACAGGGGAGGAGACGGGAGGTGAGGGGGGAGGAACCTCCTTAAACAGGGGAGGAGACGGGAGGTGAGGGGGGAGGAACCTCCTTAAACAGGGGAGGAGACGGGAGGTGAGGGGGGAGGACCTCCTTAAACAGGGGGAGGAGACTGGAGGTGAGGAGGGAGGAGCCTCCTTAAACAGGGGGAGGAGACTGGAGGTGAGGGGGGAGGAACCTCCTTAAACAGTGGGAGGTGACGGGAGGTGAGGGGGGAGGAACCTCCTTAAACCGGGGAGGAGACGGGAGGTGAGGGGGGAGGAACCTCCTTAAACAGGGGAGGAGACGGGAGGTGAGGGGGGAGGAACCTCCTTAAACAGGGGAGGAGACGGGAGGTGAGGGGGGGGGCCTCCTTAAACAGAGGGAGGAGACGGGAGGTGAGGAGGGAGGAACCTCCTTAAACAGAGGGAGGAGACTGGAGGTGAGGAGGGAGGAACCTCCTTAAACAGGGGAGGAGGCTGGAGGTGAGGGGGGAGGAACCTCCTTAAACAGGGGAGGAGACTGGAGGTGAGGGGGAGGAACCTCCTTAAACAGAGGGAGGAGACTGGAGGTGAGGAGGGAGGGAACCTCCTTAAACAGGGGAGGAGACTGGAGGTGAGGAGGGAGGGACCTCCTTAAACAGGGGGAGGAGACTGGGAGGTGAGGAGGGAGGAACCTCCTTAAAAGGGGAGAAGACTGGAGGTGACGGGGGAGGAACCTCCTTAAACAGGGGAGGAGACTGGAGGTGAGGAGGGAGGAACCTCCTTAAACAGAGGGAGGAGACTGGAGGTGAGGGGGGAGGAACCTCCTTAAACAGGGGAGGAGACTGGACTGGAGGTGAGGAGGGAGGAACCCCCTTAAACAGGGGAGGAGACGGGAGGTGAGGGGGGAGGAACCTCCTTAAACAGGGGAGGAGACGGGAGGTGAGGGGGGGGGGGACAACATTAAACAGGGGAGGAGACGGGAGGGGAGGGGGGGGGGGCCTCCTTAAACAGGGGAGGAGACTGGAGGTGAGGAGGGAGGGACCTCCTTAAACAGGGGAGGAGACTGGACTGGAGGTGAGGAGGGAGGGACCTCCTTAAACAGGGGAGGAGACGGGAGGTGAGGGGGGAGGAACCTCCTTAAACAGGGGAGGAGACTGGAGGTGAGGAGGGAGGGACCTCCTTAAACCGGGGGAGGAGACTGGAGGTGAGGAGGGAGGAGCCTCCTTAAACAGGGGGAGGAGACTGGAGGTGAGGGGGGAGGAACCTCCTTAAACAGGGGGAGGAGACTGGAGGTGAGAGGGGAGGATCCTCCTTAAACAGGGGAGGAGACTGGACTGGAGGTGGGGGGGGGGACCTCCTTAAACAGGGGAGGAGACGGGAGGTGAGGGGGGGGACCTCCTTAAACAGGGGAGGAGACTGGAGGTGAGGGGGGAGGGACCAGGGCTCGAGCAGCAAGAATCCAAATGACAAAACAAGAAATTAAAACACACAACACAAATCAAAGAACTGGAGGCCTTTTTAACATGCTGGTCTCATATTAACGCTGGAGTCTGTTATAAATACGTGATACCCCAAAGCTCAAATATATTCGTAAAAAAGGCGAAAGTAAAAAGGCGAAAGTAAAAAGGCGAAAGTAAAAAGGCGAAAGTAAAAAGGCGAAAGTAAAAAGGCGAAAGTACGCTCGTTGCCTGGATTCTCCGTCTCTGTTGACGAAGATCGTGTCGGCAGGATGAGCGTAGCTTCAGTTCAGCCTCTACAGTTTGAACCTGGGCGCAGTGTAGATTATATAAACTGTTGGCGTTAGTGACACCGAGTTTAGCACGAGTCGAATCCAACGACAACAACCTGGTGACGTCATCGACCCAGAATGCTTTGCGCACGGAATTACTGTTGGATCGGTTGCTGTGAGCACGTATAAAAATGGAAAATGTGTGTGCGTTCTTTTTTAACCATTTGAATCGATGTTATTTTGTCAGGTCGGGCGGTCGGAGCAGATTTAGACCATCGAGTCGGGGATTCTTTTAAAAGCCTTTCGTAGCATATGGCAGGTGAAGTCAACATCAGTGCGTTGCCAGTGCGTTTCGGTCCGTCGGCTTCATCAGGGCAAAGTCGAGATGGTGTCACAGTGCAGATTTATAGTTTCTAGGTGTAGGTCACATGTTCAAAGGCCCCTGGTGCATTGTGGGACAGGACAGATTTTAGTTACAAGCTCTGCAAGATAAGATAAATAGTGCAATTCCCAACAACCAATATGCAGAAAAATACATAGTGCAAAAAAGACAAAAGTGCTGCAGATACGTGTGTAGTTTGTGTGATAATCTGAGCCCAGTGCATTTGTTTTTCCTGAACTCGGCGTCTTGTGTTTGGGCCGTTTTATTCCAGCGTCTGTTGAATCCAACACAAACACCTCATTCTGCTTCATGAGGCTCTGAGGAGGAGATCACCTGAACCGAACCTGATTTAAGGAGGAAAAGGAGAAAAAACATTTTTATTATTCCACCAAATATTGATTCCTGAACAAACATTAGTATTGTGTTGTTTTAAAATGAATCTTATCTGGTTTTCTTCACATTATTTGACGTCTGAAAACATTGAATCTTTTTTTTGTTATGTTGACCATTTGTCATTTTCTGCAAATAAAGTAAGTAAAGTATAAAATTTCCAGTTTTGAGCCCTGAGTTCCTCCGGCTGTTCCACAGATCGGGGCCGTAGTCCTGGGAAGACGCCTCTCCGTTGGTGTCCGGAGTTTAGGAATGACCCGGAGCTGCCGGAGGAGCGCAGGGTCCACGAGGGTTCGTACGGAAAAATAAATTCTGAAAGAGCATTAAGACATTTAAAAACCAGGAAAAGAACTTTAAAATTGATCCTGAAACTCACAGGAGGCAGTGCAGTGGTTTTAAAGCCGGTGCGATGTGGAACGAACTGAAGAATTTTGTAAGAATTGCAAACCTGAAATCACAGCATTAGCACGAGCTCAGAAAGCTGCTTTTAGACGTTTTGATGAGTATAAAGTTCATATTGTAAAAAATACAGAAGAATCTTGCAAAATCTTTTGAGGAAGTTGCCTGTGTCCTGTCGGCAGAACACAGGGAGTTTAATTTCACAAAAAACACAGTAGGCTCCATGGTCAGGTTTAGTTTCAGTTTATTGATGTTTAAAGTGCAAAATCACACTGAAGTGTCTCTTAGCATTAAGATTAAAATATACAAATATTTACAACAAAATTACAACAATATACAGTGAGTGACAGCAATATGCAGTGGTAAAAATTACACCAATGTACAAACAGATGTGCATTCACTCACCTACACCACACACACACATAGACCTACACACACACACACACGCACACACACACATACATGCTGACAAATACGTGCTCTAATGACTATTTTTATTTGGAATTTGGAAGAAATATTGTCAGTAGTTTACAGAATGAAACAAAAAAATGTTCATTTTACTCAAACACAAACCTATAAGTAGGAAAACCCGAGAAACTGATCATTTTGCAGTGGGCTCTTTTATTAGAGGATCAAATCTTAAAGAATTTCTTGCAGACGCAGACGTAAAATGGGGAAAGGGGAGAAATCAAACTCTCCAGGTTTGTTTGCGATGAAGAAACAACATCGTAACATGACTTAAAGCTCTTGCGCAGGAGCTTTAAGTCTTCCGTGCGTCATTTCTTTACTTCTGCCTGAGTAATGTCACAGCGTTTTCGTTTCCGTACGGCTTTTGCCTCCTCTGGCAGCGGCTCCCAGCCTCCCGACGCTTCCTCCCGTCACAAACCTTCGGCCACTTCATTCCCAGCGAGCCCTGCCTCTGCCTGACGGCGCTAATCCTGCTGTGAACCCTGGATTTGGCAGCGCAGACAGGCCCCGCCTCGTCCCCCCATCCTCTCTCCTCCGCGCTCCGATTGGCCCATTCCCCCGGACTCCATCCCTCCTCCCGTTTGCCATTCCGCCTTAAATGCCCCCCGCCTCTCTCTCTCTCTCTCTATCCGCCGTGCACCTCCAACCACTGAATGAACCGTCAGGGATGCAACACAAGCTGCCGAACGACTCTCAAACGTGATACACCCGATTTGGACGTGCGTGGTGGGAGTTTTGGTTTTTTGCATCGCAAGACCTGGCAACCTTGGCGGAGCGTCCGCAAGGAGACAGCGGGAGGCGGTAACTCGGCGCCACGTCGCTCCTTGAATCAACAGATTGCTCATTTGTGCTCGTTTTGGTTGAGGTATTTGCAGATCCCGGCGTTAATTTCTCGGACTTGGCATCTTTCGTGACGTAATCGCAAAGATCTGGCAGTTGTCAAGAGGAAATGGTTTGATTTTATGCGTTTTTTTTTTTTTTTTAAGTGTCACCTTCAAAACAAGCCATCTCGGAGGTGAGAACGGAGTCGGAATTGCTCCACACGGAAGGAGTTTTGGGGGCACAAGAAATTTTGAAGATTGAAAAAAAAATTATTGTGTTTAAAGAGGGCATGGACCGTGATAAACTGTGAAGGAATAGCATAACAAACAGCGGGAATGAACGGACAGAATGAGATTTATTGAGGGTGGTTTGGAAAAGCACAGTGTAGATTTGATCGTGGAAGTCAAATCTAAATGAGATAAGTCTGGACCATTTTGGATTTCATCATTTTTCAACAATTTGTCTGGAAAGATTGTATAAAAATCTTCTGGGATCAGACAGAGCTACAGATACATCAGAAATTTGGTTTTTCCTTAAAATATTTAATTTCAAGTAAATATTAGTTATTAACTAGGCCTGTTTTTAATCATCACATTTGTGTTGGCATCACGTTTTTACTTTTAAGATGTTTTTTCACAGCTTTTGGACTTGTCATTCCATTCCTTTATAACGATTTATTTATTTTTACAAGATTTTTTGAAAAAATACTACCAAATTGCCACTAAAAACACAAAATTTTATCTAAACGCAACATTTTGACCGGCAGATTTTCCGCATCTTTTGGCGCCTGTTTCCTTTCGGCGCCTTCTCCTCGCTTTATTTTCCGGTATTGTTGGACTGTCCCTGTCGGGGGGCAGGTGAGTCCGGGTCAAAACGCCGCGCGCCGTACTCCGAGTGAAGAATGGCCAGCGCTGGGCCAAACCGGTGGAGACGCCCACCCCGACCACGGACCTGTTCATGGAGCGGTCCCAGAGCAAACTCAGCCTGTCCGCGTCCTTCGAGGCCCTGGCCATTTACTTCCCCTGCATGAACTCCTTCGACGAGGACGACGTCGGTGAGTGAAACGGTTTTGTTATTCGGACTGAATTTACTGAAGTGTTTTGTCCAGTGTGTTAAAATTTGGAGTATGACGAAACGGAACCTGGGGAAGACTCACAACAAATGCAAACGCCGCAACAAACGGGAACGTCGCAACAAACGCGAACGGCGCAACAAACGGGAACGGCGCAACAAACGGGAACTGCGCAACAAACGTGAACGGCGCAACAAACGCGAACGTCGCAACAAACGTGAACGTCGCAACAAACGCGAACGTCGCAACAAACGCAAATGCTGCAACAAACACAAACACCACAATAAACGCCGCAACAAACGCAAACGCCACAACAAACGCCACAACAAACGCCACAACAAATGCAACAACAAACGCCACAACAAACGCAAATGCTACAACAAACACAAACACCACAACAAACGCAAACGCCACAACAAATGCAAACGCCACAACAAACGCAAACGCTACAACAAACGCCACAACAAACGCCACCACAAACGCCACAACAAACGCAAACGCTACAACAAACGCAAACGCTACAACAAACGCCACAACAAACGCAAACGCTACAACAAACGCAAACGCTACAACAAATGCCACAACAAACGCCACAACAAACGCAAACGCTACAACAAACGCAAACGCTACAACAAACGCCACAACAAACGCCACAACAAACGCAATGCTACAACAAACACAACGCCACAACAAACGCCACAACAACGCCACAACAAACGCAATGCTACAACAAACGCAAACGCCACAACAAACGCAAACGCCACAACAAACGCAAGCGCTACAACAAACGCAAACGCTACAACAAACGCCACAACAAACGCCACAACAAACGCAAATGCTACAACAAACACAAACGCCACAACAAACGCCACAACAAACGCCACAACAAACGCAAACGCCACAACAAACGCAAACGCCACAACAAACGCAAACGCCACAACAAACGCAAACGCCACAACAAACGCCACAACAAACGCAAACGCCGCAACAAACGCAAACGCCACAACAAACGCAAACGCCACAACAAACGTAAACGCCACAACAAACGCCACAACAAAAACAAACACAAAAACAAACGCAACAACAAACGCAAAAGCCACAACAAACGCCACAACAAACGCAACAACAAACGCAACAACAAACGCCACAACAAACGCCACAACAAACGCAAACGCCACAACAAACGCAACAACAAACGCCACAACAAACGCCACAACAAACGCAAACGCCACAACAAACACAAACGCCACAACAAACGCCACAACAAACGCCACAACAAACGCAAATGCTACAACAAACACAAACGCAACAACAAACGCAAACGCCACAACAAACGCAAACGCAACAACAAACGCAAACGCAACAACAAACGCCACAACAAACGCCACAACAAACGCAAATGCTACAACAAACACAAACGCCACAACAAACGCCACAACAAACGCCACAACAAACGCAAATGCTACAACAAACACAAACGCCACAACAAACGCAAACGCCACAACAAACGCAAACGCCACAACAAACGCCACAACAAACGCAAATGCTACAACAAACACAAACGCCACAACAAACGCAAACGCCACAACAAACACAAACGCCACAACAAACGCAAACGCTACAACAAACGCTACAACAAACACAAACGCCACAACAAACGCAAACACCACAACAAACGCAAACGCCACAACAAACCCCACAACAAACGCAAATGCTACAACAAACACAAACCCCACAACAAACGCAAATGCTACAACAAACGCCACAACAAACCCCACAACAAACGCAAATGCTACAACAAACACAAACGCCACAACAAACGCAAACGCTACAACAAACGCCACAACAAACACAAACGCCACAACAAACGCAAACGCTACAACAAACGCTACAACAAACACAAACGCCACAACAAACGCAAACACCACAACAAACGCAAACGCCACAACAAACCCCACAACAAACGCAAATGCTACAACAAACGCGGCAACAAACCCCACAACAAATGCAAATGCTACAACAAACGCCACAACAAACGCAAATGCTACAACAAACACAAACGCCACAACAAACGCAAACGCCACAACAAACGCGGCAACAAACGCAAACGCTACAACAAACGCAAACGCGGCAACAAACGCAAACGCTACAACAAACGCAAACGCGGCAACAAACGCAAACGCGGCAACAAACGCAAACGCTACAACAAACGCCGCAACAAACGCAAAGGCTACAACAAACGCCACAACAAACGCTACAACAAACACAAACGCTACAACAAACGCTACAATAAACGCAACAACAAACGCCACAACAAACGCCACAACAAACGCAAATGCTACAACAAACACAAACGCTACAACAAACGCCACAACAAACACAAACGCCACAACAAACGCAAACGCTACAACAAACACAAACGCTACAACAAACGCTACAACAAACACAAACGCCACAACAAACGCAAACGCCGCAACAAACGCAAACGCCGCAACAAACGCTGCAACAAACGCAAACGCTACAACAAACGCCACAACAAACGCAAACGCTACAACAAACGCAAACGCTACAACAAACGCCACAACAAACGCCACAACAAACGCCACAACAAACGCAAATGCTACAACAAACACAAACGCCACAACAAACGCAAACGCCACAACAAACGCAAACGCCACAACAAACGCCACAACAAACGCCACAACAAACGCAAATGCTACAACAAACACAAACGCCACAACAAACGCAAACGCCACAACAAACGCAAACGCTACAACAAACGCCACAACAAACACAAACGCCACAACAAACGCAAACGCCACAACAAACGCCACAACAAACGCCACAACAAACGCAAACGCCACAACAAACGCCACAACAAACGCAAACGCCACAACAAACGCCACAACAAACGCAAACGCCACAACAAACGCAACAACAAACGCCACAACAAACGCAAACGCCACAACAAACGCCACAACAAACGCAAACGCCACAACAAACGCAAACGCCACAACAAACGCCACAACAAACGCCACAACAAACGCAAACGCTACAACAAACGCCACAACAAACGCAAACGCTACAACAAACGCAAACGCTACAACAAACGCCACAACAAACGCCACAACAAACGCCACAACAAACGCAAATGCTACAACAAACACAAACGCCACAACAAACGCAAACGCCACAACAAACGCAAACGCCACAACAAACGCCACAACAAACGCCACAACAAACGCAAATGCTACAACAAACACAAACGCCACAACAAACGCAAACGCCACAACAAACGCAAACGCTACAACAAACGCACAAACGCCACAACAAACGCAAACGCTACAACAAACGCTACAACAAACACAAACGCCACAACAAACGCAAACGCCACAACAAACCCCACAACAAACGCAAATGCTACAACAAACGCGGCAACAAACCCCACAACAAACGCAAATGCTACAACAAACGCCACAACAAACCCCACAACAAACGCAAATGCTACAACAAACACAAACGCCACA
Source organism: Odontamblyopus rebecca (assembly GCA_030686955.1). Classification (NCBI taxonomy): domain Eukaryota; kingdom Metazoa; phylum Chordata; class Actinopteri; order Gobiiformes; family Gobiidae; genus Odontamblyopus; species Odontamblyopus rebecca. The sequence continues at coordinate 42,035,493 of CM060656.1, read as the reverse complement.
ACAAACGCAAACGCCACAACAAACGCGGCAACAAACGCAAACGCTACAACAAACGCAAACGCGGCAACAAACGCAAACGCGGCAACAAACGCAAACGCTACAACAAACGCCGCAACAAACGCAAATGCGGCAACAAACGCGGCAACAAACTCAAACGCCGCAACAAACACAAACGCTACAACAAACGCTACAATAAACGCAACAACAAACGCCACAACAAACGCCACAACAAACGCAAACGCCGCAACAAACGCAAACGCTACAACAAACGCCACAACAAACGCAAACGCTACAACAAACACAAACGCTACAACAAACGCCACAACAAACGCAAACGCTACAACAAACGCAAACGCCGCAACAAACGCAAACACTACAACAAACGCAAACGCCACAACAAACGCCGCAACAAACGCAAACGCCGCAACAAATGCAACGCTGCAGAATAAACGCAACGCCACAACAAACGCAAACGCCGCAACAAACGCAAACGCCACAACAAACGCCGCAACAAACGCAAACGCCGCAACAAACGCAAACGCCGCAACAAATGCAAACGCCGCAACAAACGCAAACGCTACAACAAACGCAAACGCCACAACAAACGCAAACGGCACAAGAAACGCGGCAACAAACGCGGCAACAAACGCGGCAACAAACGCAAACGCGGCAACAAACACAAACGCGGCAACAAACGCAAACGCTACAGCAAACGCAAACACCGCAACAAACGCAAACGCCGCAACAAACGCAAACACCGCAACAAACGCCACAACATACGCAAACGTCGCAACAAACGCAAACGCTACAACAAACGCAAACGCTACAACAAACGCCACAACATACGCAAACGTCGCAACAAACGCAAACGCTACAACAAACGCAAACGCTACAACAAACGCAAATGCTGTAATGAACACAAACGCCGCAGCAAACGCTACAACAAACGCAACAAACGCAAACGCTACAACAAACGCAAACGCTGTAACGAACACAAACGCCGCAGCAAATGCTACAACAAACGCAACAAACGCAAACGCTACAACAAACGCAAACGCTGTAACGAACACAAACGCCGCAGCAAACGCTACAACAAACGCAACAAATGCAAACGCTACAACAAACTCAAACGCCGCAACAAACGCCGCAACAAACGCAAACACCGCAACAGTAGCAGTAATTACTTCTAATAATATTATTTAATAATATTTCACCTTCACGAGAACCAAATTATATGAACTATATTTTATGACCTTTTTTAAATCGTGTGTCGTGAATGCGACAAATGAATTTTAGTGAAAAATATTATTTAAAAAATCGATTCAGAGGCATTTTGAATCGATTCGAGAACTGTGCAATGAAGCATCACGATATATCACTGAATCGATTTTTTTCTTACACCCTAGATTTAAGAGAATAAATCTTGGTTAGTTTTATGACCTTGGCAGTGAAGTTGCACCCTGTGATGTCATGAAGTAGTGGTAGTTTTCAAGTTAACAGGAACCTTTTACCTTTAGTCCAGTGGAGATCGGCGATTCTGGGGCTGAAACCGAACAAATGATTCTAGTGAAGGTGTGTGGAGTTTAAAAACACGGTGGAGCGCTTCCTGTATGACATCACAAGGTGGAACCGAGTGATTTCCGTTTGAGAATTCAGCCTAAACGTGCAGAGTTTTTGTGTTTAAACATGTGAGAATGAAACAAAAAACACTTTAAGGTCTGTTCGTGATGAGGGAACGTTATAAAATAGATCAGTAAATGGTGTCACGTGGATCTTTAAATCTTGAATTATTTGTCCAGTCGTTCCTCCAGACTCGAGTTTGAGGTGTTTTTTCAGTTGTTCGCCGCTCGTAGGTTCATGTTTTCTGCTGCTGGTGCGGTGCAGTATTTTTGATGGATGAGATCTCAGGTCTCAGACACATGTGATCCTTCTCCTGTCGCCTCCACAACGCACCGTTTCCATCAAAGTCTCAAAAACACACTCCTTTTGTAAATGTGCAGCTTTTACACCGGGACGAGCTGATGTCTGAGTAAATTCACTTCAATATTTTTCTTTTTTAAATATACAAACATGGGATTTTGGACACAGGACTGACTCAAAAGTACACAGCTTCCAAACACTTGAGGAAAACTTTGTATAAATATCTGGTGAAAGCAGCTTTTGGGGTCAAATTAAGACGTGTGCACGGGCGGAATCTAATTATGAAGCATTTTTATTGTCCGAGAACCAGGAAGTGATGCTAATGAAGTGTCAGCATGTTCATGGCTTTACTTTTAGGTTCATTGTGTAACTTCCATGTCACGTTTTTTATGCCTGTTACAAAGTGAAATTAGGCCCCATCCGCACTCGTTCGTATTCGAGTTGTTCTTGTGTTGGATGCAGTGTTCGTCCACACTGATTCCATGGAAAACGGCACAAACACCCGCTCCCACATATTCACCCGAGCGCAGATCTGATCCGGCACCATGTGGACGCCCGAAAACGCTGATATTCTGACGTAGCTGCCATAGAAGTGCCGTATTGGACCACGTCACTGTGATTTGCGTCTTCCTGATTCGCTGGTTCGTGACATCGGTCATGTGACAGTTTTATCAAACCCTAGTTCAGGCATGACCAAACTATGGCCCCTCAGACCAACTGTTTTGGCCCTCAGGCTTCCAGGTGAATTGGCCCAAACTAACTCAAGTCGTACTTTTCACTGCATGTTTTTAAAATCTGCCTCGATCAAGCAAATGCCGTGTGTCCTACTGAGGGTCTGAGTCTGAGCAAAGGTCTGGAGGGTCATTCAAACCTGCTTTCACTAGCAAGCACCACGCCACAACACATGTACGAAGCGAAAAGCGTTTATTGTATTGAGACGAGGCGGGTCGGCTGGGTTGAGACTCAGGGTGGGGGTACAGTATCAATCTTCGCGTGGCCCAGCAGGACGGGACCCCCCTCGTAGGCGTCTTATGTCTGGAAGAGACAGATATGGGACGGGAGGGTGGGGTCGAGTTATTCGGAACAAACTGGGTTGCCGGGTTAGGCTGCTATAAATAGGCTTCTGGGTAATGGAGAGGAGGCGAGGGCAGTTGAGGCGTGACCCTGTTCCTGAACCTCAGTTAATCATCTTAACTACATATAAATGCACAGATTTGAATTACTCACTGTTTTGACCCTCAGTCTGTGACCCTCGATCGGCCTCACGCTGCTCTGTGTTTAATATGTGGCCCTTGATGAAAAAAGTTAGGACACTCCTGCTTTAGACAAACGGGAAACAGCATCGTTCCACGGAAAAAAAACAGTTTTCACTCTTGCATCTTCCTCGGCTCGAAATTGGCTGCTGCAACTTTCACAGAACTACGGCAACTTCAGACACGGAGCTCCACTTCTTGTTTTTACTACTCACGGGATGACGTGACACCAGCCGAGTCATGTGACCGGCGTTTCCGGTGATCCAGACACGACGTGTGTGGATGCAAATAGTTTCCAATGCGTTGATACAGTGATTTGTTTCAGTGTAAATGTGACCTTAGACTCTACTTATTCATCGCTCTTAAGAACCTCAATAAAGTAGTGAACAGTTCTGGTGATGTGTGATGTGCAGTGGGGTCACGATGCTGAAATTTCAAGCTTGATTTTGCACAAAAATTATACCCAATACTGATTTTGATACCCAAATGATCATTTTAAATGCTCTTTTATGTTTTAATATAGTCATTTTTAACACAAAAGTTTTAGTTTTAAGTTAGTTTCAGCATCAGTTCTGTCTGATTTTTTGTACCTGATTTAAGGCTGTAAATACTGAAGCTGAAGCTTTGGCACTTTGGGCTTTTCTCTGTTCGAGGGGTTAAACTATGGAACAGGTCAGAGGAAACATTAAAGTGAGTGTGTGTGTGTGTGTGTATTTGGAGGGGATCGTGTGTGTGTGTGTGTCTGTGTGTGTGTCCGTGTGTGTGTGTGTATTTGGAGGGGATCGGATGTTTGTGTGTGTGTCTGTGTGTGTCTGTGTGTGTGTGTGTGTGTCTGTGTGTGTGTGCGTGTGTGTGTGTGTGTGTGTATTTGGAGGGGATCGGGTGTGTGTCTGTGTGTGTGTGTGTGTGATGAGTGTCTGTGTGTGTGTGTATTTGGAGGGGATCGTGTGTGTGTGTGTCTGTGTGTGTGTGATAAGTGTGTGTGTGATGAGTGTGTGTGTGTGATAAGTGTGTGTGTGATGAGTGTGTGTGTGTGATGAGTGTGTGTGTGTGTGTGTGTGTGATAAGTGTGTGTGTGTCTGTGTGTGTGTGTGTGTGTCTGTGTGTCTGTGTGTCTGTGTCTGTGTGTGTGTGTGTGTGTGTGTGTGTGTGTGTGTCTGTGTGTCTGTGTGTCTGTGTCTGTGTGTGTGTGTGGGTGTGTGTGTCTGTGCCATGTGACATTTCTCTGCAGTCGTGGCGACTGTAGTCGTGATGGTTTCAGACATGTTATGAGTTGCTGATTTGCTGCCATCTTGAATGTTTTAAGGCTGAGGCAGAAGTGTTGAACTTCAGCCTCGACCCTTTCGGTCTGTGGGACGTGTTGTTTTTGTTTTTTGTTTTGTTTCTTTCTTTGAGTTTGTGAACTGACTGAAGAAAATAAACTAACCTGATGAATGAGACACGAGGGGAGGGCAAAGAGGAGGTGAAATCAGACGGAAATATAAACATTATATCCATATATACCGGGGGTGGGCAACTATTTTTCCATAGGTCCACATGAGAAACAGAAAATATTGTGGAGGCCAAAATGCTTAACTCAGTTCTGCATAATATTAATTGTATTTCTTTATAAAAAGCAGTAAAAAGCATTGTTTTGATGTGGTGGTGAGAGTTTATGTAATGACTAAGCAATGAAAAAGTGAGGCTGCCTTACAAAAAAAATGTCATAAAAAAAACACCTTTAAAATCAAAGCAGTGAAGCTTTCGTCTGTGCATGAGGTAAACTGATAAAATATGTTTATTATGTAATTATTATAATTAAAATAATGATCTGAAAGGGGCCGGTCAGAGTCGACCAAAGAGCCTGGAGCTGCACAATGCCCAGGTCTGAAATATACGATATGTCAAAATACATATTGAGTTTAAAAAATATCAACATATATTTCAAATATCGAGATTTCGCCCACGGCTACGGCGAAGTCAGACGTTTGTACGAAGTGAAACCGGCTCAAGAATCAGGCTGGCAGAACAACAAAAAAAATGAACTTGAGTTGCATCCACTAGAGAGAAAAGTACAGATATCTTCTCTGTCACGTTTATCGTTAAAAAAACATCTCTGAATGTTTTTAAAGCAACATTTTTGTTCCTATGTAGATCGTATATAAAAGTATGACATAAAAAGTGGCCCAGAGGAACACAAACACCACGGAGCGTTTGGAAAAGTGGAGCAGACACACCACCACATGTTGTTTAATTGTGATTTCGCGCTGTCCTCTCGGAGCTCATAACAAATGTACGTGTCAGAATGCGGCCGTATAATGAGTCCAGGGGGAGAGCGAATCCTCCGCGGGGACACTCCGGCACGTGACGGGACGGCAGAGAAATGAACCCGCTCGTGGACTTTAACGAGAACCAGATGAATGGGCACGAAACAGCAAGGGACGAGTAAAATACTGCTTTCCAATGAGGACCAAAGAGAGATGGTTATGGGTAAGCCGTTCATTATCGTAATACATCAATAAATCAATATACAAACACGCTGTTATGTTACATTTCACCAAAGTTAGAGCTTAACGTCTGTATTTTCATTTTATCGGTAAATCTTGATCATGAACAATCCAATTTAAACTCAAACAATGTGCAGCTCATATATATTAAAAAAACAGATAGAAAAAAACACATTAACCCCTGAAGACCTGAGGGCAATTTTAGTACATTTCTCCTCGCCTGGATTTTTTTTCTTAATTTTGCTTTTAAAACTGCCCCTTTTACCCCTAATGAAGTGTTCTACCTCCTTTTGTTCAGTCCAACCTGTTATTTCACAATCTGCTGCTGTAGTTGTGTCATGAGGCTGTGATAAAAGCTACAGGACCAGAAATAGAGATGAAAAAAAAAAAACTGAAAATAAAATTCACTCTTTTATACAAAACCCACAGCAAACATGTAGAAACAACTTTTTGGACATAAAAATGCTTAATTTAGGGCCTGAGCTACAAAAATGCAAAATCTCAAGTCTGTAAGTAAATTAAAAATCTCCTTATTGCCCTAAAAACAAAAAAAGTGCAGTGGCTCCATGACTTTCCTGGTCCAGTCCTGGAAACAGCTCCTGTCAGGTCCAGGGCCAGAGCCACAGCACTTCTGCATTTCCAGGGTGGAAATTACATTTGGATTTGTTCATTTGGACTGAAATAAACCTTTAAATAAAAATAGAAAGAGATGCACAATTACACACACCAAGATGTGTCATTTTCCATGTGTGTGAGAATTAACTCCACTTAGAGCGACTTTTTCCCTTGTTATAAACACACACAGTCAGAGGAGTCGACCATCTTGACTCACTTCACTCTTTGGCAAAGTTTGGCTCGATCAAAATGGACGGAGCGCATGAGTTTGGGGAAAACAAAGTTCCTATTGGACACTCGTTTTGCTCCCGTCATCACACAGCGTGAGTGTGACGTAGGATAAAGCCGCAGAAATGTACGGAAACCTCTATGTCTGCACTTTCAGAGGGGAAAAGGACGTTTCTGTCTTTAACACTTAGAAAGTTCTGCGGTTATAGAAACATGTTCCTCTGTATCGTGTACGATGTCGTAGGTCTTCGAGGGTTAATGGTCTTACACTGCGCACGATGGACTCTTGTCTTGAATTTTGGACACAGGGCGTCATTTCCTGATGAGCACCCGAGGAAAACTATTAGAGCTCCAGACTGTCCCTGTGAACGTCTGTGTCACAGAATCATTTTAGAGTCAAACCGACCGTTGCATTTGAAGGATTTGTGTCTGAGCAGCAGTGAGTTGTACAGTTGTTCCTCACTTTATTTGGGTTCACTTGTTATGTTCTGTGTAATTGAAGGTGGCACGTCTGTTCATAAGAATCATCTCGCCCAGAAGAAAAAATTACAATAGGCTGGAGAAAAATACAAACCTGTTATAAATGCACAGATCCAAGGACTGGATGGAAGATTTAAAAAACTGTCTCCAACACTCTGGATCACCAGGAAATGAGGAACTATGTCCAAAACTCACAACTGCCCCTTCAAGCCGTGTTAGAACGTTGTTTCCTCCTCAAAAACAGCCCGCGAGTTGTGTTTTGTTTCATTCACACATTTGAGTGACCCTTTATTATTAATCTGTTTACATCTCGAAAGCTCAAAACACTCTGTTCCACCTAATGATGATACGTGGCGACAGTTTTCCAAGTTAAATTTGACCTTTTATTCAGTAGAAACGGGCGATTCCAGGGCTGAAATCATCCAAATGATTCTCGTGAAGGCGTGTGGAGTTTGAAAACACAGTGGAGCATCTAAAACATCTCAAAGTTTTAGACATTTAGACATGAAGACAGATGAATAATAAAAGGTCGCTCAGACGTGTGAACGAAACAAAACACAACTCCAGCTCTGTTTTTTGCGGAGGAAATATGGGGCCCTTTAATAGAACGTGTAGTTGTCACGGACCCTTAAGAGGAATCATATCAGGAATGCGTGTCCTACTTCGCTGCGCTCTCCTCTCCTTGTTTCTGCACCTGCCCCCGTCCCGCTGGAGCAGGCCCCTTTTCTCCAAACACATTTTTTACTCTGACTTTTCTGGGGCGTCCTCTCCTCGCTCAGGGACACTCCGGCTGGTGATTCTAGTCCTGCTTTCAACCCAAGATCGTCTGTAGAACATAACCGTGCTTTCAGGCGCCGTTTGGTCCTGGTTTAGTCCTGGTTTAGTCCTGGTTTGGTCCTGGTTTGGTCCTGGTTTGGTCCTGGTTTAGTCCTGGTTTGGTCCTGGTTTGGTCCTGGTTTGGTCCTGGTTTGGTCCTGGTTTAGTCCTGGTTTGGTCCTGGTTTAGTCCTGGTTTAGTCCTGGTTTAGTCCTGGTTTGGTCCTGGTTTGGTCCTGGTTTAGTCCTGGTTTGGTCCTGGTTTAGTCCTGGTTTAGTCCTGGTTTAGTCCTGGTTTGGTCCTGGTTTGGTCCTGGTTTAGTCCTGGTTTAGTCCTGGTTTAGTCCTGGTTTAGTCCTGGTTTGGTCCTGGTTTAGTCCTGGTTTAGTCCTGGTTTGGTCCTGGTTTGGTCCTGGTTTAGCTCTGGTTTAGTCCTGGTTTAGCCCTGGTTCAGTCCTGTTTTAGCCCTGGTTCAGTCCTGTTTTAGTCCTGGTTTAGTCTTGGTTTAGTCCTGGTTTAGCCCTGGTTCAGTCCTGGTTTAGTCCTGGTTTAGTCCTGGTTTAGTCCTGGTTTAGCCCTGGTTCAGTCCTGGTTTAGTCCTGGTTTAGTCCTGGTTTGTTCCTGGTTTGTTCCTGGTTTGGTCCTGGTTTGGTCCTGGTTTAGTCCTGGTCAATTCCAAGTTTAGCTCTCCAAAGTGAGTCCAAATCAGTGGTGTTTTTTGCAACGAGGGATGCGCTGTGGTATCAGATATCGGTGCCAATAAATGAAAAGTTACCTCGATCGTTTGCAGTGGTCCCTCGTTGATCGCGGGCGTTACGTTCTAAAAACAATTACGTTCAATCGGGGAAATCAGCAAAGCAGTCTGCTTTACTTTTTACACTTATTATACACAGTGTAGGGTTGTGCGGTAATACAGTAATCCGGTACTCCGCGGTATCAGAAAGTAGCAGTGGTATCACTTTAATCACCGTCATTATAAAAATCTGCATAAGGACCTAAAACCACAGCAGGACTTCCTCCCTCCGCTCTCTCTCCTCTTCAAACGTGGTTCCGCTCGGAGATTTCCCTCCACACGCAGCGAGGAAGAAGAAAAAAACCTGACTGACGCTTCGTGTGCGACGCTGAGCCCAAAGGTTTGTGACGGAGACGTTTTACTGAAGCCGAGAGTCGAGAGGGGACGAGGCTGAAGAGGAGAAAGTTCCTGAGAGCGAAGTCAGACTTTCACGGAGGAGACGGTAAAGTGTCCGACCGACCTGCACCTCCCAAACTTTCTAACGACGCCTCAACACGATGCAGACAATAAGGGCTGTGATTGGTCCTCTCCACCGCTCTACATTTCCGCTGCTCATTCTAGACTTTGAGTAATAATGTGTTTAATGCAGCTTTGGCACATTTGTTTAGGTTTTACACAAACCAAACTTCAAACCTCATGGCTCATTTGCATACAGCTCATTTGCATACAGTATAAGCGCTGATAAAAACAGCTCGTGCGCTGACGCTGATGCGATCGAACGCGCTGCAAAGTTTGGTTTGATCAGAACTTGTGCCTCATCTTCAAATATAAAACTGCGACTCTGTTTCTGAAGGGTTTAGGCGCAGCTACAGAATGATTCTGAATGAGTCACAGTAAAACCGTAAACCCCAGAAAAACGCTGAGACGGTTTAACGGGATCAGCATTTGGATACCGCCCAACCCTAATAAATAATAGTTCCCTAACACATTTGCATCGGTTTTGTCTTAGTTTATTTTATTTTTAAGGAAACAAATGCCGTTTTAGTCGTTGCCGCATCCCTTTTTGTAATATACTACGAATGAATTTGTGATTCATTTCTAATTGTACAATTCTTCTTTTTTAACAGTTTCTATACACTACAAAAAAGGATTTTCTAGCATAGTTAAACTGACTTGAATTAAGCAGATTCATCTTAAAAGATCAATTTAAAGATTTTTTTTTTTTTACTTTTTTTTACGTTTCAAAATATTTTTTACTTGTTTCAAGATATTCATCCTGATTCATCTTATCTCGATATTACAACTTATTTTAAGCACTTTTTATATTAACTCAGTCCAGGTTAAGCCTCTTTAACTTCCTTCTCAAACCAATAAGGGGAAAAATCTTGTCATAAATATTTGAAACTCGTGTTTTCTGCTTAGAACAAGATTCATATTTCGTCTTGTTTTAAGAAAACTTTGTAAGTGAAAATTTCTTACTGCCCTGGCAGAAAGTTTCACTTAAAATAGGGCATTTTTACCTCAAAATTGGTATTTTTTTCTTACTTTTTGATCGGCCTATTTTGCAGTGTGCGTTTTAAACAGTCTGCTGTGCTCCACAGTCATCACAACCATCATTATCAGTCACAATGCTCAGAGACCAGATTTTGGACGATAAAACACTTTAAAATCCAAAGAGGACAGTTGGCAGTGGAGTTATTCAGACCTCAGGAGCTGCTCATGCCGTATATCTGTACTGGGCCGTGACAAACACATGGGAACAGTCTGGCACCGGGCCTCAAGTGAATATATTTTATCCTTTCTATAAACCCAAGGTGAACGGAAGAGACAGATGAGGAGGTAGAGCGCTTCCCTCCCCCCGCCGGGTTCTGCGCTGATGCATCGGCTCATTCACCAAATCCAATCACAGGAAAAGTCCAATCAGAGCGGCCGAGGCTCAAACCGACCTGTTTACCTCCACGGCCACATCGATACCGGAGCGGCCGAGTAACGGAGCAGTGTGTACGGGCCCCACGAGCAGCAGGAGCTAACGAGGCTCAGGCTTAGTGACATTTTAGAGAATAATCTGCAAAAGGAATTTAATAAGAGCAGAATTCGCCTCATTACAGAATAAACATCGTATACGGGTCAATGACGTATAAGGATTTTCAACAGGCACATTTTAAAGTATAAAAAATATGAGTTTCTATTGAACTTTTTCACATATTTCCAGTGTCAGGAGCTTAAATCTGTGTTTAACATTTATATGAAGCATTTTTAGTGTAAAATGTCCTGTGGTGCGACCGAGAATAACCTGAAAATAGTTTAATATCCCAACTATGTTTTAGAAAATAAATTAATCTAAGTTGTGAGTAATATGAAGTGTAGAGAAACAAACTGTTGTGTTTCTTTAGATTTTTAATGCATATTGAGATTTTCTTTTGCTCCAATATGACAGTCGCCTGCTTGTGTTTAATGAACAAACTACTGCCCTGGAAAATGCACCAAATGAAGAAAAACGCCTAAAGAACCGTTCACCCAAGTCGACTTTGTCTGTTATTAAACTCCAGCCATAGAATTCCTGCTGTTATTAGTGGCACCACATGATGCACGGTCGCACCACATGACATTTGAACACTTTAAGCACAAAAAACATGCAGAAGAACTCAGGATTTATGAACAAAAAAAATGATTTGGTTCCACAGAGGTGCTACAGAAATGTGCTGAATTATTATGAAATTTGAACCTTTTTAGAATCAGAATCAGAATCAGAATGTGTTTTATTGCCATATGAGTGAACAGGTTCACAACATTAGGAAATTGCTGCGGTACTTGGAGTGAAATGTAGACAAACACTGACATGCAACAAATAATAGAATAAAATAAAGCTATAGTATAATATAACAAAATTTACAAATTTACAGGAGTATAATAATATAGAGTATAAGAGTATCAGTGATCAGTGCAAAACAGGCAGGTGCGAGAACACAGGGTCATGTGACAGAAGCAGAGTGGGGGGTGGGACCAGTCCGAGTGTTATTATTTATGAGTCCAACAGCAGAGGGGAAGAAACTGTTTTTGTGGCGAGAGGTTCTGGTCCGAATGGACCGTAGCCTCCTGCCTGAGGGGAGTAGGTCAAAAAGTCCATGTCCAGTGTGAGAAGGATCAGCTGCAATTCGACCTGCACGTGTCCGAGTCCTGGAAGTGTACAGGTCCTGAAGAGATGGAAGGCTGCAACCAATCACCTTTTAACTGAGGAAACTGCGACTGGACAGAAAATGTAGGCGTCACGTCGTTAACTCTAAGAAGGACTGTACGAAACAGGGTCTGAACCAGTTTTCCTTTGCTTCAGTGACTCTGCTGTAAACAAGGACTAACCTTAAGTAGGACAAACAAACATCTGGACGCCACTGGCTCTGATTTTTATTGTTTTTAGTCAAGTAGAAGTGCCAGATTAACCCTGTACAGAAAGATGGATTCTCTTTGATTGATTTTTGTTCACAAACTCACCAGGAAAGTGTTGGAAACCTGCGGTGGCACTTCGACTGAGCGACTGTGATCACCATTTTGGGCTCCTCAGACATTTTGGGCTCCTCAGACACTCCGTAATATGATGTTGAAGCACAGGACGTGTTACTCCTCGAGGCTCCTGACTGCGGTCACTGTAACGCTCCGACAGTCCGTTCAGCGGTGCAGCTTCGTAGTTTAACAGAGTCGTACTGAAACATTTGGACGGATTTTTGAGCGTCGTGCACCACATAAAATCAGTTTGAGGTCAGAAAGCACAACCAGAGTTAATACATAAGACGCACTGTCGATTTTTGAGGAAATTAAAGGATTTTAAGTGCGCCTTAAAGGGGGATGTCTGTGCTTTTCTGTCAAATGGATGTAAAAAAAAAAAGAAGCTTGACAGTGTCTTTGTACGTTGGTGTATGAATGTGTGAATGTGTGAATGTGTGAATGGGTGAGTGGTTCCTTGATGTAAAGAGCGTTGAGTGTCTTGAAGGTGGAAAAGTGTCAGTTAAACCGGGAAATATCTTATTCGTCTGACGTCACACACGACTTACGGGTCCAACGAAACATTTGTTCAGTCCGGTCGATGGTTCAAAATGACAAAACCAGAGACACATAAAAAATCGTTTAAGACCGAAAAATACACTGGGCGATAATGGGGGCAAATTTATTTGATAAAATCACCAGGACATTTCATCTTGGAAGGCGAGTTATTGTACTAATAACAATAGAACAGAGCTGAACATGTGTATCAGAAAACACTAATATACTAATACTCACTATTTAGTATTTACATGTCGTCTAAAGCGAATCACAGTGATAAAAACGATGCCCTTTGCAAACACCTGTGTACAGTTTTACCAGCAATTTTACTCAACGGGCTCTTTTTACTGTGAAATTTGGCAAAAAATAAAGGAAAATCACATTCATCAGATAATTCATGTGAAATTCTGATTGTTTTCTTTGGACTTTTTCCATACATCAGCTCCAGACTAATGAATCATGCTTAAAATTGGTGTTTCACTTTAACTAAGGTTTTCATGAAGATTTGAAGGTCTTTCGTGCACCAGGATGGCCGAGTGGTTAAGGCGTTGGACTTAAGATCCAATGGACATGAGTCCTCGTGGGTTCAAACCCCACTCCTGGTATTGTGTTCTGTGCAGACGGGAAAAGGAACTGTTTCACACTGTGTGTTTGTCGTGTAAGTTTAACGTCACACACGACTTCCGGGTCCAGGAAAACTTTTGTTCAATCCGGTCGATGGTTCAAAATGACAGAACCAGAGACACTTTTTCACCTCCTTTTTTTAGTGAGTTTCCAACTAGAGCCTGGAAACCCGACGAGAACCCGACGTGTCTAAATATTTAGAGCTTCTGTTGGGTCTCGGGTCGGACTCGGACACATCGTCGCTTCAGCTGTTTCCTGTCTACAGTAAAACCACTCGCTCTGAGACTCTGAAGTGTTCAAAGATCAGAGCTCAAAGTCCAAACTGTGGGATTATTATGTGTGAAATGTGGAGCGAGACTTCAGACAGGTGAAACACAGGAAGTGGAGTCAGTGTCACCGATCTGCAGCTTCAGCTCCGCCCGTGCACTGTGTGGATGGAAACAGACACACGTGAGGACGACTCTCGACTTTTTACTGTTAAAGAACGACTCAAACTGGATTAAAGCGCAGTTTTGTGGACTTGGCTCATTATTTGTGGAGGACAATTTCTGTGGATAATGTGGATGAGACGCTGAACATAAATGTACCACTTTACCAGAGGTGAGTCTCGTTATTTTCGCTTTATCCTGAGTTTGTATTTTGCGTCTCTGTGTGGAAGCCGAGCCGGAAATGATAAGTTATCGAGTAATTTCTAAGTGAATCCAGTGTTTGGGTTTAGATGTTTCTCTCTGTTGTGACGTAAACAGCGATGGGAGAACGTGGAATGTGACGATTTAGAAGAAAAGCGACGGCATCGACTGGAAAACGAAAGAATGACAGTTTCTCCTCGTATTTGTGTTGGTTTTAAAGATCTGTTCAAATAACGGGACACGACACTGCCGCATTTTTACCTGTGGATCAGTCGGGACAAATTCGGCGTGACTTGATGTAAAGTGTCCGCTGCTCTTTCTGTGCTGTTTATTTCATTTACTGCTGCAAACACTCGGAATCGCTCTGACGTTTTTGTAAATATTTCATCGAGTGCGTTTCACTGAATGACTCGGCTCTATATTAAAACGCTTACTCCTGCTTCCTGTGGCGGCGGGTCTGGTCGGGCTGTGGTTCAGGCTTTGGCCCCGTCCGGACTTCTCGGAGCCAGGATCCGAGTCCAGACCAGGTCCGGGACTGGGAGCCAAACACATTTATTTAACGCAAGCAGCTGAGGCAGGAAAGAAGGAATTAGAGCACAGATATGTCCAGTCACGGCTGTGAAAGACGAGATCTGACTTTAGAGTCCAGGTTTAGTCCGGGACTGGTCTGGGGTCTGGTTTAGTCCTACTTAAGGCCTGGTTTGGTTCTAGACTAGTCCTGGTTTTGTCCTACTTCAGTCCTAGTCTAGTCCTGGTGTAGTCCTACTTCAGTCCTAATTTGAACTGATTTAGTCCGAGTCTAGTCCAGGTTTAGTAACAGGACTGAACCAGGACCAAACCTTCACTACACCTGGACTAAACCAGGACTAAACCGGGACTGAACGAGACTAAACCAGGACTAAACCGGGACTGAACGAGACTAAACCAGGACTAAACCGGGACTGAACCAGAACTAAACTGAGACTAAACCAGGACTAAACCAGAACAAAAGCAGGACTGAACCAGGACTAAATCAAGACTAAACCAGGACTAAACCAGGACTAAAGTAGGACTAAACCAGGACTAAACCAGAAGTAAACTGAGACTAAACCAGGACTGAACTGGGACTTAACCAGGACTAAATGGGACTTAACCAAGACTAAACCAAGACTAAACCAGGACTGAACCAGAACTAAACCAGGACTGAACTGGGACTGAACAGGACCAAACTGAGACTTAAGTTCAGTTTAAAGCTCTTATATGACACATAATTGACTCTTAGATGGTTTAAGTCGTGTTATAATGTTGTTACGTCATTAAAAACAGACCTGGAGTTGTGTTTTGTTTCATTCACACGTGTTAGAGAGCAGAGTTTGTGTGTTATAACGTAAATCTGGTGATCTCGTATCACCAAAGGTCCCAATAATCTGGTGGAGCATCACAGTATCTGGAATCCCAAGTGTCTTTACTTAAATGAACAGTTCTGATGCAGCAATAGCTTAAAAAAACCAGAGGGAACTACATAGACCATGATCCTTTGCTGCGTTTCAGTGCAGACGACATGAAGAAATAACTGTTCTAAGCACTTTTACATCTTCATTCTGTGGATTAAGTCTGTGAAGCATTTTTAGAGGAAAAAGAAGCAGATTCACAGTTTTATATTGGAATAAATCTGGTCCAGTGAGATGTTTATGGTGAAAATATCGAACAGAGAGATTTGGATTTTGTTCCATCCCTAATGACGATAAATGTTGCACCAAATGACTGAAGCGTTTTAGAGTCAGTCTGTTATTCTGTAAAATATCGCAATATCGTGAACTTTCCCACGATATCGTAATAAATATTGTATCGTGAGACTTGGATATCGTTACTTTTTTATGATTCACAGTTAAAACGTGCAGAACAACATCAGCTTTTAAAGTCCAATTAAAGACCCAAATGGGACATCATCTGAACTGAACTGACATCTATATCGTGCTCAGTGTTTCCCTCATTAAAACCTGACGTCTAAACCAGTGCCAGGAGTGGGGTTCGAACCCACATGTCCCATTGGATCGTAAGTCCAGCACCTTAACCACTCGGCCGTCCTGCTGATAATGTGTGACGCTAATGAACTGAGAACAAAACAAAACAAGATGAACCTAAAGTTTTACTGACTCAGTTCAAATCTCACATCAGAATAAACTCACCAGGAGATTCAGATCCACACAGGACGTCACCCGCTGGATCTTACGTCGAATTCCTTAAACTCTTGGCCTTGTACAGAGCTGCTCTCTGTAGTATTGGTTCATCAGCGTCGCCTAAATCGCCACATATATGTCATATACGATACAGAGGAATATGTTTAATACAACTGTGCATAACTTTCCAACCATAAAAGATAAAAGAGCAGAGATAGAGTTCAACGAACATACGTCCGGCTTTATCCTACGTCACACTCACGCTGTGTGATGACGGGAGCAAAACGAGTGTCCAACAGGAACTTTGTTTTCCCCAAACTCATGCGCTCCGTCCATTTTGATGGAGCCAAACTTTGCCAAAGAGTGAAGTGAGTCAAGATGGTCGACTCCTCTGACTGTGTGTGTTTATAACGAGGGAAAAAGTCGCTCTAAGTGGAGTTAATTCTCACACACATGGAAAATGACACATGTTGGTGTGTGTAATTGTGCATCTCTTTCTATTTTTATTTAAAGGTTTATTTCAGTCCAAATGAACAAATCCAAATGTAATTTCCACCCTGGAAATGCAGAAGTGCTGTGGCTCTGGCCCTGGACCTGACAGGAGCTGTTTCCAGGACTGGACCAGGAAAGTCATGGAGCCACTGCACTTTTTTTGTTTTTAGGGCAATAAGGAGATTTTTAATTTACTTACAGACTTGAGATTTTGCATTTTTGTAGCTCAGGCCCTAAATTAAGCATTTTTTATGTCCAAAAAGTTGTTTCTACATGTTTGCTGTGGGTTTTGTATAAAAGAGTGTGTTTTATTTTCTGTTTTTTTTTTCATCTCTATTTCTGGTCCTGTAGCTTTTCTCACAGCCTCATGACACAACTACAGCAGCAGATTGTGAAATAACAGGTTGGACTGAACAAAAGGAGGTAGAACACTTCATTAGGACAAATTTACTAAAATTGCCCTTAGGTCTTCAAGGGTTAAACCAAAGCTGGTGTAAAGAAGTGGAGTAAGGGTGTGTCGTGAGGTGGAGATGGAATATGAACGAAAGAAAGAAAGAACAAATGAAAAAGAAAGAAAGAGAGAAAGAACCAGTGAAGGAAAGAACGAAAGGAAGAACAAATAAACAAAAAAAGGAACAACAAATAAATGAAAGGAAGAACTAAAAGAAAGAACAAAAGTAAGAAAGAACCAGACCCCGACCTGTGGGACTGCAGATGGAAATGAGCCTCGTGTTCATTAACCTGCACTGTCCCGATCAAATAAACGAATGAATGAACAAATAAACATATAACATTTCCAAAACGGTTTAAAAAAATAACTCTACTCTGCAAAAAAGGCCTATCAAAAATAAGAAAAAAATACAAATTTTGAGGTAAAAATGTCCTATTTTAAGTGAAATTTTCTGCCAGTGCAGCAAGAAATTTTCACTTACCAAATTTTCTTAAAACAAGACGAAATCTGAATCTTGTTCTGAGCAGAAAACACGAGTTTCAAGTATTTATGGACAGATTTTTCCCCTTATTGGTTTGAGGTTAAAGAGGCTTAACCTGGACTGAGTTAATATAAAAAGTGCTTAGAATAAGTTGTAATATCGAGATAAGATAAATCAGGATGAATATCTTGAAACAAATAAAAAAAATCTCATCTTATTAAGGAAAAAAATCTTAAAATTGATCTTTTAAGATGAATCTGCTTAATTCAAGTCAGTTTAACTATGATAGAAAATCCTGTTTTGCAGTGTAGAGCAGACCGGACTCGTATAAACCCTGAGAAAATGTTCAAACTGATTCTGTGAGAGTCGATTTGAACACTCCACTTTTTGCTGTGTGTTTTTGACGTTTAAACGAGTCACATTTGTGATGTCATGTGGTGATACACGAAGTGCTCCACTGTGTTTTTAAACTCCACACAGCTTCACTAGAATCACTTGGATCGTTTCATCCGCTGCAGTCGCGGATCTCGACTGAACTAAAGCTAAAAGGAGCTGTCCACTTCAGCACCACCACTCCATGAAACCAGAGCATGTGTGAAAGCAAACACAGCCCCGGGTGTGTTTTTGAGGACGTAACGGCGTCGTATTGTTCCCTCTGTGCACAAACGCAGTCTGTCTTTGGCGTTCACACGTCTCTAAGAATAGACCCGTGCACTCAGCTTCATTTGGAAAAAGCTCGGAAATGCTTATCTACCTTAAAGTAATTAACGTGCTCCTCTGTTTTCTGCTTGCTTCACTGTTTGAGCGCCAGAGCCTTTTCATCATCCAGTCTTAGTCATCAAGACTTTTTCTTTTTTATAATTTTTTTTTCTGAGGTAAAGTCGCGTCGCTGTTTTTAGAAGCACCGACTTACGTAGACAGTTTGTGAGAAGTTTAGTTTAAGTTTAGTTTAAGTTTAGTTTCAAAGACGATTGATCAATGTTGGTTTTGAATTTGGAGAGTGAATGTACAGGTTTAGTCCTGGTTTAGTCCTGGTTTAGTCCTGGTTTAGTCCTGGTTTAGTCCTGGATTGGTCCTGGCTCAGTCCTTATTCAGTCCTGGTTTAGTCCTGGTTTAGTCCTGGTTTAGTCCTAGTTTAGTCCTGGTTTAGTCCTGGTTTAGTCCTAGTTTAGTCCTAGTTTAGTCCTGGTTTAGTCCTGGTTTAGTCCTAGTTTAGTCCTGGTTTAGTCCTAGTTTAGTCCTGGTTTAGTCCTGGTTTAGTCCTTATTCAGTCCTGGTTTAGTCCTGGTTTAGTCCTGGTTTAGTCCTAGTTTAGTCCTGGTTTAGTCCTGGTTTAGTCCTAGTTTAGTCCTGGTTTAGTCCTAGTTTAGTCCTGGTTTAGTCCTGGTTTAGTCCTTATTCAGTCCTGGTTTAGTCCTGGTTTAGTCCTGGTTTAGTCCTAGTTTAGTCCTGGTTTAGTCCTGGTTTGGTCCTGGCTCAGTCCTTATTCAGTCCTGGTTTAGTCCTGGTTTAGTCCTAGTTTAGTCCTGGTTTAGTCCAGGTTTAGTTCTACTTCAGTCCTGGTTTAGTCCTAGTTTAGTCCTGGTTTAGTCCTGGTTTGGTCCTGGCTCAGTCCTTATTCAGTCCTGGTTTAGTCCTGGTTTAGTCCTAGTTTAGTCCTGGTTTAGTCCAGGTTTAGTTCTACTCCACTCATATTCTGCTCTTTTTCTTTCTTTCTTTTTTAATCTTAGTTCTAACCTCGTTTCCTCGTCACAAACGGACCTGGAGCTGTTTTGTTTCTTTCACTCATGTTTAACACACAAACACATTTACTGCTTCCCTCAAACAGAAAACGCTCTGTTCCACCTTATGATGTCATCATGTGGTGATACAGGAAGTGCTCCACTGTGTTTTTAAACCCCACACACCTTCACCAGAATCATGTGGATCATTTCAGTCTCTGTTATTTCCCGTCTCTGCTGAACTAAACATCTGCTGAAGTTAAGATGAGTTGAATTAAGAAAGTTTCACTTGACGAGTGAAATGATCTGCAGTGGAATAAGTGTTTTTCTCTTAATTCAAGCAACATTTGATTTTGTTTCTTATTTTTAGTGCAAAAAGTTGTTGTTTTTATTTTATTTTAAATGCAGCCAGATTTATTTTCATGTTTTAAGCACAAAAATCTTATTCCACTGCAGATCATTTCACTCGTCAAGTTAAATCCGCTCAAATAAAGTAAAATGTTCTTAATTTAAGTCATTTTAATTTACCTCGAGATTGTTTTTTCCAGTGTAAACGCCCAGAAGAGTCGATTTTGCTCCAGTAAAATCCACATGTTTTAAGTTAAAATCCTTCTGACACAACTGAAATATTTAAAGTATCGTTTTAAGATTGTAATTTATATAAATACAGTTTTATAATCCTGGTCTTTGTAGATCTTTATAGAGTTTGTCTCTTCTGAAGTCTTTCTGTGCTTCTGCTGCTGCTGCTGTTTTCTTACTGTTCTCTTAACTGTGCGTTGCAACACTGAAATTTCCCCACTGAGGGACAAATAAAGGATATTTTATCTTATCTGAAATGATCTGTCAGAGCAGGAAGAGAAATTTACTCATCAAGAAATCTTAAAGAAAATATATCCAGGTCTTCATAAATCTCCAAATTAGATAAAATAACTTATTCTGAGTTTAAATGACCAAAAATAAAACATAAAACACTAATTCTAACAAGAAATTAAGATGAAAAATCTTAAAACTAGAAGATAAAGCTGTTATTGACGGTTTTATTCTTGACTTTAGTTCATGACTCTTAATGAAATTCTTTATTTCTTTATTTTAAGACTAATTTCCACTTGGGAACAACAAACTGCAGCATCTCCTAAAACTTTTACATCTTTACATTTTTCTGTGTCACAAACAGAAGGTTCAGAGAAACTGGACAATTTCAGTCCAACATCGACTCTGAAAAATGTCTTAAACTCTGAACTTGTTTTGTTTGTTTTGTGCAGTTTAACTCGTTTATCGATGTAAAAACTAAATAAGAAAAAAAAAACATATTTTCTTGAAATAAGCCTCAGAACTTTATATATTTCGTAATAATTTAGTAAATATCCCTTAAAACAAGAGAAATACGATTTTTTTGTCTATATTTAAGAGAATAAATGTTGCTGTTAACTTGAAAACTACCACTTCATGACATCACAAGGTGGAACAGAGGTTTCTGAGGATGAAACTAAATTATAACACGTCTTAAAAGGCACAAGAATCCATTTTGTGTATTTTAGGACCTTTAAGAATCACTCTGTGTTCACGTCCCGAAACTTTAAACTTCAGATTTTCAGATTAAACTTCAGATTCATTCAGTGACAGATAACGCTGCCCTCATTACTTCGCTTTATTAAAAAGCCATAACCACTTATGGCTATGGCTTTTTGTCCTGGTTTAGTCCTTGTTGGGACCTGGTTTGGTAGTGGTATAGTCTGGTTGAGTTCTGGTTTAGGACCTGGTTTGGTTTTGGTTTAGTCTGATTTAGTCCTGTTTTAGTCCTGGCATTGTCTTGGATTGTCCTGGTTTAGCCTGGTTTAGTCCCGATTTAGTCCTAGTTTTTTCCTGGCTTCATGCTGGTTTAGTCCTTATTTAGTCCTGGTTTGATCCCGGTTTATTTCTGGTATAGTCCTGGTTTAGTCCTTGTTTGGTCTGGGTTTAGTCCCAGTTTTTCCTGGTTTAGTCTGGTTTAATCCTGGTTTAGTCCTGGTGTTGTCTTGAGTTGTCCTGGTTTATCCTCGTTTGGTCCCGGTTTGGTCCTTGTTTAGTACTGATTTGGTCCTGTTTTATGTTTGGTCCTGGTCTCATCCTGGTTTTAATCCTTGTTCAGTCCTGGTTTAGTCCCATTTTTCCTGGTTTAGTTCTGGTTTAGTCCTGGTTTGGTCCTGGTTTAGTCTGATTTAATCCTGTTTAGTCCTGGTGTTGTCTTGGATTGTCCTGGTTTATCCTAGTTTGGTTCTGGTTTGGTCCTGATTTGGTGTTGGTTTAGTCCCGGTTTAGTAGTGGTATGGTCCTGGTTTAGTCCTAGTTTTGTCCTGGTCTCATCCTGGTTTAGTTTTAGTCTCATCCTGGGTCAGTCCTGGTTTAGTCCTGGTTTTGTCCTTGTTTAGTCCTGGTTTAGTCCTTGTTTGGTCTGGGTTTAGTCCCAATTTTTCCTGGTTTAGTCCTGGTTTAGACCATATTTAGTCCTGGTTTGATCCTGATTTATTTCTGGTATAGTCCTGGTTTAGTCCTGGTTTGGTCCTGGTCTCTGAGCCTGTAATATTCACATTTTTATGCACATTTTCTGACTTCTGCTCTCGTCCCGCACAGTGAACACGTCTTTACCACGTGAGTCAGGCCTCGTTTTGGTTTCACAGATGCAGTAAAGTCTCGTTTTGGTTTCACAGATGCAGTAAAGTCTCGTTTTGGTTTCACAGATACAGTAAAGTCTCGTTTTGGTTTCACAGATACAGTAAAGTCTCGTTTTGGTTTCACAGATACAGTAAAGTCTCGTTTTGGTTTCACAGATACAGTAAAGTCTCGTTTTGGTTTCACAGATGCAGTAAAGTCTCGTTTTGGTTTCACAGATACAGTAAAGTCTCGTTTTGGTTTCACAGATACAGTAAAGTCTCGTTTTGGTTTCACAGATACAGTAAAGTCTCGTTTTGGTTTCACAGATACAGTAAAGTCTCGTTTTGTGTTCACAGATGCAGTAAAGTCTGTTTTTCTGTGTTCACAGATGCAGAGGGGCGCAGGCTGAAGAGCATCCAGCGGAGCACAGAGACGGGTCTGGCCGTGGAGATGCCGAGTCGCACCATCCGCCAGGCGAGCCACGAGTCCATCGAGGACAGTATGAACAGCTACGGCTCCGAGGGCAAGTGAGTACTGATCTAAACTGAGGCCAAACCTGGATCTAAAGTGGAGGTATTACACTTCTGTGGGGTATTAAAGCTGAACTCACGTTTGAAGCTAAAGTCGTTTCTAGAGGTGGTGAATTCTGTCAGAAGCCAAAAAACGGCACAGATCAGTGTTTCCTCGGTGGAGATCTCACTGTGGCAGTGAGTCTGTCAAGGCAACAAACTAGTGCAGTGATGGGGGCAAGTTCTTTACTACTGTAGTGATGGGGGCAAGTTCTGAACTTCCACGTAAAACACCAATTTGCTTCAGACTGAAGAAGCTTAACACCACTTTAACCCATCTGACAACAGCCACGAGTCTAACAAACCAAACGCTCTGCCTGGTTCACTCATCAGTGTCTGGAAACGTTAGAAAACATCTTTATAAGCACCTCACACTAGAGGTCTGTGTGGGACAGAATTTTCGGTCCCGCTCCCGCATTCTTCAGTAAATCCCGCAGGATGGGGACGAAAGGTTGTTTCATTGGCCAGGAGAAGAAAAAAAAACACGTGCACATAATTCCTTAAGTGTATCTGGGAAACATTTATTGTTCAGCCACACAAACATTAAATAGGCCTCAGTAACATCTGACTTTTGGATAGGCCGAAAATGGGCCATGAACATTCCTAAAATTAGCATATTTGGGCTTGAGTCTCCGTGCAAGTGTTAAACTGAATAAACCTTGTTGAATAATAATAATAATAAACTCAGTACCAGCACGACTAAAGTAAAACAGTTTCATCAAAATAAAGTCAAACGAAAACCACTGTTGCTCAGGCCTCGGGTTCTGAACAACCGTGAAGGAAAAGTGAGTTGTTCAGTGCTGAAGGCTTCAGTGTGTTTCTCCTCCTGTGACGCTGCTCAGCGCCGGAGCCTGGATCACAGCACAGGACGTGGACTGTGGATTTTACGTATATGCCGTATTTTCCGGACTATAAGCCGCTACTTTTTTCCCCAGGCTTTGAACCATGCGGCTTTTACAAACGAGCGGCTAATGTGGATTTTTCTTCCACCACTAGGGGCGCTCTATCCGGAATTTAAAAAACAAGATAGACGGAAAATTAATGCAAAGAAGAATATGCTACTTTTTATTCAGCAGACAAATTACTAACTGTTAATTATTTTCAAATCCTCGCCCCTTCATGAAAAGCACGAAGGAGTTTGTGTGACGCAAGTTTTAAGTCGAAGGCGCGGATCTCGCTCCAGGAAGGAAAGGGTTTTGTGTTGGTCCCATTTCCCGCTGCACAGGCCAAAGCCCAAAACACTCGACGCAACAAGTGAGAATCAACTACTGACGGTGAAGAAGAAGAGAAACTGAGAGCTGCTGAAAGAAAATGGTTCGGGAATGTTATTTTTTAGCGTTTTAAAAAATATACTTCACTCGTGAATAAATTATATTAGAAACGACATCGACGGTCGAGTCTTTTGGGCTTTGGCCTGGACCAGAACCAGGACTGAACCAGGACTGAACCAGGACTGAACCAGGACTGAACCAGGACGTTGCATTAAATGGAAAACACAACCACACGTTCATTTGTGCTGAGCAAACACATTTAAGTATCATTAAATTATAATATTATATTAGGTCCTGGTGCACTGCAGATTTTTTTAATAACAGTAATGAAACTGAAACCGCTGATACTTTCTGATGCCTCGAGATTCTTTAACACCGTATCACAGGAGCGTCTTGGTCTGATCAAAGTGACGAGTCCTGAGTCGGCTCAGCCCTGTCAATACGTCTTTGCCCTGTTTAGTTCATTGATTAGACGTATAGATGGAAATAAACTATCATGTACATCAGGGGTGTCAAACTCATTTTGGTCCGGGGGCCGTATGCAGCCTACTTTGATCCCAAAAGGGCCGGATCAGAAAACTCAGTTCTCTCTTCAAGTTATTGTATTTTTCTCCGTGTCTCGTAGTGGTGTTTAAGATTATATTCCTCGAGCAACGCCACTTGTTCCAAACACACTGAGCACAGATTTCCCATTCACCTCTGTCAACAAATAAGAATTAGACTATTTTTCTTGGGAAATCCTGAACTCAGCATCTGCTTTTCTCATTTTTTGACATTTTGCTGATGAGGGTCACGGTCGACAGTCAAAACGATCGTCCTTTAAGAGCGTTTGGAAAGAGGAAAGTCTTCATTTGTGCTGCTCTGGTGGGAGTCGCAACGTACAGAAACGCCGGAGACGCTGCTATGCTAAACGGTGCAGAAAATTAACAGAAAAATCTGAAAATTTTAAGTATTTTAATAGAAAAATCAGCCGAGGACCAGATTAAAGGTCTTGGAGGGCCGGATCTGGCCCCCGGGCCGCATGTTTGACACATGTGATGTACATGAACTGAACCTGTCTCTGCTTTAATCTGGTTTTCTGTGTCATCCTACACTGAACTATAGCAGAGCAGCACTGTAGCAGTAGTTATACAACAGTTTTATCCTGATTTCTCCTGGTTTAGTCCTAGTTCAGTCCTGGTCTTGCTTTAGTTTCGACTTATCCACTCTTCCGCAGTCGGGTGCTAATTATCGTAGCTCTGCTCGCTTTACTCTGTGAGCCGGGCGCTAAGTTGGACTCATTCTGTTGTTTCAGTTTCATAAGCGTCGTAGCCGGTGCCTCTGGAAAGTGTCGCCTGTGCCTGGAATCCAGTGTTTGCAATAACTCAGAAGAAAGGCTGGTTTTGTTTATAGTTCCTTTTGCATATTTGGACCTGGGTAACAGTTAAAGAGACTGCACCATTTTCTTTCTCAGCTCATAAAACACTCGTGTAGCCGCAGCACAGATATATTACACAAGCAGCTCTTAGGGTCAAAGCGGGACTCGTCTGTGCTGCCTGTGTTTAATAACCTGCTTCACAACTGATGTCACGAGCTTGGATAAGGAAAGCAGCACTTTGTGGAGCTGTCCCCACGTTATAACGCTGTCCCCTCATCGAAAACACGCCTGAAGTGGTTGCACATGTCACCCCTGCATGTTTGAGTCATGTAAATAACCCGAAATAACCTCGAACTCTCTCAACTTAACTTTATTTCTAGAGCATTTTAAAAACAACACAGTCGGCCACAGTGCTGCACAAACAGATAATAAACAGTGACAGTTACAGTGACAGGTGCAGGTAAAATATAAAACAAAAACAACAAAAAAAGACGGTAAAAAGTCGACCCTCAGACTGTGTTAAAAGCCGAGGAGAAAAAGTGAGTTTTTAAAAGGGACTTAGGGACTTAAACACAGGCCGTGAGTCGGTTTCTGTGCCTGATGTGCAACAGGAGCCGAGTCCACAGCCTCAGAGAAGCTCGATCCCCTCTGGGACACAGAGGAGAGCCGGATCTGTGGAGCTGAGAGCGCGAGAGGGTCACGCCGACACTGAGGGGCCATGGAGGCGTTTAAGGCAGAGCAAGTTTATTTGTACAGCACAAGTCGTACGCGAAGCAATTCAACGTGCAAACAGATCAAAACATAAAGAATCATCGTGAAATTTTAAAATCGAGACGGGACGTTAAATTAGAGAGAATTAGAGAGAAGAGAAGAGTGCGGAATAAAAAGTGAAAACGCAAAACACAAAATGAAAAAGCAAATAAAAGAATTTTGAAATCTTTAAAATGTGAAAATGTGAATGTGCCGAGGAGCCACTGAAGAGACTGAAGTTAAAAGTCGAGCGGCTTCACCTGCACGAGCTTCACACGGCAACAAAGGATTTTCTATCATAGTTAAACTGACAGATTCATCTTAAAAGATCAATTTTAAGATTTTTTTTACTTAATAAGGTGAGATTTTTTTTACTTGTTTCAAGATATTCATCCTGATTTATCTTAAGCACTTTTTATATTAACTCAGTCCAGGTTAAGCCTCTTTAACTTCCTTCTCAAACCAATAAGGTGAAAAATCTGTCCATAAATACTTGAAACTCGTGTTTTCTGCTCAGAACAAGATTCATATTTCGTCTTGTTTTAAGAAAACTTGGTAAGTGGACATTTCTTACTGCACTGGCAGAAAATTTCACTTAAAATAGGCATTTTTACCTCAAAATTGGTATTTTTTTCTTATTTTTGATAGGCCTTTTTTGCAGAGTACTGAAGGGCCAGACCATGGAGGCATTTAAAAGCAAATAAAAGAATTTTTAAATCAATGCGAAAGTGCACAGGAGCCAGTGAAGTGCCTGAAGGACGGGGGAACGTGTCAAATTTCCGTGATGCAGTTAAAAGACGAGCGGCTGCGTTCTACACGAGCGAAAGTGACCATAAGTCTAATAACTCTAACCCTAAATAACCTCAGCCTCAAAGCCTAATAACTCTGAAATAACTCCAACCCAAGGTTCTGTGTAATTCTCAGTCCAAAGTTTCCGTCACTCCTGCTCCCACACGTCAGTCTCCCATAAATCTACAAAAACGTGACACAAAACACCGCACGACAACTTCACAAACCTGATGCGTTGTGCCGTCGTGTCGTTAGTGCAGGACCCGCGCTCTGAAGGGGGAGTGACTTGACGCGGAGAGCAAAGAGAGGAAAGACCTGTTAATATGGTGTTTTTGGTGAATATCACATTTTCAAAACAATAAAAGGCAACATGGTGATGGTAAAAAAATACCCCCTCTTTAATGCCACAGTGGGTGCAGGAAGGGTGCTGTGAGCATGCTAGTTGCTGTTAGTGGTGAATAATTAGGATCCTCTGAATGCATCAGGAGTCACTTTGGACCA
Source organism: Odontamblyopus rebecca (assembly GCA_030686955.1). Taxonomy (NCBI): domain Eukaryota; kingdom Metazoa; phylum Chordata; class Actinopteri; order Gobiiformes; family Gobiidae; genus Odontamblyopus; species Odontamblyopus rebecca. The sequence goes on along the minus strand of CM060656.1, from coordinate 42,008,503 downwards.
CTGCAAACTGTTTAAAAAGAACCAGTTTCATGTTTTAAACCTGTAAAAATCAAACACAGCGTCTTTGAAACTTCAGTCCTGGTCTAGTTTTTTCCAGTTCATTTTTTTGGGTCTAGTCCTGGTGAAGTCCTGGTTCAGATCCAGCCTGGCCTCGTTCCTGGTCTTGTTCTGGTTCAGTTCCAGGTTCTGCTCTGGTTTCGTTCTATTTCTGGACGTTTCTAGGTGGGAACACAATCCGGGACGGTGAACTGAGACGAGTTTTAATCACTGAACAGACGAATCTGTGGAGAGACACGGGACCTCGGGAGAGCGGAGGTGTAGACGGAGGAAAGGCCACGTGGCTCACAGATAAACTTTTCTGGTGTTTTCCTCTGTGGGGAGGTTATTTCTGTGCCTGGAGTGTTCTACAGTACGACATTAAACACATCCACACAACAAGTGCCACCACAGGACGAAAATAAAGGTCAAAAGCTGAGAAAACAGAGCGTCAGGGGCAGAGGAGCGACGGACACAAACTAGAGCCCGACCAGTGTGGATTTTGCTGCGACTGATATGACACCAATAAAATGTGAGCTGGAGCTGCCGATATAATCGCCGATATATTTATGACATAAGAAATTCACTGTAAATCTTCAGTTTATAAAACTTAGATTTGGCTCTATTGGATTTTCACTCGGGTTTATTTAGGCGACATTTCCTGTTCTTCTGCCTCTTTACGTCATATTTAAAGAGTCGTTCGGCCTAATGGTGTTTTTGTACGATATTCTCACCAGTAAAGAAAGTTCTGTAAGTAAACTACCGCTGTTAGCCTTTAGCGGTAAATGCGTGTGCGCCGCGGTAATTAATGATCTGCTAAATGCAGATAATTCACACCTCTGTTCACAGCTCATTTCCATATCAGTGTGTGTCCAGTAACATATATACGGCCACTATAGTCACAGAAAACAGCCTGTTTATGTGTGTGAGCTACAGCAGCTAATCACTAACCAACGAGAAAGAACCAAAACGAGCTTCAGACCGACACATTTCAACTCTCAGCCTCACACAGGCTCCTCTCAGATCAGCACTAAGAACTGTCCTTTAATCCAGACTCACACTGAGCGGCCGCAAAAACAACACAATCTCAGTGTTGTGCAGGTGGATCTGTGGCTGCGGCTGGAAACAAACACACATGGTGATGTGTTCAGGGGCGGGACGGACACAGACACATGACTCCTCAGATAAACCCTGATGCCCCGCCACAGATCAGGACATTTATCTGTCAGTGAACTGGATTAAATGGACAGAATATAGAGAGTCTGGGCTTTAAACTTGGTCAACTGATATATATCAGTAAAGTGCAGCGTCTCATCCACATTATCCATGGAAATTGTTCTCTACAAATAATGACCCCAGTCCACAAAACCGCGTTATTAATCCACTTTTCTTGGTTCTTTAAAAGTAAAAGTCTGGATAGTTCCTCCCGTGTGTCTGTTTCATCCACAGCCACAGATCAGCCACAGTGACTCTACTTCCTGTGGACTTTATCTCCTCTTTTCTGCTTTAAAAATCCTGGATCTGAAGTGTTGCTCCACATTTCACACATAATAATCCCACAGTTTGACTTGTGTCTAAAGTGGAAGTGCAGAGTCTGATCTGTGAACACTTCAGAGTCTCAGAGCGACTGGTTTTACTGCAGACAGGAAACAGCTGAGGCCATCACAGCCTCACAGCTTTACACAGCAAAAAAGCCCCATCAAAAAATAAGAAAAAAATACCAATTTTGAGGTAAAAATGTCCTATTTTAAGTGAAATTTTCTGCCAGTGCAGTAAGAAATTTTCACTTACCAAGTTTTCTTAAAACAAGACGAAATCTGAATCTTGTTCTAAGCAGAAAACACGAGTTTCAAGTATTTATGGACAGATTTTCCCCCTTATTGGTTTGAGAAGGAAGTTAAAGAGGCTTAACCTGGACTGAGTTAATATAAAAAGTGCTTAGAATAAGTTGTAATATCGAGATAAGATAAATCAGGATGAATATCTTGAAACAAGTAAAAAATCTCATCTTATTAAGTAAAAAAATCTTAAAATTGGTCTTTTAAGATGAATCTGCTTAATTCAAGTCAGTTTAACTATGCTAGAAAATCCTTTTTTGTAGTGTATATCCTGCAAAAAAAAAAAAAAAAAAATCAAGCAGAAAGAAAGTTTTACTATGATTTGAGTAAATTTCACTTGACAAGTAAAATAATCTGTCAGTGGAATAAGACGTTTTGTAATATGAAAATACATCTGCGACACTTAAAATAAGAAAAACAACAACTTTTTGCACTTAAAATAAGTGAAAGAAATCAAACGTTGCTTGAAGAAAGTGGTTTAAATTCTGTTGTTCTGACAGAGACGAGTACAAACGGCGTAAACGCAGGTGTTTTAAGTCGACCATTTGCATTTTAACTTATAATTCCGACCTGCTCTTTTTTCAGCTTCCAGGTCAGAGTTTTCCTGCTCGTTCCCTGCAGTCGTGAAGTCCACTCCGCTCTTCTTTCCGGCCTCGTATCCTTCATCCGTCGCTTACATAACGGCGACAGACAGACAGACACTTGCATCACTCACTCTGCCCCATGAATATTAATATCTCATTTATTTCGGGAGCTCAAATCCGTATGATCCGCCCGGGGTCGGAGCGGTGCCGGATTGTGGCCCTGTTCCAAATATGTAAATGACGTAATTTTTTTTCTCTTCCCGTGTCTGACTTCCTGTTTTGGCGGTGCCGTGTTTCAGGGAGGAAGGAGAATCGTTTCCGCCGCCGCCCGGGGCCAGTGCGTCTGCGGCGTTTGAAGTTTGGTGTTGATGGTTTTTCCCTTTTGCTGCTGGAGATTCAGGAGGAAATATTGGAACATGAGGATCAGGACAGAGAAAAAGGACAAATCTGCACGAGGGTTCAGACCAGGACCGAAGCAGGACTAAACCAGGACCGAAGCAGGACCGAACCAGGACCGAACCAGGACCGAAGCAGGACCAAACCAAGACTAAACCAGGACCGAACCAGGACTAAACCAGGACAGATGTGAAATAGTTTTGTCACGATACTAAAACTTCAAACCCGATTTCGATACTAAGGAATAGACTCACTGCTGGTTTAGTCCTGATTTGGTCCCAGTTTGGACCTCGTTTGGTCCTGTTTAGTCCTGGTTTAGTCTTGGTTTAGTCCTGATTTAGACCTGGTTTAGTCTTGGTTTAGTCCTGGTTTAGTCTTGGTTTAGTCCTGGTTTAGTCCTGGTTTAGCCCTGGTTTAGTCTTGGTTTAGTCCTGGTTTAGACCTGGTTTAGTCCTGGTTTAGTCCTGGTTTAGTCTTGGTTTAGTCCTGGTTTAGTCCTGGTTTAGTCCTGGTTTAGCCCTGGTTTAGTCCTGGTTTAGTTCTGGTTTAGCCCTGGTTTAGTCTTGGTTTAGTCCTGGTTTAGTCTTGGTTTAGTCCTGGTTTAGTCCTGGTTTAGCCCTGGTTTAGTCTTGGTTTAGTCCTGGTTTAGTCCTGGTTTAGTCCTGGTTTAGCCCTGGTTTAGTCCTTGTTTAGTCTTGGTTTAGTCCTTGTTTAGTCTTGGTTTAGCCCTGGTTTGGTCTTGGTTTAGTCCTGGTTTAGACCTGGTTTGGTCTTGGTTTAGTCCTTGTTTAGTCTTGGTTCGGTCCTTGTTTAGTCTTGGTTTAGCCCTGGTTTAGTCTTGGTTTAGTCCTGGTTTAGTCTTGGTTTAGTCCTGGTTTAGTCCTGGTTTAGTCTTGGTTTAGTCCTGGTTTAGTCCTGGTTTATTTCTGGTTTAGTCCTGGTTTAGTCCTGGTTTAGCCCTGGTTTAGTCTTGGTTTAGTCCTGGTTTAGTCCTGGTTTAGTCCTGGTTTATTTCTGGTTTAGTCCTGGTTTAGCCCTGGTTTAGTCTTGGTTTAGTCCTGGTTTAGTCCTGGTTTAGTCCTTGTTTAATCTTGGTTTAGTCCTGGTTTAGTCTTGGTTTAGCCCTGGTTTGGTCTTGGTTTAGTCCTGGTTTAGACCTGGTTTGGTCTTGGTTTAGTCCTTGTTTAGTCTTGGTTTAGCCCTGGTTTAGTCTTGGTTTAGTCCTGGTTTAGTCCTGGTTTAGTCTTGGTTTATTTCTGGTTTAGTCCTGGTTTAGTCCTGGTTTATTTCTGGTTTAGTCCTGGTTTAGCCCTGGTTTAGTCTTGGTTTAGTCCTGGTTTAGTCCTGGTTTAGTCTTGGTTTATTTCTGGTTTAGTCCTGGTTTAGCCCTGGTTTAGTCTTGGTTTAGTCCTGGTTTAGTCCTGGTTTAGCCCTGGTTTAGTCTTGGTTTAGTCCTGGTTTAGTCCTGGTTTAGTCCTTGTTTAATCTTGGTTTAGTCCTTGTTTAGTCTTGGTTTAGCCCTGGTTTAGTCTTGGTTTAGTCCTGGTTTAGTCCTGGTTTAGTCCTGGTTTCGTCCTGGTTTATTTCTGGTTTAGCCCTGGTTTAGTCCTGGTTTAGTCCCGGTTTAGTCCTGGTTTAGTCCTGGTTTAGTCCTGGTTTAGTCCTAGTTTAGCCCTGGTTTAGTCCCGGTTTAGTCCTGGTTTAGTCCTGGTTTAGTTTAATTTAATTTCGTGTCATAAATTAAAATAAAGCACCAACAGTACAGCAGCTCCTCTCTCTCTTTCCTTCTCCTTTCTCCCCGTCTTTCTTCAGTCATTCTTTCACCTCCTCCTTTTCTCTTTCTCTCTCTGTGTTTTCTCCGTGTCGCTGATTGAAAACTTCGCTGATCTTCCGCCCGCGACGAAAACTCAACAAACAAACAGTGACCGATCACACTTAGGGCCCCGGGATCGAGCTGCGCACATGTTCTGCTCTCCCTCTTTCTCTTCCTCCTTCTCTTTCTCTTACCCTCTTTTTCTATCGCTCTGCGTTTGTGGGCAACATACAAATCAGAGCACAGTGTTTTGCAGCACTAGTTGCAGTGTTATTACAGTAGATTCTGACTGTAACTGGATTATTCTGTACTTTGAATTGAAATGTTTAAAAGGTAAACTGACAAATGTTTAACCTGACGATTTTCATGAGTGACTCTTTTTAGACGCGCCGGTTTTTCAGCACTTTTTGGTATCGCTAATCCGACACGTTACCTGTGCGTATTCAGGCTGCTGTCCGTGGTGCTGAATGGCGCTGTTTTCGTCCTGTTTGATCCTGTTTAGTCCTGGTGTTGTCTTGGATTGTCCTGGTTTAGTTCTGGTTTAGTTCTAGTTTAGTCCTGGTTTAGTCCTGGTTAAGTTCTGGTTGGGTCCTGGTTTGGGCCCAGTTTAGTCTTGGTTTAGTCCTGGATTGCCCTGGTTTGTCCTAGATTGGTTCTAGTTTGGTCCTGATTTGGTGGTGGTTTAGTCCTTGTTCAGTACTGGTTTAGTCCTGGTTCAGTCCTGGTTTAGTCCTGGTTTAGATCTGGTTTATCCTAGTTTGGCCATTGTTTGATCCTGGGTTGGTCCTGATTTGGTCCAGGTTTAGTACTGGTGTTGTTCTGGTTTATCCTGGTTTGGTCCCAGTTTGGTCCTGATTTATACCTGGTTTAGTCCTGGTTTAGTCCTGGTTTAGTCCTGGTTTAGTCTTGGTTTAGTCCTGGTTTGGATCGATCCCCAGTGGGTCTCATGTATGAAAATAAACCCGTTCATTGAAATTGCGCCTTTATAATCCCAAAAATACGAAACACAGAGAACAACAACTCGACTACGAGACCGATTTCCCTTCAAGAGACTTTTCCCCGTTCTTTTTCAGACAGAATTCCAACCAGGAGTGAAGTCTGAACCTGAACATCGGCTCTTAAAACTCCCTTCCTCCTTCCAAAACATTCCGCACGTTCGTTTTAACACGAGCGACTCTTCCCTCTCCTTCGTTCCGTCTCATTAACGAGCCTTTAGTGAATGACCCAAACCGACATGTGATTTAGTTTGGTGCGTTCTGGGAAATCGAATCGAGCTGCTTCCCGTCGGTGGGCGTCATTTTATTACGAAGAGACGAGCAGATGAACAAATGAAGTTATTGTTAAGACGACGGGCAATTGTCATAAATCTCTTAAATGGAGCCGGATAAGGAAATGCATTTAGTCTCATGACGGTCAGAAGAGCCTCGTTCACTTTGGTTTTATAATGGAAAATGAATTGATTTGACTTTTATTTATAGATTTACTAATTCAGCACCACAGAAGCGACAGGACCGCAGCAAATAAAGCTTAAATACGACACTATTTTCACTTCTATAATATCGTTTCCTCGCCACAAAACAGACCTGGAGTTGTGTTTTGTTTCATTTGCACGTTTAACACACAAACCTGCACATTTAAGCTGATTTCTTCTCTCAGACCGAAAATAGTTCCACCTCGTGAAGTGCTCCACTGTGTTTTTAATCACTCAATCAAACTTTATTCGCGCAGCACTTTTTTCCATACACCGGAAATGTCGCACGAAGAGCTTCACCTGCGACAGAAAAACGACAGTGATTAAAAACAACAGCAACAAACCCTCACCCCAGTGTTGGGCTGCTCCAACAAACATGCCAAAAAATAAAATAAAACTTTAATTTTAGCTGATTTGAACCCTGCATGAAGAGATCACAAATCTAAAACAAAAAAAAATTGGAAAAATTCTGTGCTGATTTAGACCAGGGGTGTCAAACTCATTTTGGTCCGGGGGCCGTATGCAGCCGACTGTGATCCCAAAAGGGCCGGATCAGAAAACTCAGTTCTCTCTTCAAGTTATTGTATTTTTCTCCGTGTCTCGTAGTGGTGTTTAAGATTATATTCCTCGAGCAACGCCACTTGTTCCAAACACACTGAGCACAGATTTCCCATTCACCTCTGTCAACAAATAAGAATTAGACTATTTTTCTTGGGAAATCCTGAACTCAGCATCTGCTTTTCTCATTTTTGGACATTTTGCTGATGAGGGTCACGGTCGACAGTCAAAACGATCGTCCTTTAAGAGCGTTTGGAAAGAGGAAAGTCTTCATTTGTGCTGCTCTGGTGGGAGTCGCAACGTACAGAAACGCCGGAGACGCTGCTATGCTAAACGGTGCAGAAAATTAACAGAAAAATCTGAAAATTTTAAGTATTTTAATAGAAAAATCAGCCGAGGGCCAGATTAAAGGTCTTGGAGGGCCGGATCTGGCCCCCGGGCCGCATGTTTGACACATGTGATTTAGACTTTGTACAAGACGCGCGAAGTTTCTGAAAATCGCCGTCTCGTCTCCGGGTCATTTATTATCTGTATTTCCCTTTATTTACAGACAATAACAGTGTTTTTGGCAGTTTGATGCGTTTATGAAGCTGGTTTGTTATTTTTTGTTACTAGTTCTGAAACACTTGAGTCCGTATGGTTCAGACACATGTGTTTGTACAGATATTTTGTTTTCTGTGCTTTGTTATATCGAGGTAAATATGTAAATTGGTTTGTGGAAGGATAATGCAGATTAAAGCAGAGGATCCAGTCACTGAGAGTCGTTCATGACGCAGCTGAAAGAGTAAAACTGATTCAGACTTTAATGAAGCTGAGAAACAGTTTCTCCTTCAGGTTGTAGGAACAGGAAAAATGTGCCTGACTGAAGAAGGGGAGTGTTGTTAGTGTCTGAAACTCAGCGGGAGAATTCAGAAGAGAGTTTCTTCTGAAAGTGAAGACAGAAGTTTCCTCAGAAACACTGAGCGTCGATGGTTTGTGTTGTTATATTTGACAGAGAAATCGCACATTTACATATGGAGGGAGTTTACTGGTGTCGGCCTGGAGCTTGTGACGGGTGTAAGATTCTGTTATCAGTTCAAGGAATTAAAATGAACAGAGACAAACTGAATCTCTGCCTTTTTATTTAAATACATTTAGTTACTATTTGTTGTCATTTTGCATTAAGCGTGTGCATATTTTACACTGCAAAAAAGGATTTTCTAGCATAGTTAAACTGACTTGAATTAAGCAGATTCATCTTAAAAGACCAATTTAAAGAATTTTTTACTTAATAAGATGAGATTTTTTTACTTGTTTCAAGATATTCATCCTGATTTATCTTATCTCGATATTACAACTTATTCTAAGCACTTTTTATATTAACTCAGTCCAGGTTAAGCCTCTTTAACTTCCTCCTCAAACCAATAAGGGGAAAAATCTGTCCATAAATACTTGAAACTCGTGTTTTCTGCTTAGAACAAGATTCATATTTCGTCTTGTTTTAAGAAAACTTGGTAAGTAAAAATTTCTTACTGCACTGACAGAAAATTTCACTTAAAATAGGACATTTTTACCTCAAAATTGGTATTTTTTTCTTATTTTTTGATAGGCCTTTTTTGCAGTGTAAGCACAAAAAGTCTTGTTCCATTGGCCGATTATTTTACTTGTCAAGTGAAATTTACTCAGATCATAATAAAACTTTCTTAATTCAAGTCATTTTAACTTGGCCCCCGAAAAAGCAAATTATTTATGTTTTTTATTTCTTCAATGTGCATTTTACAGTCCGGGAAATGTGGATGTGGAATAATCTGCACCTTTTGTCTCCGTGGAGGTGTTTGCTTTGCCTGGAGGTTTCACAGCACGAGGCCTCGGTACAGGTCGGATCTGTGCAGAGGCGCTCTCCCCTCGTTCTGTGCTGCTCACAGAACGTCTCTCACTCAGTCTGATGGTTCGTCCGCTGTGTCCAGGCTGAAGGTCACACACATCTACACAGGGCGAATGTGAGGAGTGTAGGTGATATTCTGGGATATTCTGGGATATTCTGGGATATTCTGGGATATTCTGCAGGATTATTACAGATTAAGAGGGTTTTTGTCATTACACTGATGAGTGCAGATGGCAGAGGGACAGAAAGGCTCTGTTTAGACTCTGGCCTCGCGCTGGGGACGGTCCAGGACTGAACCAGGACTGAACCAGGACTAAACCAGGACTAAACCAGGTCTAAACCAGGTCTAAACCAGGACTAAACCAGGACTAAAACAGGACTAAAACAGGTCTAAACCAGGACTAAACCAGGACTGAACTAGGACTACTCCTTAGTGGTTCTTTTCACTCGGAAAATACCTTCACCTTCTTCCTTCCATTTGTTCGTCCAATAACGATAATGAAGCAGGAATTCACATTACTCCAAGTCACACCCTGTGTTTATGTTTTTGTGCCGCTGGCCTCAATATTTCCCATCATGCAACACATTTAACAGCAATGACGTCAGCTGAAGCTCGCCTACAGTAACACTGTCCAGGTCACTACATTAACTAACCTCTACAGTTTGGCTCATTTGTCTAGTTTTATTCCTTCATTGAGTCTTTACAGCGATAAACCGTCACTGTGTTTGTTTCTGACGTTTAACCCCCTAATGAAGTGTTCTACCTCCTTTTGTTCAGTCCAACCTGTTATTTCACAATCTGCTGCTGTAGTTGTGTCATGAGGCTGTGAGAAAAGCTACAGGACCAGAAATAGAGATGAAAAAAAAAAAAACAGAAAATAAAATTCATTCTTTTATACAAAACCCACAGCAAACATGTAGAAACAACTTTTTGACATAAAAAAATGCTTAATTTAGGGCCTTAGCTACAAAAATGCAAAATCTCAAGTCTGTAAGTAAATTAAAAATCTCCTTATTGCCCTAAAAACAAAAAAAGTGCAGTGGCTCCATGACTTTCCTGGTCCAGTCCTGGAAACAGCTCCTGTCAGGTCCAGGGCCAGAGCCACAGCACTTCTGCATTTCCAGGGTGGAAATTACATTTGGATTTGTTCATTTGGACTGAAATAAACCTTTAAATAAAAATAGAAAGAGATGCACAATTACACACACCAAGATGTGTCATTTTCCATGTGTGTGAGAATTAACTCCACTTAGAGCGACTTTTTCCCTCGTTATAAACACACACAGTCAGAGGAGTCGACCATCTTGACTCACTTCACTCTTTGGCAAAGTTTGGCTCCATCAAAATGGACGGAGCGCATGAGTTTGGGGAAAACAAAGTTCCTGTTGGACACTCGTTTTGCTCCCGTCATCACACAGCGTGAGTGTGACGTAGGATAAAGCCGCAGAAATGTACGGAAACCTCTATGTCTGCACTTTCAGAGGGGAAAAGGACGTTTCTGTCTTTTATGGTTAGAAAGTTCTGTGTGGTTATAGAAAACAGATTCCTCTGTATCGTGTACGATGTCGTAGAGTCTTCGAGGGTTAACTCAGCGATGACGTCTTTGCGAGTTCTGAACTGCAGCGTTACGACGAGCGGCTCAAACCCGTGACTCCGGCGTCTGTGGCCTGGTTGTCTGTGTCTCTGAAGTGGGGTTTATATTAAGCTCCGTGTGGGCAGTTTGGGGACACTCCTGATGAATGACTTTAGCGCTCGACTCCTTTAACCTCCACACATCTGCACACACTCGCCCCACATCACCGAATACATTAGACGCTCGGTTTTCTGTGCCGTAATGTTTCCTCATCACAAACAAACCTGGAGGCGTTTGGAGGCTTCTTTTCTCTGACGGTAAAACGCTCTGTTCCACTTTGCAAAGTCATGTGCTCATGCAAGAAGTGCTCCAGTCTGTTTTTAAACTCTGTACTAGCGTCATTTGAACGAGTCCTGCCCTGGAATTGCACATATCTTCTGAACGAAAGGTAAACGGCAGCTGTTAACTACAGCATTATGACATCACAAGGTGGAACAGAGCGTTTGGAGCTGTGCAGATGTAGACAGACGAATAATAAAGGATTCCTCAAACACGTGTGAATGAAACAAAACACAACTCCAGGCCTGTTTTTGATTCTAACATGGCCTACACTGCAAAACGGATTTTCTACCATAGTTAAACTGATAGATTCATCTTAAAAGATAAATTTTAAGATTTTTTTACTCAATAAGACGAGATTTTTTTTACTTGTTTCAAGATATTCCATCCTGATTTATCTTAGCGATATTACAACTTATTCTAAGCACTTTTTATATTAACTCAGTCCAGTTTAAGCCTCTTTCACTTCCTTCTCAAACCGATTCTTTTCTCTGGCTCAGGTCTGAACCTCTCTGTCCTCAGAGTCGTGTCTCGGGGCTTTTAGGTGCAGATCTACGACATTTCTAAGGCAAACGTGGAAAATGTGACATTTCAAAAAATGCAGTTTCAGATGTTATTGATTTCATGTTGTATTTGATCAAATCTGCAGATATTGTGAATATGCGAAAGAAAGTTTTCTTAAAACAAAGTGTCCTTAAAATCTATTTAAGAAATAATAGTCTAATATAAGACATGTTATATACTAGAAATAAATATGCAGTAATAAACAATAATTACCAAAATATACTCAAAATAAGGTGAAAAATCTTGCCATAAATACTTGAAACTCGTGTTTTCTGCTTAGAACAAGATTCATATTTCGTCTTGTTTTAAGAAAACTTGGTAAGTGAAGATTTCTTACTGCACTGGCAGAAAATTTCACTTAAAATAGAGCATTTTTTTTTTCTTATTTTTGATAGGCCTTTGTTGCAGTGTAAAGTTCACACTAGAGATGTCCTGATAAAGTTTTTTTGGCTTCTGATCAGATTTTCTAAAGGAGTGCTCTTTCCCATCCGATAACTTTTTGTGTGGTGTTGTGAAGGAAGTTCGTACCAAAAAGTCCATTAGACGACGGAAGCCGATGTTTTCCACGACAGACACAGCGGTCGACCGTCTAAAGCGATGAATTCGACAATCCTCTGTGTTACTTTCTGCTCGACGGCGCTTCAAGGACAGGTTCAAGGACAATGAAACGTTTAATAATTAAAACGCACTCACTTTGCTGAACTGGAACTGATCTCACTGCCCACATAAATACGGTGGGACCTGTGAACTTTGGAGGATTTCTGTGTCGTGCAGATTTGTTTTTTTTTTTAAACCAAACTAATTGTGACCAAATGTTTGTGTTTCAGTCTGAACTACAGCGGCATGTGCCTGGCGTCCGATGCCCAGTTCAGTGACTTCCTGGACGGGATGGGACCGGCGCAGTTCGTGGGCCGACAGACGCTGGCCACCACCTCCATGGGTAAGAGTTTATTTACACGAAACGAAAGAACCATGAGAAAAGGTGCGGAACAGAGACACAGTGTTTAGAGTGAATATGACATGTTCGAGTCCTCATTTCACTCAAACTTATCTGTATTAGTGTGTTTAGGTTCCACAGCGCAAGAAAATTATATTCTGTCAACTGGATAAAAGTTTAAGAGTGAAGACGTTTTATTTTTTTTAATTGAAGGATTGAAGAAAGGTATTCAACTCATCCAGTGTAAATGTTAGGTCAGTCAATACACACGTTTCTGAGTCGTCACCGTTCTATTTCTGGGTCGTTCTGAATTTGACCCGACTGATCTACAGGTAAAAATGCTGCAGTGTCGTGTCCCGTTGTCTGAACAGATCAGAAACCAACACAAATGTGGAGGAGAAACTGTCATTCTTTCGTTTTCCAGTCGATGCCGTCGCTTTTCTTCTAAATCGTCACATTCCACATTCTCCCATCGCTGTTTACGTCACAACAGAGAGAAATATTTAAACCCAAACACTGGATTCACTTAGAAATTACTCGATAACTTATCATTTCCGGCTCGGCTCCGACACAGAGACGCAAAATACAAACTCAGGATAAAGCGAAAATAACGAGACTCACCTCTGGTAAAGTGGTACATTTATGTTCAGCGTCTCATCCACATTATCCACAGAAATTGTCCTCCACAAATAATGAGCCAAGTCCACAAAACTGCGCTTTAATCCAGTTTGAGTCGTTCTTTAACAGTAAAAAGTCGAGAGTCGTCCTCACGTGTGTCTGTTTCCATCCACACAGTGCACGGGCGGAGCTGAAGCTGCAGATCGGTGACACTGACTCTACTTCCTGTGTTTCACCTGTCTGAAGTCTCGCTCCACATTTCACACATAATAATCCCACAGTTTGGACTTTGAGCTCTGATCTTTGAACACTTCAGAGTCTCAGAGCGAGTGGTTTTACTGTAGACAGGAAACAGCTGAAGCGACGATGTGTCCGAGTCCGACCCGAGCCCCAACAGAAGCTCTAAATATTTAGACACGTCGGGTTCTCGTCGGGTTTCCAGGCTCTAGTTGGAAACTCACTAAAAAAAGGAGGTGAAAAAGTGTCTCTGGTTCTGTCATTTTGAACCATCGACCGGATTGAACAAAGTTTTCCTGGACCCGGAAGTCGTGTGTGACGTTAAACTTACATGACAAACACACAGTGTGAAACAGTTCCTTTTCCCGTCTGCACAGAACACAATACCAGGAGTGGGGTTTGAACCCACGAGGACTCATGTCCATTGGATCTTAAGTCCAACGCCTTAACCACTCGGCCATCCTGGTGCACGAAAGACCTTCAAATCTTCATGAAAACCTTAGTTAAAGTTAAACACCAATTTTAAGCATGATTCATTAGTCTGGAGCTGATGTATGGAAAAAGTCTAAAGAAAACAATCAGAATTTCACATAAATTCTGTAATAAATGTGATTTTCCTTTTTTTTTTGCCAAATTTCACAGTAAAAAGCTCCCGTTGAGTAAAATTGCTGGTAAAACTGTACACAGGTGTTTGCAAAGGGCATCGTTTTTATCACTGTGATTCGCTTTAGACGACATGTAAATACTAAATAGTTAGTATTAGTATATTAGTGTTTTCTGATACACATGTTCAGCTCTGTTCTATTGTTATTCGTACAATAACTCGCCTTCCAAGATGAAATGTCCTGGTGATTTTATCAAATAAATTTGCCCCCATTGTCGTCCAGTGCATTTTTCGGTCTTCAACGATTTTTAAACGTGCAACAAAAAGCGCAAACACCACAGACACGAGGAGAATCTGCAGAGACTTTAAATCTCCGCTCTCCCAGATGCAGCAGGATCTGTGTGTGGAGCACAGGATCTAAAGCTGTGAGGCTGTGATGGCCTCAGCTGTTTCCTGTCTACAGTAAAACCAGTCGCTCTGAGACTCTGAAGTGTTCACAGATCAGACTCTGCACTTCCACTTTAGACACAAGTCAAACTGTGGGATTATTATTTGAGGGGCTTTCAGAGACATTTAATTGGGTAAAAAAGTTACTTAGTTCTGCTTTAAAGCAGAAAAGAGGAGATAAAGTCCACAGGAAGTAGAGTCACTGTGGCTGATCTGCAGCTTTACTCTGTGGACATAAACAAACACATGAGGAACAACTTTTGCCTTTTTACTTTTAAAGACGCTTCAAACTGGATTAATATTCTGGTTTTGTGGACTAGAGTCATTATTTGTGGAGGACAATTTCTCTGGATAATGTGGATGAGACGCTGCACTTTAAATGTTCCACTTTACATTAGGTGAGGAATAAAGTCTTTATTTTCTCTCTATCCTGAGTTTGTTTGTTGCGACTCTGTGTCCGTCGCTCCTCTGCCCCTGACTCTGTTTTATCGCCTGTTTCCGTCGCGTTGTTGATGTTCGGTGGTTCTGATCTGACACTGACTCCACACATGAGGAGCAGCGGCTTCAGAATCGAGACAAAAAGTCGGGTCAGAACTCCTCCTGAACTCGGGGAGAAGAAATCGCAGCTAAAATCGGGCAAATCCTCCTGTCGTGTGTCTGACTTTTTATATGTTTATTTTTTTTCTTCATTGTGCATTTTTTGGCTTTTTTGGAGCAACTTACACTCCAGAAAATACAGTACGTATAAAAATAGCGAGAATTTGAAACGGCTTTTTTATATGAACCGATCCAAGAGATTCGGATCCCACAAAGGAGCCGAAAGTCCCGTCACTACTACTGACCACGACCCTCTGCCTGTGTGTTCGTACGCTCTGTCCCCTACCTCCTGTGCAGCGTCCTTTCGGGACCCGACATAAACTGGGTCTGTCTGGTCCCAGTCCGAGCTCGTCCTTGGCCTGGAAACAGTGAAACCAGCTGGACTTGACTCAAGCTCAGCCCGTGCGTCGCTGTTACGCAAAGACGAGCCAAAATAACCACACCAAACTGCAATTTCTGTGCAACTTGTTCTTTTGGAGATATCTGGGGCAAACTTACTCCCGGGTTCATGATACGGATAGAAACTTGTGTGAATATTTCAATACACAATCTAATCCTGTAATTTCCAAAACTTTATCCTACTTTTCATTTAATTAGTAATGCTGTGTCATCTATAAAAGGTCCTATATTACACAAAATGGACTCTTGTGAGTTTTAAGACATGTTATAATAAAATATAAACAGACCTGGAGTTGTGTCTCACTCATTCATCAGAAAATAGAGTAAGATGGGCCCTTTTTAATATTTTAAATAAATGACTCCTCGTGTCTGACTCGTGTGCGCCCCCTGCAGGTGACGTGGAGATCGGCCTGATGGAGAGGAACGGCTCTCTGGAGGTGGAGGTGGTTCAAGCCCGAGGACTCACCATGAAACCCGGCTCCAAGTGTCCCCCAGGTGAGCAGCTCTACGTTCTCTGCTCTGGTTAAACGTTTTAAAGGGAAATTCAGGCCTGTTTGAAGCTAAAGTCCGGTGCTAGAGGTGGTGGAATTCTGTCAGGAGCCAAAAAACGGCACAGATCAGTGTTTCCTCGGTGGAGATCTCACTGTGGCAGTGAGTCTGTCAAGGCAACAAACTAGTGTAATGATGGGGGCAAGTTCTGTACTAGTGTAGTGATGGGGGCAAGTTCTGAACTTCCACGTAAAACACCAATTTGCTTCACACTGAAGAAGCTTAACACCACTTTAACCCATCTGACAACAGCCACGAGTCTAACAAACAAGAAAATGGTTCGGGAATGTTTTTTTTGTTGTTGAATTTTTCAAAAATATAACTCACTGGTAAATAAATGGGATTAAAAACGACATCAGCGATCGAGTCTTTTAGGCTTTGGCCTGTGCAGTGGGAAATCAAATCAATCAATCAAACTTTATTTACAGAGCGCTTTTCATACAAAAATGCAACACAAAGCGCTTTATAGTGATTAAAAAAAGAACAATACCACATTTCCCCTCCACCCGCCACAAAGCTAAACTAAACAGACGAGTCTAGAGATTATAATCCCCATAAAGATGAACTAAACAAGTGAATCTAACTGTGACAAAACCATTTTTATTTACTACTGAAACAGGAAACTATGAGATTACTACCGTGACTGACATGCTATCAGATCAGCAGAGGGAAGTGTGAGGTGCTTATAAAGTTGTTTTCTAACGTTTCCAGACACTAATGAGTGAACCAGGCAGAGCGTTTGGTTTGTTAGACTCGTGGCTGTTGTCAGATGGGTTAAAGTGGTGTTAAGCTTCTTCAGTGTGAAGTAAATTGGTGTTTTACGTGGAAGTTCAGAACTTGCCCCCATCACTACACTAGTTCAGAACTTGCCCCATCACTACACTAGTTCAGAACTTGCCCCCATCACTACACTAGTTTGTTGCCTTGACAGACTCACTGCCACAGTGAGATCTCCACCGAGGAAACACTGATCTGTGCCGTTTTTTGGCTTCCGACAGAATTCACCACATCTAGAAACGGACTTTAGCTTCAGACGGGCCCGAGTTCAAATTTAAAGCAAATTTAAAGGTGCACGTTGTAACTTTTCTGTCAAACGCTTTTCTCCATCTTATTGCTTTGTCTGAAATGTTTCACAGTGTGGCATTAAACCTTTCTATCTTCATGGAACCCGAACCAGACCAAGTTACAGGTCAGGTCTGTGCAGAGGCGACCCCGCTCACAGTCAGAGCGCCTGTTTTTCTAGGTGTTTTTGAGCTGTAAAACCACCTGCAATTGAATAAATATGAAGTAGAGCTGTTTAATGTCACACTGCGGAACATTCCATATCCATAGAAACAAACAGGTGAAGGACCCTCAGCCAAAAAGTTACACAGTGCAGCTTTTCTACGTCTATAATCAAAACTATGTGAAAACATGTCAAGTTTGGAGATCGTTGGTTTAACACAGAAAATGTACCTGATTCCCAATTTTTTACAATTTTATTTATTTATTTAGTTTGCACACAAATAACTTAACAATGAAAAACACACTGGATGAAAAGTGCGCATTTACATTAAAGCCTCCACCTTATGAAGACGTTAAAACTGAACATTATAGCTGTGCGTTAATAAAAAAATGCATTTACACTTCTTAGATTAAAAAACATTTGATTCAAACACAATGAAACATCCACAACTGAAAGATTCTCAAACAGGATCATGAAATATCAAACATTTCCACAAACTCTTTTAAACGACGGTTCTGATGCATCGTGGACCAGAATTTTGGAACATGAAAATTAAGTTACAGTATTTTTTATTTTATTTCAAAGGTCCTATATTACACCAAACTGACTCTTGGTTTTTTTTGTTTGTTTTTTTGAGAACATTCGGAACAAGGAAAAGTATAAGAAAACATAGTTAATACCAGTTATTAATACTTTTTTTATAATGAACAAATGATGAACGGTAAAAAAAAATGCTACAGACGTTCACAGGTTAAATGTCGACCATTTAAACTGCACAAATCTCTGGATTTTTTATTGTAATAGTAGAATCAGTCTGAACAAGTTCCTTCTGTTTCCTCCAGGACCAGAACGTTAGTGCTGCTCAGTCGTTTCGCTGATGCTCGTCGTCGTTTCCTTTAAGTTTTCGTCTTTCTTCCCTCGATCGTTGTGGATAAATTCTTCATGGACAGAATCTGTTCTTTGTTCCTTGTTGGATGTAGATTTGGTGTTGGGGCAGATTTATGAAGCTGCTCAAAAATTTGACACACTTTTCCACAGGGATTTTGCCGTAGAAAAGCATCGACCGGAAGCTGCGCGACTCAACATCGCCGCACTTCCTGTTGTGATAATCGTCTAAATCTCATGTGTCAAACATGCGGCCCGGGGGCCAGATCCGGCCCTCCAAGACCTTTAATCTGGCCCTCGGCTGATTTTTCTATTAAAATACTTAAAATTTTCTGATTTTTCTGTTAATTTTCTGCACCGTTTAGCATAGCAGCGTCTCCAGCGTTTCTGTACGTTGCGACTCCCACCAGAGCAGCACAAATGAAGACTTTCCTCTTTCCAAACGCTCTTAAAGGACGATCGTTCTGACTGTCGACCGTGACCCTCATCAGCAAAATGTCAAAAAATGAGAAAAGCAGATGCTGAGTTCAGGATTTCCCAAGAAAAATAGTCTAATTCTTATTTGTTGACAGAGGTGAATGGGAAATCTGTGCTCAGTGTGTTTGGAACAAGTGGCGTTGCTCGAGGAATATAATCTTAAACACCACTACGAGACACGGAGAAAAATACGATAACTTGAAGAGAGAACTGAGTTTTCTGATCCGGCCCTTTTGGGATCAAAGTAGGCTGCATACGGCCCCCGGACCAAAATGAGTTTGACACCCCTGCTCTAAATAAAAGTTAAAAGGTAGCTTGAAAACTACCGCTTCGTGACATCACAATGTGGAACGGAGCATTTTGAGCATTGGAGATGTGGACAGACAAACACAACACGACTCCCGGTGTGTTTTTGTTGAGGTAACAACATAAAACAAATATATAACATGGTTTAAAGCTCCTCAGAGTCAGTTTTGTGTAATAAAGGAGCTTTAAACCAAACTGCTTCTGTTTTTCACGTTTTTAAGACTCTTAAAATAAAGCCTGATGTTCTCTTCAGTTGTGATATTGTTTATAACTTTTCCATGGCAATAACTCAACTATTTCCAGTCACGAGGCGCTGGGTATGAGACGCTTCAGTTAATTAGGCTGTCTGTACGACGAGCAGAGACAATTAAAGCCAGTTAATGATGTGAATATACGTGACGGCGCTGACAGCATTGTGTAACTGCCCATTAACCACACTTATGTAACACAGCAGAAATCATGTGGACGCCTCAGCCGCAGGAGGACGCACAAACTCCATTACAGATATGAGAGGTAGAGGACGGGAATTATGTGGGTGAATGGGCTCGGGCAGAATGAGGAGACGCTGACGAGCTTCTGACACCGACTCAATCAAGCCCAACGTATAGACGCCCGACGGAGGGGACAGTGATAATAAATATTTACAGAGTTATTTTGAAATGTTTAAAAGGTTTATCGTCACTGAACAGCACAAAAATGGCAGGAAAAGAGTAAACCCAAGACTATGACAGGCCCAAACCGAGTCTACACCAGGACTAACGAACAACACTGGGCTAAAATCTGGGCAAATGTGACCACACCCAAGTCAAATTTTTGCTCAAAATGTTGTACGTTAATAAGAGGAACTGAGATAAACACGCCGAAGACTTCAGAAAACAGTTTTTTTTCCCAAATGCTTCAAATAATCTTTGAAGAAGCCTTGGTCAACTTGTACTTGTTCCGTGCACTATTCTAAAATATGTTCAAACGATTCAAAATAAAATAAAACAGTTAAAGAAACGCCATTCAATACAAATCTGTTTTGACAAGTAACTAAGTTAAAGGACTGTTTACGTGTCGGGTGGAAAACGTAAAACTTTTTGCCAGATGTTCATATCGTTCAGATGTCAGCGGCGTTTTGGGGGGTTGAAAACACAAAAGTCTTAAACGCTCCACCCTGTCGTCGGCGTGTAAACGGTTGAAAACAGAATCCTGTGTTTTCGTGGTGCAGAGATCGCGTCACGAGCTCGAGTCAGTTCAGGAAAAAACAAACATGGCAGAACTTCAACCGAGCTGCAAACGCCACAGGACTCGAGTCACAAAGAGACGACACTGATCACAGAGTCACTCAGAGCAGAGAGACAATTTCAACACATCACAGATATTTTTGGTGCAGCGGGAGAAGCAGAAGGGTTTTATATAAGTGTTATTCTCAGCGTTTGGTCTTGGTGGTGCTGCCTCCCACAGTCCTGCACGGGTCTGATTTTGACAAACTGCACCCGCCCGTACGCATTTTCCGAAAGAATTAAAGAAACTTCCACACCCGATCCGTCCCACTTTAAACACAAACTGACACCCGAACCGTCAGACTTGAGTTTGAGTCGAGGTGTCGGCCACAACTTTATACTCTCCACTCGCTCATTTTCTTTTCAGTTCCTCGGGGCCATTTTGAAATGCAGGAAAATGAAAGTGGCAGAGTTTTGTGGGAATGTGCAGCAAAAACGTATGGATTTTACATTTAATCATCTTGTAGAAACAACGGCATTTTTGCTTTTGTTTCTTGTTCACACATGATGTTTTGTAAACCACAGATTAGACCCGCGCTCTCCTGCGTCCGACACGGCACAACATTTTTCGCTTTCATTCAAATTTGCGGTTCACCCGTCGGGAATCTGCAGGAACCCGTGCGGGACTCTGCTGCCCCCTGTGCTCTGGGGGTGCAAACTACACTGGCAAACTGCAGAGTGAGTGAGAACGAAAACGCACTTTGGGGTTTTTGCTTCACACCGTTTCAGTGTAAACGTGGCCTGAGACACAAGCCTAAACTCCCTGTCTGAACAACACTGTAGATCATTTCTATTATAAGGAACATCTGGAAAAACAATTTTGTTAACGACTAAAGCAACTAAAACAAAAAGTTGTTATACTTTTGGGATATCAACCAACATATGTTACACTTTTAGCACTATGTATGTATGTATAATGTAATATAATTTAATTTGCCCAACACTGGATAGAAGATTCGTGTCTCTATAATCACAGTACACACTTGGTCAGTCTTACTTTAGTCATGTTTGAGTCAATGTTCTTCAGTTTACCTTATGTCAGCACCAGGACGGCCGAGTGGTTAAGGTGTTGGACTTAAGATCCAATGGGACATGTCCCATGTGGGTTTGAACCCCACTCCTGGTAAACTGTTGTATTAAGATGAACAAATGCACTTTCTTCTACCACAGATGGAGTTACTCAAGGTTTACTCTCTTAGCAACTGGTTTCTTACATTAGCTTCATATAATATGTTGTTTGCAGTGATCAGTCACCAGGACGCGAGTCATGAAGGCGCTCTGCTTAAGATCTGATAGACTGTACTTCTTGTGGGTTTGTACCATAGCCTGTATATAAATGGATAAGTTAACCAGCTAGCTGCCAAATAGAAGATGTTTGTTGTGGTCTGTCCGGCTGCTTCAACTCCATTTCGATTTGTTTCTCTATGAAAACTGCACTAATTCTCACCCTCCCAGCACCCTTGTACTGGACACTTGTATTGATCTGCGTTCTTGTTTGCATTTCAGCGGCGTACATAAAGGTTTATCTGCTGGAGAACGGACTCTGCGTGGCCAAGAAGAAGACCAAGAGTGTGAGGAAGAGCCTGGACCCTCTGTACAACCAGCTGCTCGTCTTCAGCCAGACCCCCCAAGGAAAAGTCATGCAGGTGAGGCCCCAAAACCACCACATCACCCACACTGCCACAGAGGAGTAAGCACATGGATTTACTCAAGTACATTTACAGACATTTTTTAGCTTTAGAGTAATTTTCTAATAATTGTGCTTCTTGAACACCAACTTTTAAAGTGTAACTTCGGCATGAAGCTAAAGTCTGTTGCTAGAGGAGGTGGAATTCTGTCAGAAGCCAAAAAACGGCACAGATCAGTGTTTCCTCGGCAGAGATCTCACTGTGGCAGTGAGTCTGTCAAGGCAACAAACTAGTGTAGTGATGGGGGCAAGTTCTGAACTTCCACGTAAAACGACAATTTGCTTCACACTGAAGAAGCTTAACTCCACTTTAACCCATCTGACAACAGCCACGAGTCTAACAAACCAAACGCTCTGCCTGGTTCACTCATTAGTGTCTGGAAACGTTAGAAAACAACTTTATAAGCACCTCACACTTCCCTCTGCTGATTTCCCACTGCACAGGCCAAAGCCCAAAAGACTGGACAACAACAACAACAAAGGACTAGACCTTTGTTTGGACGGATGAAAGTGTGAGGAAAATCAAGCAAATAATAATGTTAATGTCTGTTACGCGTTTAGCCTTTGCACAACTCCTTATTTTTGGCCCTTGATACAAAGACAGAGTACAGGAACCGCCAAATAAGGGTCAACAGTCCATTTTGAGCTCAATATTTTTCATATACAAATATTTCTTCATTATCGTGACTTGTTGTCAAATTTTGGGAGCCCTGTCCATTCTACTTTTGTCTGGACAAAACAGAAACTTTGAAGTCATTTTCCTCAGCTTCTCCCTCTGACGAGTTCAGTGCTTTTGCCTTTGTAGGGCAGCACAGACGACAAAAGGAAACCCATCCAGACACGGGGAGAACATGCAAAATCCACACAGAAAGGCCCTGCGACCTTCTTGCTGTGAGGCATGAGTGTTGCCACTCAGCCACCGTGCCGCCAGATTTCAAAGCTGATTTAATTTATTCTTCGATCATATAAACATTTATTCTTCTTCAAAATAATCCCGTTCGTTCAGTTGGCTCGTCCTTCTGGTGAGACGACGCGCTGTAAGACGGCGGCCTGGAGAAAACGCTGGTCTCAGACTAAAAGTGCGCTGGAAGAACTACAAATAATAAAAGTGAGCGGAGTTGCAGCAGCCGTCGACTTTGCCGTCGAGTTTGTCTCTTGGGGTGTGGAAGTGACAATCCTGAAGACGGCTCACACAGACGTCTCACTAATAAAGTCGCCAGACGATAAGGAAATAAGAGTTTAACAGATGTGGAGCACTACAGGCGAAGTTTGGCAGCCATGTTAAGGATGTAAGCTCAAGTTTTTGAGAAGGGAAACCGCTTTCACTGAACGAGGAGTTACCAGGAGTGGGGCTCAAACCCACACGGACTCATGTCCATTGGATCTTAAGTCCAACGCCTTAAACATTCGGCCGTCCTTGTTGGAGAATGGGGAGAAACACGTCAAATATACTCATTTCTTAATCTTCTTCTTTGTTTTTTTAATTGGTAGGGCCATGCAATGATTCAGATTTTTATTGAGATAGCAATTAAACTTTGGGGGAGTTTTTTGTTGTTGTTGAATTTTAATATTTTTTGTTAAAATCTGTCGCTCTATGTCAAAATACTGAACACTTTTTTTGAATAGTAACCACACCGTCTTAAGGCTTTATATATATATATATGGATTTATGTAGTGGCTTCTTGGTATTTCTGAGCTGTAAAATCACCTGTAATTGAATAAATGTAAAGCAGAGCTGTTTAATGTCACACTGTGGAACATTCCAGGCCGAGCAACGACTTATCCTTAGAAACAAGCAGGCGGAGAACTGGAAAGTTAAATGGAAGTCCTTTTTGACAGAGCCGTGTCTTCGCGCACAGATCGAGCTCGGGCGAGTTGTGACAGGAGACGGAGCTGGAGCAGTGGGAAAGAGCATAGACCGAGTTTAATTACTGTGATCCGAAAATAGAAGCGTCACGTGGAGCCGGGATTTGGCTCCGATACCGACAGGAAACAGGCAAAACACATTTACATGAATTCAGAGACTATTTCCTGTTGTTAGTAAACCTATGAAGACTGAACGGAACAGGAGACAAAACCAAAAAGTGGGGCTAAATATTGGACTAATTATGGGTTAAACCGGGACTGAGAGACACAGATTAAACCAAAACTTAGGCTATGTTTATATGATGATGGGCTGAACAGAAGACGCAAAAGGTGGTGTTGCATCTTCACGTTTTATTCCACGTTTAGATGAGGGTTTTCAGGAGGAAATCTGTGTGCAAACAGTGATGCAAAAGCGTGTGGAATTGGATTGGGTTTGCATGCAAGACGGCTGGTGGTGCTGCGATACCGGTGGCAAGAAGGATTTAGTGTGGTCAGATGAAGAAGTTGAATTATTGCTTTAGACGACAAAGCAACGAAGGCGTAACATGGGGTGGACCTAGAGTCTGGCCAGACATAGTGCGACGTAAACGTGTGCACAACGTAAGCAGATCTGACCAGAGTTTTGGGTCTTGTGCAGACGGAAACACTACGGCTCAGCGTGTTCAACTTTTCCACTCTGGAGGGTTCAGAGTTTTGCGTTTTTAAGCCCCCATAACGCTGTCACCGTCTAAACCACATGTGTCAAACATGCGGCCCGGGGGCCAGATCCGGCCCTCCAAGACCTTTAATCTGGCCCTCGGCTGATTTTTCTATTAAAATACTTAAAATTTTCAGATTTTTCTGTTAATTTTCTGCACCGTTTAGCATAGCAGCGTCTCCGGCGTTTCTGTACGTTGCGACTCCCACCAGAGCAGCACAAATGAAGACTTTCCTCTTTCCAAACGCTCTTAAAGGACGATCGTTTTGACTGTCGACCGTGACCCTCATCAGCAAAATGTCAAAAAATGAGAAAAGCAGATGCTGAGTTCAGGATTTCCCAAGAAAAATAGTCTAATTCTTATTTGTTGACAGAGGTGAATGGGAAATCTGTGCTCAGTGTGTTTGGAACAAGTGGCGTTGCTCGAGGAATATAATCTTAAACACCACTACGAGACACGGAGAAAAATACAATAACTTGAAGAGAGAACTGAGTTTTCTGATCCGGCCCTTTTGGGATCAAAGTAGGCTGCATACGGCCCCCGGACCAAAATGAGTTTGACACCCCTGGTCTAAACAAAAGGCACTTCCGAGAAAATATTTTGTCGTTTTTACCCACAAGCGTGTAAAGGTCTCGTGTAAACAGGCCCTAAAACTGGTCTAAAACTAGAACAGGCCAAGACTGAACCTGAATTAAGGCTGAACCAAACCAGGAATTAACCAGGAGTAAACCAAGACTGAACTCGTGTTAACCTGTACCAGCTTTAACCCTGAATCAGGAAAAAACGAGGTAGAAGAGAATTTACGTTTATGAATATAAAATTTGCCAAATATAATAATGAAGTTAATTGCGAGAGTCCAAACTCTTTTCGTGTTTGCCAAAAATATGTTCAAATTTTAATGAGAAATTAGGGTCAATATGATCTGTGATAAAGTCTTTCCAAAACGTTTTTTTAATAGTCCAATTCCCAAAAAAGATGACCTTTTTTTAAGTCATTTATTTTCATAATTTTCATGAAACAAAACAAGGTATAACAGAACATAAAAAAAAGAAGAAGAAAAAGAAAACATGTACATATAAACATATAAAAAGATGACCATGCTGGCGCGTTTCTGGCTGCCGCTGCTCCGTTGGCGTTATTTTCGTGATAATCTCGCCAAATGACTCTGCATTTGTGGTCTACAAGTGGATTGTGCTATACTTTAAAAACCCTCCACAATATATAAACTGTCACTGAGGTGTCGTGTATTTTCGCGCGACTTTAGCTTACCTGTTGCACCTCGTCACCCTAGCAACAGCTCCACGCAGAAGTCGCAGCCCTTGCAGCAATGTGGAGGAACTATGGGTGGCTGGTACTCCTCTGGTTCATCCTGTCAATTATCCACCATCCTGCTACAGCACTGTTCCAGTATTCTGCCTCTGAGTTTAAGCTCCATATACATCAACACAACGCACCAGCGCCTGCTCTGCTCCAACACCCGGACATTTTGTACGTGCCTCGCCGTAGACCAATCCACCGGGGCTCACGTCGGAACTACCAATACGACAACTCCAGCTCCATCCCGTCGCTTTGGTCCACTGCCCGCCGTCCAAAGAGAAACACCTGTCGCCGTGCCGAGCGCGTCTTGGCCGGGTGCAGAGAAGCAGCGAACACGGCTGGCGGCAGCAGAACTACTACAGTCAGCTTCGGTCTTCTTAACACCCGCTCTCTGACCAACAAGGGCCATCTCGTCCAGGAACTTCTGGCGGACCGTAAGTTAGACTTTTTGTGCTTGACGGAGACGTGGCAGCTTAAAAATGACTTCAGTCACCTCAACGAGGCTACTCCCCCGGGGTTTGTTTACCTCTCCCAGCCTCGTGTCACCCGGTCGAGGCGGTCTCGCGGTAATCTACCGCGAGAGTTGGGAAATAGCTCCTGTGACTGTGCCTGTCTATCAGTCATTTGAGGCCACTGTATGTCAGCTCTCTGGACCAACTCCTACTATCATTGCCACCATCTACAGACCTCCAAAACAAAACAAGGATTTTATAACAGACTTTGCAGCTTTTTTAACACATGTTTCCACACTCTCTTCCAATGTCATACTATTAGGGGATCTAAATATTCACTTGGACATTGTTAATAATTCACTCACCAGCGATTTTATATCCTGTCTGGACAGTTTTGGTTTGCAACAGTTTGTTAATTTTCCACACACTCAAAGGACATACTCTGGACTCAATCTGCTGCTCAGGCGTTACACCCATGGACTGCAAAGCCAACTTCATCCCATTTTTCCGATCATATGCTTCTTACATTTTTGTCAATCTGCCTTTTTCCAAATACAACCCCACGCACCATAACATTCCGTAAAATTAAGGACATAAATTTGGACAATTTATCTTTTCACATCAATAATCTACCCAGTACAGACAGTTTTGCAACTCCTGATCAACTTGTGTCACACTACAACACCCACCTCCACAACATCCTTAACACACTTGCTCCACCCAAATCCAGATCGGTCTCTTTCCTCACACTGCACCTGGTACACCCCCACTCTCCGACAGTTAAAAGCAAAAAGGCCGCCAACTTGAAAGACTTTATAACAAAACTGGACTAACTGTTCACAAGGACATGTACACACACCACACCCTCACTACAAGATTGCATCTCCAAAACTAGATCTGCATATTACTCCGGTTTAATCAGCACTAATGAAGGAAATTCCAGGACCCTCTTCTCTCTTGTTTCCAACCATCACCAAACCTCCTGACTCCCTTCCATCTCATCTCTATTCATCCGACTTCTGCAATACCTTGGCTTCATTCTTCTACCACAAAAATCCACACTATTCACCAACAGCTCACCCCTCTTCTGCTCTAACTCTACCTGTCATTACATCTCCTATCACCACCACCCCTTTCTCATCATTTACTCTACCTTCTATCAATCAAATTTCCTCTTTTATCCAAAAATCCAAAACCTCTTCATGTCAACTTGACCCCACTTCCCACTGTCCTTATCAAAGCCACACTTCCTTCTCTTGCTCCTTTTATCACCAACATAATTCATGCCTCCCTCACCTCTGGTACTGTCCCTCTCTCTCAAAACTGCTGCTGTAACTCCAATTCTCAAAAAACCTGGTTCAGATCCCACAGACCTCAATAATTTCCGTCCGATTTCTAACCTTCCATTCATCTCCAAAATTCTTGAAAAAACAGTTTCTGCTCAACTTCACTCTCATCTGTCTTCCAATAACCTGTCAGTGTTTTCAATCTGGCTTCCGTCCTCTCACAGCACTGAAACGGCCCTTCTCAAAATCACTAATGACCTTCTTCTCTCTGCCGACTCTGGTTTAGTATCCATCCTCCTTCTGCTTGATCTTAGTTCTGCCTTTGACACCATTTCTCATTCCATCCTCCTGAACAGACTCTCTTCCATCGGCATCTCTGGCACAACCCTCACATGGTTTCTCCTATCTTTCCGACCGCACTCAGTTTATTCAACTCAAATCTTTCACTTCTTATCCTGTCCCCATCTCCTCAGGTGTTCCCCCAAGGTTCTGTTCTCGGTCCCCTCCTTTTCATCATCTACCTTCTCCCCCTTGGTCACATTTTCCGGAAACACCACATTCAATTCCACTGCTACGCGGATGACACCCAGCTCTACCTCTCCGGCAAACCAAACTCCACACTCCCACCCTCTTCCCTTGTCAACTGTATCAGTGAAATAAAATCATGGTTCACCTCAAACTTTCTCAAACTCAATAGCAATAAAACTGAACTTCTCCTTGTAGGCACCAAATCCACCATAAGCAAGATTAATCATTTCTCCATTCCCATTGATGGCTCCTCCATCTCTCCCTCCCCTCAGGTCAAGAGTCTGGGTGTCATCCTCGATAGCACCCCCTCTCCTTGGCCTCCCACATAAACAGCATCACTCGCTCCGCCTACTTCCACCTCCAATATCCATCGACTCGACCCTCCCTCACTCCACAGTCCACTGCCATACTCATACACAGCCTTGTCACTTCCACGTCTAGATTATTGCAATTCACTTCTGTTTGGTCTCCCACAAAAACTCTCCATAAACTTCAACTGGTTCAGAACTCTGCTGCTCGCATCATCACATACACACCTTCCATCAACCACATCACACCCGTCTTACAACAGCTCCACTGGCTCCCCATCACACACCGCATTCAATACAAAATCCTGCTCCACACATTCCAAAGCCATCCACAACCTCACACCTCCATATCTCTCTGACCTCCTCCCATATTGCCACACCTGTTAGCTCTCTTCGCTCCTCCTCCTCTCTCCAGCTCTCTGTCCCCTCTGCCCGTCTTGTTACAATGGGGAGCAGGGCATTCAGTCAACTCTGCTCCCAGCTCTGGAACACTCTCCCTCCTGACCTCCATAACACAGACACTCTCACACACTTCAAATCCAAACTCAAAACTCATCTCTGTTCAAACTGGCCTATTCATTATAACCACAACTGCACTGTCTTTTCATATGCCTGTTTTTAATGTAGATTTTAACTGTTGCTTTTACTGTTGTAATGTTTA
This sequence comes from Odontamblyopus rebecca, assembly GCA_030686955.1. Taxonomy (NCBI): domain Eukaryota; kingdom Metazoa; phylum Chordata; class Actinopteri; order Gobiiformes; family Gobiidae; genus Odontamblyopus; species Odontamblyopus rebecca. The sequence goes on along the minus strand of CM060656.1, from coordinate 41,980,117 downwards.
TATTTTTATATTGATGTATAAACTTGTTGTGAAGGCGACCTTGAGTGCCCAGAAAGGCGCCCTATAAATAAAATGTATTATTATTATTATTATTACTAATCGTGCAGGATCTTTTTTACCAAAAGTGCAGTTAGGGTCAAATGTTTTAATATATTTTAGCATAAATGTATTAGTAGGGTAAATTTTGGGCATAAGTTTAAAGTTTAAAAACACTTCCTGTATCACCATGTGACATCACAAGGTGGAACATTTCCTGTTTGAGCGAAAAACCCAGTGTAAATATGCTGAGTTTGTGCGTTAAACGTGTGTGAATGAAACAAAACACAACTCCAGGTCTGTTTTTGACGAGGAAACGTTAAAACACAAATCAGTAAATGCCGTCATATGGGCCCTTTAATCGGTATCTAAACCTCGGACGGACCGACACTGAACCAAGACGAGACCAACTTAAAATTCAGGTCCCAAAGCCGACCCTCTCTCTAAAATATCTGCGATGATGAGATCTGGTTTTGATATGTCTGACCTCTCTATTCGTGTTGCCTTTTGAGTTTATCCTTCTCCATCAGAGCGTCCTTTACGGCTAATGGAGTTCCTGTCCTCGGATAACGTGAAAACCCCGTCTGAAACCCACAGAGAGAATTCCACTGTGAGACTGTGTGAAACGGGCTCTTGTAAAAAAAAAAACACAGGGGACATTTGGGGCCATTTATTCAGGTGAAACTTATACATCACCGACAATAAAGACTAGATAAATAATCATAATTTTGGCTGCTTTTTCAGTCAATTTGATCTATGCTCTAATGTTTCCTCATCACAAACAGACCTGGAGTTGTGTTTTGTATCATAAAACAAAATTCGCATTCGTCCGACCTACATCCGACCTGCCGTTTCTTTCTATGGACGAAGGTCTTAAATTTCATGAGCCTATTTTTTTGTAAACTCACCAGGCTGCAGTGCAACGTGAGACAAGACACTGTGAAGGTTTAGTTTGTCTTGTTAGAATGTTATAAGTGATTTTTGGCCATTTTACAGCGATGCAGACGACTATAAGTGAGTTCTGAATGAGAGTTTATCATAAGAGTATTTTTGCAGTGAGTAATGGTCATTATTAGAGTTGGATCTGGTGTTTTTTGCCTGCATAATGGGTGTGAGGTTGGTCTTATTTTTCCTCAAAGTGGGCTTAATGTTGGGATAGTCAACCCTGGGAATGCCCTGTGGAGGTGGTGCAGTTAGTGATGGGCAAATGAGACGGAGCTCCGGAGCACGTCTCGTTCTTTCTGCCTCAGAGTTTGTCTCGCAGCAGCCGAAGTTCAGTCCCTCCGCCTCCTGCTTCGCTCTGCGTGTCCATCGCTTCATTGGCTCAGCGAATGTTCTGCTCTGCGATTGGTTCAGAGCTTCAGAGTGTTCAGCGTTAAACTGCTACAGTATAAAAGATGCACCAATATGTCTTGAAAACGTTGGGTAGTGAGGAGTGTTGTGTGACATTAGTGGTGGTTTTGGCGACTTTTGGCATTTGAAAATAGAGTTTTGGGTTCCCAAATCATGGGTCGTGTGCTGGTTTGCAGTGGTTAAATTTGTCCACTAGAGGTCAGGGTTTCTCCAGAGCCTTAGACCATTTGAGACAATATTGCGACTGAGGCGTCAAATGCTTCACGAGGCTCCATTCGCTCATCACTAGGTACAATCCTTCAAGAGTTATTTATCTTTACAAGATCATGAATCTTTTTCATGACATATAAGTTTACCAGGAGTGGGGTTTGAACCCACGAGGATGTCTGTCCATTGGATGTTAAGTACAACTCCTTACCCACTCGGCCACCCTGGTGCAGATTCATACTGTTTAAATATTATGTTGAGGGCTGCACATGTGAAACCTTAGATTTCAAACCTACACCTCAAATGAGATATTCCAGAGATCTTTGAGTCTGAAGAATCTCGTTAGGATGACGGGTTGATGCATTTCCAAACTGTAACTGTATTTATTATAAATTAAAAAATGAACAAAAAATATGTTTTTAGTTTTCAGCCTCTGCAAACTACTCTGTCCTAGATATCCTCCTGGAATTACCGATGTCTCACGAACAAAATGTAATTGGAGAGACTAGAGACAGACTAATAAACCAGGATTGATCAAACGTGAAAACAAAACCCAACTCCAGCTCTGTTTTTGAGGAGGTCACGACCTTATTACATGTCTTAAAGCTCACAAGAGTCCATTTTAATGTAATATTGGACCAAACTGTGGTTCTGAAGTAGCTCAGGTCCTTCACCTCTGTCTCCGTCTCTCAGTCATCTCCCTCTCTCCGCAGGACCACTTTTTCTCGACCTGAAATCGATTCGTGAAAGTGCTCCAGTTTTCAAAGCGCCGCAGATCTAGGACACTGTATTTTTATCTTCAAAAACTTGTGTGAAAATGACCCAACTTAAAAAAATAGTCACACTCACGGTAGGTACAGGCTGTACTCAAAAATCAAAAGATGCAAGACTGACTATAGAGGTCAGAAGAGTCCAAATATGATGTCAAATAAGAGCACTTCAAACTAATATTCCTCCAGGAAAAGCACAAATTCATGCTTAAAGAGATTATTAAGCCCCTTTCACACTGGAGGGCGACGCAAAACCGATTTAAACAGTTTTTTTGTCGGGTTTTTTTTGTGGGAAATCACTATATGAACACAAACGTTCTCCACGGCCTCGTCAAGTTTGCCATCCTCTGAAGATTTTTTTTTTAAATGTCCAAAAAATTCGTTGCCAAGAAAAAGACACTCCGTAAACGTTCTCCAAGGCGTCATTAACGTTCTCCAGCCTTAGTTATTGAATCACTATTGATTGTCAAGATGTCGTCAATTCTTGCATTGGCGACATCCTGATGATTTAGTAGTGATTAACGAACCCTCTGCAAACACTTACGTACAGTTTTACAAGCCATTTTACTCAACGAGCTCTTTTTACTGTGAAATCTGGCAAAAAAAAGGGGGGGGAAATCACATTCTTTACAGACTTTATGTGAAATTCTGATTGTTTTCTTTGGACTTTTTCCATACCTCAGATCCAGACTGACCAATTGTGCATAAACCTGATGTTTAACTTGGTTTTCGTGAAGATTTGAAGCTCTTTCGTGCACCAGGATGGCCGAGTGGTTAAGGCGTTGGACTTAAGCTCCAGTGGACATGAGTCCTCGTGGGTTCGAACCCCACTCCTGGTACATCTTTAGGTGTTAATCTTAAAGCTGAAAGGTCGACTTAAATCTTTAACCCTGCACTAAAAAAGTTACATCATTTAACAGAGCTGAAGGTGAAATACGATGAAGCATTTAATCTTTATAGCTGATCATTACAACTAACATTCGAAATCTGAAGATATTAAAAAAATAGAAGTAGTTACTTAACTTTAACATCTTACCTCATATATTTGACGTCTTTTGCATCTATCAAATGTAGAAATTAGAAAACATATAGAAAAAATTGAAAAGTTCTATGTGTCTATCCAACATTTACTTATTACATTTTTACACATACTTTTTATCATTTAATAATCCTGCTAAATTTACACTATTATTGTGAGTGGGCTCGCTTCTCCACAGCTCTGATCTGTTTGGCCTGGTGGCTGCACCGGCTCCGCCTCAGTTGAAATAATGCCACACTGTGCAATGTTCCAGTCAAAATCAAAGTCACATCAAAGTCCACCTTGTGATGTCACGAAACTGTGGTTTTCAAGTTAACAGCTCCTTTTACCTTTAGTTCAGTAAACATAAGAAATGACCAGAAATGATTCAAACGAGGGGCCGTTTACACAACAACGGCAACAGGCTGAAAACACCTTTCCACCTTCCAGATGTTCGTCTAAACGGCAATGGTGTTTTGAGGGGTTGAAAACACAAAAGTCTCAAACGCTCCACCCTGTCGTCGGCGTGTAAACGGTTGAAAACAGAATCCTGTGTTTTCGTGGTGCAGAGATCACGTCACGAGCTCCAGTCAGTTCAGGAAAAAAACAAACATGGCAGAACTTCCACCGAGCTGCAAACGCCACAGGACTCGAGTCACAAAGAGACGACACTGATCACACAGAGTCACTCAGAGCAGAGAGACAATTTCAACACATCACAGATATTTTTGGTGCAGCGGGAGAAGCAGAAGGGTTTTATATAAGTGTTATTCTCAGCGTTTGGTCTTGGTGGTGCTGCCTCCCACAGTCCTGCACGGGTCTGATTTTGACAAACTGCACCCGCACCCGTCACACCTCAATCCACACTCGACCCGTTTTCCGAAAGAATTAAAGAAACTTCCACACCCGATCCGACCCACTTTAAACACAAACTGACACCCGAACCGTCAGACTTGAGTTTAGTCGAGGTGTCGGCCACAACTTTATACTCTCCACTCGCTCATTTTCTCCACTCCACTGATCACACAGAGTCACTCAGAGCTTTATCACTTTTTTATTATTATTATTATTGAGTTATTCAGATTCATTAGGCTTCTCCATGTTGTTTTGAATTGAGGCGCTGGGGAAGAGGAAGTAGAAGCAGAAGGGTGATCTGTTGAGGGTTTTGTGTCTCCGTGTGCAGCAGAATTCCCCTAAAACGCTCGAGGAAACGCAGAAGAAGAGCGAGAACGAAAACACCCTTTTGTGGTTTTGCTTCAGACCGTTTCTGCGTAAACGTGGCCTGATTCTAGCGAAGGTGGAGCACTTCCTGTGTCACCGCACGAGTGTTTGTGCGTCAGTGTGAGAGAAGAACTCCAGGTCTGTTTGTGATGAAGAAACCACATTATAACCGATGAGAAAATAGTGAAACATGAGCCCTTTAAGTCCAAATCAGTGACTTAAAAATAACAAACTCTTTTATTCGTGACTCAGAAATGGAAAACGATCAAAACGTCTTCTCTAAAAATACCGCACCTCTTGAGACCAGTCTTACCAAACAGTTTTCAAACGGTAGATGAAGGGGAAGTATTTTTAGTCCGACGGAAAAAACAATCTCTTTTATATTCCGATCTGTCCCCGTCGCACAGATAGAAACTGCCGCTGAACCCTGACAGAGACTCGAGCCGCCGAGAGACGGAGACGGGATCGAAGTGGATTTGCGCCCCGATGGAAACGGCGGCAGGGTGGTTAGTATTCAAGTGCCGCGCTCGGGAGGATCAATTATTGTGTCTCGTTTCCAGAGCGTGCGGAGGTTCACGGCGCAGAGGACATGTGAGGGGATGAAAGACAGAGCGGGTTTGTCAGAAAATCAGTGCGCAGATAAGAATGAAAGAGGCTGCGTGACGTTATTTTATGATCTGTGTTATAATGTTGTTTCCTCATCACAAACATTTGAGCTTTGGAGTCGTGGACAGACTCCCACATTTTCCCCCCGTGGTCGGAGTTTTTTTCCAACATCCCGACATTCGACATGTGATTATTGAGTTTGGGCTGAGCTCTTTTCAGGACCAGATTTACACGAACTGGAGGCGTAGGCCTGGTTTAATCCTGGATAAATCCTGTTGTAAACATGGTTTAGACCTGGTTTTAGTCCTGGTTTTAGTCCTGTTATAGACCTGGTTTAGTCCTGGTTTAAAAGCAGGTCTATGCCAGGACTAAAAACCAGGTCTAAATTAGGACTAAACCAGGACTAAACCAGGTCTACCCCAGATCTATACCAGGACTAAAACCAGGTCTAAATCAGGACTAAAACCAGGTCTAAACCAGGTCTAAATCAGGACTAAACCAGGTCTACACCAGATCTATACCAGGACTAAAACCAGGTCTAAATCAGGACTAAAACCAGGTCTAAACCAGGTCTAAATCAGGACTAAAACCAGGTCTAAATCAGGACTAAAACCAGGTCTAAACCAGGTCTAAATCAGGACTAAAACCAGGTCTAAACCAGGTCTAAATCAGGACTAAAACCAGGTCTAAACAAGGTCTAAATCAGGACTAAAACCAGGTCTAAACAAGGTCTAAATCAGGACTAAAACCAGGTCTAAACCAGGACTAAAACCAGGTCTAAACAAGGTCTAAATCAGGACTAAAACCAGGTCTAAACCAAGACTAAAACCAGGTCTAAACAAGGTCTAAATCAGGACTAAAAGCAGGTCTAAATCAGGACTAAACTAGATCTAAACCAGGTCTAAACCAGGACTAAAACCAGGTCTAAACGCAGCGCTCCGCTACCTCATAAGTAAATTGTTGCAATGGGGGATGAACCCCTTTGCAAACGTGTGCGAATGAAACAAAACACATTAAAATTGGAACAACACTGCCAAATTCTACATGTAAAGCAGATTAAGAACATAAATTTGGAGCAGTCGGTGAATACTCTGTTCTGGTCTGGGATTAAGCCTGTTTTTCTGTATTTTGGCAAAGCAAAAGACTATTTGTTTCTCTTTTTACTGCTGGCGGGCATCAAACTGGTTAAAAATAGAGACGCCTGTGACTTTTCTTGCATAAAACTGAGACAAATCAGTGGTTTTGGATGAATCTGCTGGGACAGGGGACCATAGTCTGTATAAAGAAGTGAAGATTAATGGTACGTTCACACCACAGCGTCCAAAACCAGCCTTATTCAGACTAGGGTGACCAGACGTCCCTATTGACCCGGGACAGTCCCAGTTTTGAGTCCCGCTGTCCCAGCAGATTTATCCAAAACCACTGATTTGTCCCAGTTCTATACAAGAAATATCCCAGGTGTCCCTATTTTTGACCAATCTGATCCTGCCAACAGTAAAGAGACGCATAAACTCTCATTTGTTTGGGTAAAATACAGAAAAACTCCTTAAAAATGTGAATTTTCCCTCACTCACATGTCGTGAATGGGTCGAGTACAGAACATTTTTCCTTAATTCTGCACTCGTTTCACGATTTTATTATCACCAACCACCAAAAAAACGGCGATGTCCCAGTTTTTTATTTTGAAATCCTGGTCACCCTAATTCAGACGCCCCTGAAGAGCGACTTGGACACTGTACAAAAACGGGAGAAAGATGCTTGATGCACGTCCAGGGCGTTAGCTGTGGTGTATGAGTGCTGTTTTTTTCCAGGTCGAGAGAGTAACTTTAGTGTATTTCAATCAATCAAACTTTATTTATAGAGCGATTTTCATACAAAATACTTTTTATCTATCTCTATACTATCTTTCACAACTCTATACTAACTATAATAACTGTAACTACTGCAGAGAAAGAAGGAAAACAGAGGAAGAACAACAAAAGGAACACATATATAAATTATGACAGGACATTGCAAACGGGAGGAGGAGTCAGGGAGGTGGAGGCAGTGTCCAGATCCTGCAGCCAGGGGGCGCTGGCTGCAGCAGACGAAAAGGAAAATCACATTCATTACAGACTTTATGTGAAATTCTGATTGTTTTCTTTGGAGTTTTTCCCTGCATCAGCTCCAGACTAATAAATCGTGCTTAAAATTGATTTCATGAAGATTTTAGGGCATCCCACATAAAGCTGAACTGAACAAGTGAGTCTAACTGTGGCATAACTATCTTTATTTACGACTAACTGAAACGGGAAACTATGAGATTACTACTGCGACATACTATCTTTATAACTCTTTCTATCTGTCTCTATACGATCTTTATAACTCTCTATACTAACTATAAGAACTATGACTATTTACTACAGAGAAAAAGGAAAATAGAGGAAGAACAACAAAAGGAGCACATATATAAATTATGACACGACATTGCAGCGGGAGGAGGAGTCAGTGTCCAGATCCTGCAGCCAGGGGGCGCTGGCTGCAGCAGACACACCCACCTGCTGTGTGGGGCAAAGAAGCCGCGAGGACGTAGACCAGGGGCGTCAAACTCATGTTGGTCCAGGGGCCATGTACAGCCTACTGTGATCCCAGAGGGGCCGGATCAGAAAACTCAGGGCACATTTACCCCCAAAAATAGCGATAAGTCCAAATATTACAGAATATTCTAATATTCTGCTGGTTCAGGTTCTTTCTTTCACAGCAGCGTCACTAACCTCTGGGCTCCGGGTGAAAACAGACGTCTGTTTCTTCAGTCTCAGCAATAGTTCGTTTATCTTCTGTCTTCTAAATCTCTGTTCAGGTCATTGTATTTTTCACCGTGTCTCGTAGTGACATTTAAGATTATTTTCCTTAAGCGTTGCCACTTGTTGCAAACCGAGCACAGGTTTCGCATTCAGCTCCGTGAACAAAGAAGAATTAATCCATTTTTGCTGGAAAATCCTGCACTCAGCTCCACTTTTCTCATTTTGGACTGATGAGGGTCACGGTCACAGTCAAAACGATTTAAGCGCGTTTGGAAAGAGGAAAGTCTTCACAGTGCACAGAAGCACTGGAGACGCTGCAGTGCTCAGCTGCGCAGAAAACTACCAGAAAAATCTGAACATTTTACATTTTTTAATAGAAAATCAGCCGAGGGCCAGATTGAAGGTCTTGGAGGGCCGGATCTGGCCCCCGGGCCGCATTTTGACAGCTGCGGAGTAGCGAAAGTGCTGGGAGGAGAGCGCCCTCCCTGCTCCAGTCTCTCCAGTCTATTTAATACATAAACACATGAGCGGAGCCCCGGCCCTGCGGAGCTCCAGCGGCTCCGAGACATTCAGGTTCTTTGGTTTTCGGGTCTTTCTCTTCCTCCTCCTTCCTCTGGATAATAACGTCACTACATCACTGGAGTCGCCCCTGATTCGTTGACGTGCCGTGTCTGACTCCAAAAATTCAGCTTTTTCAACTTCTGACGCTTGAACGCTCAAGACTCGACGCCAGATTCGCGCTGTGCTGACGCCTGAAGACGCGCCGCAGAACGCCCTTGTTGCACGTCCACATAGACTTTACATGTAAACCGGATGCCCTGACGCTGCGGTCTGACGATAATCCTTCTGCAGAGCTTGAAAATCTGCTGAGTTACACTGTGCTTCTGTTGCCAAAATGCGCACGTGACCGAGTCTACGTCACTGTTCACTCAAAGGGTCCGTACCAGTGTGTGAAATACCCGTCAGTGTTCGTCCCCATCTCCGAACTGTTGAGCAATACAGATCTACATTTTCAATATGCAGAAGCCTGTGCAGAGTTGTGTATTACAGTGTGAGCAAACGAGTGAATCAATGTTCAGTATCGACACGCGGTCAGTGACTTGTCCAGGACCAGGGTTTAAGACGATAACTGGGGACAGAACAGTCACATAACGGGTGAATAATGAGCTGTGACCTGAGGTGGTTCATGACTGAGGGACGTCCAGTATCTGCAGTGAGTCTGTGTTTGTCGCCCCAGCTCCCGGGACACTTGCGCCGGGACTTCTGGGCCGTGCTCGGATGCGGTTGCCTGGAGTTCTGCGTTCGCACCTGTCGGGCTGTGGTCAGGGCGTCTCTGTTTGCAGGTCGTGCGGTGGAGCTGTGGTTTTGTCGGGGAGGGTGGGTCCAGCGGCAGGAGGTGTCTATCGTGTGTCGGGGTGGGTGCGAGTTCCGCTCCTCCGTGTGTTTGTGGATGTGGTGGCGGCGAAGGGGGAGAGGTGTCGCTGTCCGTGGTCCTTGTCGTGGATTCTCCGTATGTTTTGAAGTGGACTTTGTTTGGTGTTTTCCTCGTGCAGGGGCATCGGTGCAGATGTGTCGTGCTTTGGCTCCTCCAAACGGGACGTCTCAGTTTCGTACAAATTGTTTTCCTTCCTGTTCACAACCAGATCGTGTAGTTTTTCTAACGTTACAGCCTCAAAATTCTGCTTTTAAGGCTTTTTAAGGGGGGTGATGGGCCGGCCCCCCACAACCCCCCTGTATTTCACACAGTGGTCTATACCCCGGTAAAATACGGCGGTTTAACGGTATCAAAATCATTAACCCGACCCCGTTGCTCACTTCCTGTCTGTTATGTCTACGGCCTCTGCAGAGTCGAGTTTCCTTCAGTCTCCCGCACACAGTTCCAGGTGTTTGTTTCCTTCCCCCCAGTGATGGATGGATTCTTTTAAATTATTTTCCGCCCGGTTTAGCCCAGAGGAATTCTAATTTTCAAGTCTGACATCAGGCTGTGACGAGACTTTGCATGAGACGTCGGACGCTCGTGTCCTATGGCTGATTTACCTGAAATGCCCTGTGGTGTTTTCCATAATAAGGCCCGTCCTGTTCTGCTGCTGTTTTTGCGCGTTGTTCGTAGGCTCGGTGACGCCGTGTGATACGTCGGTGAAATTCTAGTTCGTCCGTTCGTCTAAAGGGCCCAGATGACGCTATTTTCACATCTGTTTTACCGCCGACCGTTATTTCCTCGTCACAGCCGCGCCCGGAGTCGGGTTTTGTTGCATTTAAACACGTTTAACACACAAACCTGCACATTTACACCCTGTTCTTCCCTCAAAACTCAAAACACTCTGTTCCACGACTGTGTGTTTAAAGTCATTTGGATCGTTTCACACTTGGACTTTTCGACCTCCACTGAACTAACGAACCTCACGACGACTCCAGGTTTGGTTTTGATGACATGACTTAAATCTCTCGAGAGTCACTTTTGCGCCTTTTGAAGCTTGTTGTTTATGTTTTTGTTGTACAGATTTATTGGCTTTTTGCTTTTTGCTTGAGTTAATCCTCAGTACGGAGGAACTTCGCGGTTGGTTCTTGTGCAAACTGCAGATACTCGACTGCAGAGCGATTCAGAACATTCAGAACTTTAAATTCTGAAAACAAAACTGACCAAGAAAAGTTTGAAAATGTTTTGTAACGATTAAAAAGGTCTAAACCAGGTCTGAACCAGGTCTGAACCAGGACTAAACCAGGACTAAACCAGGTCTGAACCAGGTCTAAACCAGGACTAAACCAGGATGAAACCAGGACTAAACCAGGTCTAAAACCAGGACTAAACCAGAACGAAACCAGGCTTAAACCAGGTCTGAACCAGGTCTAAACCAGGCCTAAACCAGGTCTAAACCAGTACTAAACCAGGACGAAACCAGGCCTAAACCAGGTCTAAACCAGGACTGAAACAGGACTAAACCAGTACTGTCCCAGGTCTGAACCAGGTCTAAACCCGGACTAAACTAGGTCTAAACTAGGATTATCCCAGGTCTGAACCAGGTCTGAACCAGGACTAAACCAGGACTAAACCAGGACTAAACCAGGACTAAACCAGGTCTGAACCAGGTCTAAATCAGGACTAAACCAGGACTAAACCAGGACTAAACCAGGTCTGAACCAGGTCTGAACCAGGTCTGAACCAGGACTAAACCAGGACTAAACCAGGACTAAACCAGGTCTGAACCAGGACTGAACCAGGTCTAAACCAGAACTGAATCAGGACTGAACTAGGACTAAACCAGGTCAAATTCATTACAAATCCTGTAATTAATTAGATTTTTTTTTTTTTTTAAATCAAGTCCCACCCCTAAAAATTATTCCTACATCACAAAATAACTCCTAGATTTGTGGTTTTTTGCTCTTTCTCCAGGTGATCGTGTGGGGGAACTACGGGCGCATGGACAGGAAGTGCTTCATGGGCGTGGCTCGGATCCTGCTGGAGGAGCTGGACCTGAGCTCGATGGTGATCGGCTGGTACAAGCTGTTCCCGACCTCCTCCATGGTCGAGCCCACGACGGCGCCGCTAATACGCCAGTCCTCCTCGCAGATGTCCCTGGAGAGCAACATTCCCTGCTGCGAAAGATCGTAAAAGCAACTCAAATCCGCGCTTTAGAAAACGATCTGAGCTTCGTACTGACAGAATTCTGTAGCGCCGCGCTCGAACGCCACACGCAGCATGTCCCGTCGGCCATTTCCACCAGAAATACTTGAATTTTTGGGATTGGCCGCAGACTTTAAAAGCTACATTTTCGGAAAATTTCGGAAACTATGCCAAGGCGATGCGGAGAATCGTATCGCGCTGTTAAATGACGTCGGACAAAGTGGGAACCTGTACACTTTTATTAGAAGACTGGGTTTTTTTCGGACTTTAAAAACATCATTATAGAGCTATTTATGACGTTTTGTTGAATGTTTTGCCATATTTAAAGTCGGAAAGTTGGAAGGAAGCCGCCTCTCCGCCCTTTGAAATGGTACGACGGGAAAAGTCCAGATAAATAAGAAAAACTGGGATCAATTAACCTGATTTTTTTGCACGTTTTGTCTTAGTTAAAACGGCTTCTTATGCAGAATTATCCCTGATTTATACTCAATTCTATCCCCGACGAGTTTATCGAAAGGAAAAGAAAGGTCTGAGCACAAAACAAAACAAAGAATACATGAAGAAAAACAAAAACAGACACTCCCCTTAGGGTTTTCACACTCTGTACGTCGACCAAAAAGTGAACGAACAGAAAAAGTCCTCAGTTGGTTTTGTGTTTGTGAGACCGGGTTTTCTTTAGGTCCTCGTCCTGGTTTCCCAAAGTCTTCATCTTTATTTCGTGGATTTGTATTTACAGTGGAATTGACCAGAACAACAACCAATAAAACAGGTCTAAACCAGGACTAAACAAGGACTAAACCAGGTCTAAACCAGGACTAAACCAGGACTAAACCAGGTCTAAACCAGGACTAAACCAGGACTAAACCAGGTCTAAACCAGGACTAAACTAGGTCTAAACCAGGTCTAACCCAGGACTAAACCAGGTCTAAATCAAGACTAAACTAGGTTTAAACCAGGTCTAACCCAGGTCTAAACTAGGACTAACCCAGGACTAAACCAGGTCTAAACCAGGACTAACCCAGAACTAAACCACGACTAAACCAGGTCCAAACCAGGTTTGACCCAGGTCTAAACCAGATCTAAACCAGGTTTTACCCAGGTCTAAACCAGGTTTAAACCAGGTCTAATCCAGGTCTAAACCAGGACTAAACCGTGTCTAAACCAAGACTAAACTGGGACTAACCCAGGTCTAAACCAGGACTAACCCAGGACTAAACCAGGTCTAACCCAGGTCTAAACTAGGACTAACCCAGGACTAAACCAGGTCTAAACCAGGACTAACCTAGGTCTTAAACCTGGACTAAACATGACTAATCCAGGTCGAAACCAGATCGAAACAAGGTATAAAACCAGGTCTAAAACAGGACCATGAGCAGGTCGGGGACCCCTGGGTCACAGAACGTTGAAAAAGGCGAAGAAAACCCGGTGCTCTTCGTGTTCACGCTGCACAGATCAGGCGAAACGTACCGTGGACTTTTTAGCGAACCGGACCGAGAAAAGGGCCTGGAGACGGGTGTCACATGTGCACAAAAAAGTCATCGGTCTGAGTTTGTTTAGGGTGTGAAAACCCCCTTAAAGAACACATATTATTCATTATTGTAGCTTCTTTTTTAAACAGCTTTATGTCAACCTGGGATAACTATTTCACAGTGTCTAATTTAAAATAACGTCTGAATTTAGAAAACACTTTACAAACTACAGCTCTGTTTCCAACGTGGTTTTTAGGTGTTAGAGCTCCCTCTGCTGTCAGCAACTGGAATTAACAACGGCAAAGTAAACAAATTAAGCCTTTATTTGCTGTAAAAGCCACACTAATAAAGCCATGTGTTTACGGTGAATAATATTTGACCAGAGATGGTTTATGGACTTAAAAACGGCCCAGGAAAAGTCTGCATTTTTACCTGTGACGCAACAATCCAGGCAAAATGCACACAGAGCATTTTTGAGGCTCGGAAAAGACGAATTTGGATTAATAGATGAATAAAACAATCGAGAATGAAACTAAATACAGAACCATGTATGTTTTGGATGAGGAGACAACGATATAACAGGCTAAAAAAACTCCAAAAACATAATAATCTGCATAATATGTGTTCTTTAATGTGTAAATGCGAACCACAAAACGCTTTCAGGATTTGAGAAAGACCCAAAAAGTCGATGTTTTTACTAAATGGTTGGTCTAATTTGTTAGATCAAAGCATTTGTATTGAATGTATTTCGTCACAAAGTGGATAATGAACATCTCTAAAAACATATATAAAAACAAGGATTAATATCGTAGGTTATGTCCATTCAGTGTTTACCTAAAGTCTGAAAGGCCGAATGGAAATCTGTGGGTCGTTTGCAAATGATAAATTCCGGCGGCGTTTGCGTGAATAACGAGGATTCTTTTGCGAATAATTGAAGATTTTAAAAGGGGAGATTTGGGGCGTGTAATTCGCATACAGTGAAATCCATCAGAATACAGCGACTGCGTTTCCAAAGTGCAAAATCACGGCGCCTTTTTAGCAGAATTGATGAATTTCGAACGTCAGCGGCGATTTATGAGGCTCGTTATGATGGATCAAGGACCAGTCTTTTTCTGAAACTCACTGACTCCTTTTAGAAGATAATTAAAGGCGCTGTACCTGATTTTTACAGTTTTAAATAAGTGAAAAACAGAAAAAGCTGTGCTACGTAAGTTTTTGGTTGTCCGTCACCTGTTTGTTTCTATGGCTACATCAGTTCTTTGCCTGGAATGTTCCACAGTGCAGCATTAAACAGCTCTACTTTACATTTATTCAATTACAAATGGTTTTATAACTCAAAAATACACATATTCTGACTGTGAGCGGGATCGCCTCTTCACAGATCTGACCTGTAACTTGGTCTGGTTTGGTCTCCATGAAACTCAAACCTGCACAAAAACTGTGTCAGTCGTTTGTGCTGCAAAAAGTTTCGTTCGTGTGATTCTGGTTCTTCAGATATTCACAGTTTTATTTTGGTCGATGACGTCGTCCAGAACCTCAAAACAGGAAGAAAATGATAGAAATCGTTTGTATTTGGTTTGTGCTGTTTTGTGCTGTGACAGTTTCATTTGTGTGAGTTTATTTCTAAAATTATTCATTATTATTTCTGTGGTAATTACAGGACGTCATTTCCGCTCAGCTGACGGAGACAAACTCCACAAACGAAACTTTTTGCAGCACAAACGAAACTTTTTGCAGCACAAACGACAGAGTTTTTGTGTATGTGACGGTTTCACACAGGTCTCCATGAAGATAGAAAGGTTTAATGCCACACTGTGAAACATTCCAGACAAAGCGATATAACAATATAATCAATGAAATAAAGTCAAATGTTCGCGATTTGAACCATTTTAACTTACCTACATTTCGCTTTTTGCTGCGTACCTTTTGCGTTCTGACCATCCTGACTATTCACAGTGACGAGTAAACAGCAGCTAGCATCGCTACTAACAGTGCACTTCCTGATTATCGGTCAATAAAGCACGTTCTGATTGCACGCAGACAAAACCCCTGCGCTCGCTGAAACTGGTCCAGCGCCGGGTGGAAATACAGAAAAGGATTTCCTGTATAATCTGTCGCTGAGGCTGAGAATGTGACAAATTGCTTCCAAAACAAACATTGGGTCAAAAAATGGAAATAGAAAATTAGCTTAATCAAGTTTAACTGCACGCGGAGTGGAAATAACCTGCCTCAGACCCGACCCGACGATATAAGAATAGAACATTTGCATAACGACCCCTGTTGCTCGAATACTTTGTGCCCGTCTCCCACCGTCAGTGTCTTCTTTTACCGCTTTGTGGGCTAAACGTGATTGAACAAAACACGTGAGGAACCCGTTTTTTCCTCTGTTTTTTTTTTTTTGCCTTTTCAAAATTGCAGGCTTTGATTTTCCCGAAAACCAGTGATTATGCACACTACGAGACAAAAGCAGAGGCGGTGAGGAGAGAAGAGGAGGAAGCCAGTGTTTCCGTTGTGACGATTTTCAGGAAAATGATTTGTTGGTAGGAAGTTACGGGGGTTTAAAAAGGGAACATTGTGCTCATTGTACGGACGATTACAGTTTTATCATGTGAAATCTATGTTTTTGGCACATTCTTATTTGTGAAATGGTTTTCTGGTGTTGTTGAATTAGGCTGGACGGCGTTTTATCACGTTATATGTTATTGTGGAAATCAGAGACTAATCGATACTAAAACTGGTATCGAAACTAGACACTCATTTGAGCAGGTATCAGTACTAAAAAAAATCACATTTCTAGGACGGAAATTAACCTTTCCTGAGGCTTTAGAATGATCTTGAGCTGTATCAGAACAAGAGATTACAGACATATAAAGTCAGACTGGAATATAAAAGAAAATCACATTCTATTGTCTAAAGAAAGAGTGTTTTTATTATTATTGTGCTATCAGCATTGAGGATCAAGTTGATTCCTTAAGGCCGAATTATAGTTCTGCATCAACTTAGCGCACACTGTCGCCGTCGCCTTGTCGCCGTCGTTTTTGGTTTATGGTTCTGCGTCTAGGTTTATGCGCCACGAAGTAATTCACCGCCACAACACTAGGGGGCGGGGATTTAAACCGGCCTATGCTACTGTAGATGAAAAGTTTAACATGAACCATCACACGAGCTGTTTTTATCAGCGCTTATACTGTATGCAAATGAGCCATGCGGTTTGAAGTTTGGTTTGTGTAAAACGTGAAACAAATGTGCCAAAGCTGCATTAAACACATCATTACTCAAAGTCTAGAATGAGGAGGAAATGTAGAGCGGTGGAGAGGACCAATCACAGCCCTTATGTCTGCGGCGTTTTGAGGCGTCGTTATAGAACTATAATAAAATCTGGAGGATGAATCCAAGATGGCGCCGTATTGTTTTCAATGGTCTGTGCTCAGTGGCGCATGACCCCCAAAAAAGTTTATTTCCTTGTTTGTAGCCCAACAAGGAAACACGGTTCTGACCAATCAGAGTTTCGCGAGTTTCCAGAGCGGAGCGGCGAGGGTCAGTCTTACAAAGCTGACTTTTAGGTGCTTTGACGATTTAGAATTTTTTTTTAAAGTCCATATTGTAGAAAATACAGAAGAAACCTACAAAATCCGACCTTTATGAAAGCTGCGGATGCCCTGAAGAACACAGGTTAAATGCGTTGTGCTTCTACGGGAGATTTTTTCCTGGGCTCTTATTATAATTCATGCGCGTAGTTAGAAAATTTCGTCGGCCGCCGCAGACGCTTTGACGCAGAACCATAAACTGGCCTTTAGTAAATAATAGAAAATACTACGATTTAATGTTGAAAATTACATTCCAGTGTTTTTAATTATCATTTTTTTATGATTAAGTATCGGGATCTGTATTGAAATCTGAGTATCATGACAAGACTAGTCCTTGGGCAAGACACTTTTCCCTCCGTAAATGAGCTACAGAGCAGCAAAACAAACATTTGATTGTGAAATTTGTCCATTAACCTCTTATTCATGCCTTACTTTAATGCTGTATTCTTACTCTAAATGATTGTAATGGTATTTCTAAATTTATATTCGGTAATCCCAGACATTTTGAGTTAAGATTTAAGAAAAGTCCATTCAAACTTCAACTTTCCAGCCTCCTTCAAAACCCCAGAAAACCACTGATCGTCTTTTGAAATGTAAATATTGCCGTTTCCGTCTTTTTGGAGTGAGCCAAAGTTATTTGCATTTGTTTATTATTGAAACTTAAAGGAGAGAGCCGATATCAATGCTAGTTACCATAAGATTGTAGCATTAGCCAGTAGCATGATCGAACCATTAATTTAGCTAATAAGCATGAGCTAATATACGCCGGATATCAACATGTAGCAACGAATCTGACGTGATGGTCTGGGACATTTTATGCTAAAAACTTTATTGAGAACAAAGATTTTTTCAAGCCATCAAAAAGACAACGGGACATTTCTCTATCGTGTTCTTCTGTAACTGAAATTTGTAGAGATTTAAACGTGTCTTGGGTTTTCCGTCGCGGAGGTGCAGGGATATTTTAGGTCCGATCTGGTTTGCTACGTTCTGTAAAGCAATAATGAAGCCATCGTCATCAACACTGGAGACACAGCTACGAGAAAACGACATTCGCACGGGGCACTTCACGTCACGCGGCCCCGGCTACACCTGTCCTCGTGCCCACGAGCAAAACACCTTCATACTCAAGCTGGCTCATAGGATATTACTTAAGGAAATGGATTTACTGTGGTGGGCAGACACTTTGGTCAATCTGTCCCAGGGCAGATGTGGACAGGGATGGGCCAAAGTTTTTTTTTGAGCGGATATTCGATATATGTTTGACAATATCGATATTTCGCTTTGAAAATCCATAGCAGTGCCCACAAATGTATATTTAAAGTTGAACTCGGGCACGTTTGAAGCTAAAGTCCGTCGCTAGAGGTGGTGAATTCTGTCAGACGCCAAAAAACGGCACAGATCAGTGTTTCCTCGGTGGAGATCTCACTGTGGCAGTGAGTCTGTCAAGGCAACAAACTAGTGTAGTGACAAACCAAACGCTCTGCCTGGTTCACTCATTAGTGTCTGGAAACGTTAGAAAACAACTTTATAAGCACCTCACACTTCCCTCTGTTGATTTGGTGGTGTTAAGCTTCTTCAGTTTGAAGCAAATTGGCGTTTTACGTGGAAGTTCAGAACTTGCCCCCATCACTACACTAGTTCAGAACTTGCCCCCATCACTACACTAGTTCAGAACTTGCCCCCATCACTACACTAGTTCAGAACTTGCCCCCATCACTACACTAGTTCAGAACTTGCCCCCATCACTACACTAGTTCAGAACTTGCCCCCATCACTACACTAGTTCAGAACTTGCCCCCATCACTACACTAGTTCAGAACTTGCCCCATCACTACACTAGTTCAGAACTTGCCCCCATCATTACACTAGTTCAGAACTTGCCCCCATCACTACACTAGTTCAGAACTTGCCCCCATCATTACACTAGTTCAGAACTTGCCCCCATCACTACACTAGTTCAGAACTTGCCCCCATCACTACACTAGTTCAGAACTTGCCCCCATCACTACACTAGTTTGTTGCCTTGACAGACTCACTGCCACAGTGAGATCTCCGCCGAGGAAACACTGATCTGTGCCGTTTACTTTAGCTTCAAACGTGCCCGAGTTCAGCTTTAAGTTGAAGTAAAGATCGCAATTTAACATTTCACTTTTGTAAAAAATAATAATTAAATGTTTATTTTATTTATATTTAATTTATTTGTGATATAAAAAGTCTGTGTAAACATATAGCCATGTAGTGCTCTGTTATTTCCATGAGTCTGTTCAAAAAGACAAACCCTGATGCACTGAGGACAATAAGGGAATTACACCTGGGCACACAACATGGTATATGTATGAATATCGGTATTGAATATTTTATATTGAGTACTGGTATCGAGACTCACTGAATCTGTATCGATATCTGACAATAACAATACTTGAACTGATGTATCGTCCACCCCGAGTTGCGGACGAACTAAAACACCAACATAAAGTGGAAAATGTTGAAGAAACATTTACAGTTCTACAAATTAGAATGGAAACGAGTGTTATTTTGGAAAACTAAACCAAGATCTGAAAGTGTATGTCTAAATTTGTGAATCTTCCTCGTGTATTATTGTCATATACACATTCCAGTCCCATTAACATCGTAATCTGGTTTATTTCAGGGAGGGTTTTATGTAACTGGAGCTAAATGTCAAATTGTGTTGTGTCTTTCTTTATGAAAATGATTAGGGGTGTAACAATATCCAAGTCTCACGATACGATATCATCACGGTCCGAAGCTCACGGTACGATATTTATTACGATATCGTGGGAAAGCTCACGATATTACGATGTTCTACAGAATAACAAGACTGACTCGAAAATGCTTTGCCCAGTCATTTGGAACAACATTTATTGTCATTTGGGATCAATCCGTGTGTCGTTCGTTCATTCGTTTTTCAAAATAAATCCAAAAATAAGAAAACAAACTCTTCATTATTTGTCTCCAAAACCAAAATGAAAAAATGGAGAATGATTTTGTGTTTAAATGAATAATGAAAAAAACGGAGAACGAACGTTTCCCCGAACCAAACTCCTGGTCCAAACATCTGCGTCTATACCAGGACTGGACCAGGACTAAACCAGGACTAAACCAGTACTGAACCAGGACTAAATCAAGACTGGACCAGGATTAAACCAGGACTAATCCAGGACTCAGTTTTTCCTGACAAATATCGGTTAGTCAAGGCGGTGACCAGAGAGGGGGTTTACTCCTGGTTCAGTCCTGGTTCAGTCCTGGTTTAGTCCTGGTTCAGTCCTGTTTTAGTCCTGGTTCAGTCCGGTTTTAGGCCTGGTTTAGTCCTGGTTTAGACCTAGTTCAGTCCTGATTTAGTCCTGCTTTAGTCCTGGTTTAGACCCGGTTTAGACCTGGTTAAGTCCTGGTTTAGACCTGGTTTAGTCCTGGTTCAGTCCTGGTTTAGTCCTGGTTCAGTCCTGGTTTAGTCCTGAGTTTGGTTCGAGAAATGGGAAACGTCCATAATCCATTTTTTCCATGATTTATTTAAACACAAAATCAACAACTGAAAAACGAATCTTTATCCGTTTTTTTTTTTCATTTTGGTTTTGGAGACAAATCATGAAGAAAAGAGTTTATTTATTTTTTTCCGTTTTCTTATTTTTGGTTTTACAAATGACGCACGGATTGGGATGGAACGAAATCCAAATCTCTGTACGATATTTTCTGCCATAAACATCTCACTGTATCAGATTTACTGCAATATTTTGTGGTGAATCTGCTCCTTTTTCCTCTAAAAATGCTTCACAGACTTAATCCACAGAATGAAGATGTAAAAGTGCTTAGAACAGTTATTTCTTCATGTCGTCTGCACTGAAACGGAGCAAAGGATCATGGTCTATGTAGTTCCCTCCATATTTCGGTTATCGTTACACCCCTAATAATGGCACAAATATAGATACTGAACCTGCTGTACACGTCTTTTCTTTCTGTGACTTGAAGAATGTGAGCTGCTCGTGTTTTTTGTGCCAAACTTTCCGAGGGCTGATTTTTAAATTAAGGACCAACAAAAGTGAACGGTTTACACAGTTGACGTTGCCAATCAGTCAAAAATGCTCAAACTGCCTTGGATCTGACCCCGAACTCGGACAAATGGGATAAAACCGTGTTGCTTTCAGTCGTGACTGTGACAGCGTGTCGTGTTTTGGAGGTTGTAAAAAGCGAGGGTCTGATTTATAAAGTGCAAAAATGTAGCTGAAAACTTCTTAAATTTGAACTTTAAAGGTCCTAAATTACGCAAAGTTGACTCTTGTGCCATGTTGGACTGTTGTTACCTCATCAAAAACATACAAAGAGCTGTGTTTTGTTTCATTCACACATGTCGGAGTAATTCTGTCTACATCTCTGAGGCTGTTTAAGTGCATTTTCGTTCTCACTCTTATTCCGCGTTCACGCCATAGTCCGTATATATGAGTGGACATAGCTAACGCGCTAGCTGCCAAACAGGAAGTGCTCCAGGAGACTCTTCTGGCTCCTTCCGACTCTGGTTCCAATTGGTTCACATCGGGATCTTATGGCTCCTCTCTCTGTACCTGCTGCTGTGGCCTTGAAGTGTTCGTGTTATCCAACTCTACAGGATCCTGAATTTTTTTTGTCGCTATTTTGTCCGTCAAAAAAATCCTCTTCATAACATAAGCCTGGCTCCAGATTCGCTCCTGTAACCGTGGGCACTGCACACGGAGACGCAAAACCTGCAGTTTGTCGATGTAGTTTGCCCAGAGTGTAGGGGGCAGCACCACCAACACCAAATGCTGAGTATAACCCACAGTCCGTATATATGAGTGGGCTAAGCTAACCCGCTAGCTGCCGTGTGCCAAACAAGAAGTGCTCCAGGAGGCTCTTCCGGCTCCTTCTCTCCCCCTTTTTTCCCATTGACTCACACTGAGATCTTATCGTCCCTCTGTCTGTACCTGCTGCTGTGGCCTCGTTAATTTGGTTTTAAATGTTCGTATGAATCCGCGACACAGGATCCTGAATTTTTTTTGTCGCTATTTTGTCCGTCAAAAAAAAAATCCTCTTCGTAACATAGTCTGGCTCCACAGTCGCTCCTGTAACCGTGATCATCGGGAGCCTCATTTGAGCGACGCCGAACTCTATGGGTGACGTCACACTCACTAAGAACACTCATATATACGGACCATGGTTTACACGAGCGTTTTGAGGAATTCTGCTGCACACAGAGACACAAAACTTGCAGTTTGTTGATGTAGTTTACACACCTAGAGCGTAGGGGGCAGCACCACAACACCAAATGCTGAGTATATACTGTAAAACCCTTCTGCTTCTACTTCCTCTTTTCCAGCGCCTCAAAACAACGTGGAGAAGAGTAATAAATCTGAATGACTCTGTGTGATCAGTGTCGTCTGTTTCTGACTCGAGTCCTGTGGCGTTTGCAGCTCGGTTGAAGTTCTGCCATGTTTGTTTTTTTCCTGAACTGACTCGTGCTCGTGACGTGATCTCTGCACCACGACCACGAAAAACAGTTTTTACACAGGCGACGACAGGGGTGGAGCGTTTCACATTTCCACTCTGGAGGTGTTTTCAGATTTTTGCGTTTTCAACCCCCCAAAACGCCGTTGTGTCTAAACAATATGAACATTTGGAGAAATATTTTGCGTTTTCCACCCGTTACCGTTGTCGTGTAAACGGCCCCTAAAGCTCAAAATCCACTGTTCCACCTTGTGACGTCATGAAGCGGTAGTTTTCAAGTTAACAGCTCCTTTTACCTTTTGTTCAGTCGAGATTGACAATTCCAGGCCTGAACTCATCCAAATGATTCTAGTGAAGGCGTGTGGAGTTTGAAAAACGCAGTGGAGCACTTCCTGTATCACCGCATGACATCATAAGGTGGAACAGTGTTTTCTGTTTTCTGTGTGAATGAAACAAAACAACTCCAGGTCTGTTTTTGACGAGAAAACAGCATCATAGCAGATCAGAAAATAGTGCAATATGGGCCAAAATCTGGTCCAAAAACTCTGATTATAAGTCAGCGTTTCACTTTTTTTTATAAATGAGACCCAAGAATATATTACATATGGATCGGGATGATGTCAAATGTCAGTGTTGGTGGTGTATTTGTAGTGTGTGTGACGAGAGACTGTAGCGCTAATGGTCAAAGTTAATGGTTTCTGAAAATGTGCCCTAATTTTCCAGAAAGCATCATCTCTTCTGTCTTGTCACTTGCGCATTACGAGCCGACGTCGCTCTTCAGACGCAGCCAGAACTGTCCAAATGAATATGCATAAATGACAAACTCTCTGTCTTAAAGGCGCATTGCGTAACTTTTCCGGTTGAGGCTTGTCTCTGTGGATGTCGTTGCTCTGCCTGGAATGATTCACAGTCAAACGTTAAACAAATCTACCTTACGTTTATTCAATTACAGGTGGTTTTATAGCTCAAAAATACCTAAAAAAAAACATTGGGTGGACTCGTCTCTCCACAGATCCGACCCGTAACTTGGTCTGGTTTGGTCTCCATGACGATAGAAAGGCGGGAAAAAAGCGATTGCCAGACCCTCCGACAGAAAAATGAACTTTAATGCACAGTTTAAGGTTAAATTCAATATAGTTTTGAGTGGAATGTCTGTCAATATGGCATTACACGTATCTATCGCCATGGAGAAAAGATACAAGACACCAAGTTACACGTCAGATCTGTGGAGATGTCACGACACGTGCTGCGTTTTCAACAGTCAAACCCACCCAAACAACTGGGAAAAAAGCAAGATATGTGGGTCAGTGACGTATAAGGATTTTCAACAGGCAAATTTTATACATAAAACATAAAAAAATATGAGTTTCTATTGAACTTTTTCACATATTTCCAGTTTCAGGAGCATAAATCTGTGTTTAACATTTATATGAAACATTTTTAGTGTAAAATATCAAGTGGTGCGACCGAGAATAACCTTAAAATAGTTTTATTTTCTAAAACAACACAAGTTGTGAGTAATATGAAGTGTAGAGAAACAAACTGTTGTGTTTCTTTAGATTTTTAATGCATATTGATATTTTCTTTTGCTCCAATATGACGTCACCTGTTTGTGTTTAATGAACAAACTACTGCCCTGGAAAATGCATAAAATGAAGAAAAACGCCTAAAGAACCGTTCACCCAAGTCGACTTTGTCTGTTATTAAACTCCAGCCACAGAATTCCTGCTGTTATTAGTGGCACCACATGATGCACGGTCGCACCACATGACATTTGAACACTTTAAGCACAAAAAACATGCAGAAGAACTCAGGATTTATGAAAAAAAAATGATTTGGTTCCACAGAGGTGCTACAGAAATGTGCTGAATTATTATAAAATTTGAACCTTTTTAACTGAGGAAACTGCGACTGGACAGAAAATTTAGGCGCTATTGACACTGACTTTGAATTTTATGCTTTCCAGGCAGCGTAATCACATCTCCACGGAGACGAGCGTCAGGGAAAACTCCACGCTACACCTTTATAAACAGTCATGTACAGTTGTGACGTCACTCGGCCATGATATTTCACCATTGCCAAAGCTTTGTCCATTGTCTCTGCAGTTTATTGTTCTGAAATTCGTGGACGGAGCTGTGGTCGACGTCCACATGATCAGCACCAAGCGTCTGTGTTTCTGCATCCCGTCTCTAACTGTATAATTGTAATGTAAGTAGAGGCCTTAAACTCTTCCGTCAGGGCTATAAGGACTACGAAACGTCTCTCGAAGTAATCAAAATGACGCAAAAAGTTTTTTCCAATGTCGCCATTTCAGCCTAACTCTACCTTCGTGTGTGTATTTCACAGACGGCCCGCTTCTCGCTGTGGGCTGGATCAAAACTGAGCAAAAACTGTTTTCTGCTGAGTTAGACGTTCAAAAATGATGAGCTGTTTCTTTTTTGACAAGTTATTTTATAAATGTAGACGAAAACATTACCTTATGGATGTATGCTCATTGTATTGTTGTTCTAAAATGAATAGATAAACAAGAAAACAACATCTGGAGTCTGGGTCTTTCTTTACACTGAGTGATGCATTGTGGGAAAAAAAACAAAGCTGAAAAGAACAATAAAAAAATAAATACACAACAAGAAGTTTTGCAGAGTCATAACGTGTGGTGGGTGCCTCAAGGGTCAGTTTTAGGACCCACACTATTTTCACTTTACATGACCTAATTTACTTAACCCTCAAAGACCTACGATAACGAGGAATATGTTTTCTATAACCGCGCAGAACTTTCTAACCGTAAAAGACAGAAACTTCCTTTTCCCCTCTGAAAGTGCAGACATAGAGGTTTCCGTACATTTCTGCGGCTTTATCCTACGTCACACTCACGCTGTGTGATGACGGGAGCAAAACGAGTGTCCAACAGGAACTTTGTTTTCCCCAAACTCATGCGCTCCGTCCATTTTGATCGAGCCAAACTTTGCCAAAGAGTGAAGTGAGTCAAGATGGTCGACTCCTCTGACTGTGTGTGTTTATAACGAGGGAAAAAGTCGCTCTAAGTGGAGTTAATTCTCACACACATGGAAAATGACACATCTTGGTGTGTGTAATTGTGCATCTCTTTCTATTTTTATTTAAAGGTTTATTTCAGTCCAAATGAACAAATCCAAATGTAATTTCCACCCTGGAAATGCAGAAGTGCTGTGGCTCTGGCCCTGGACCTGACAGGAGCTGTTTCCAGGACTGGACCAGGAAAGTCATGGAGCCACTGCACTTTTTTTGTTTTTAGGGCAATAAGGAGATTTTTAATTTACTTACAGACTTGAGATTTTACATTTTTGTAGCTCAGGCCCTAAATTAAGCATTTTTATGTCCAAAAAGTTGTTTCTACATGTTTGCTGTGAGTTTTATATAAAAGAGTGTGAATTTTATTTTCTGTTTTTTTTTTTCATCTCTATTTCTGGTCCTGTAGCTTTTATCACAGCCTCATGACACAACTACAGCAGCAGATTGTGAAATAACAGGTTGGACTGAACAAAAGGAGGTAGAACACTTCATTAGGGGTAAAAGGGGCAGTTTTAAAAGCAAAATTAAGAAAAAAAATCCAGGTGAGGAGAAATGTAGTAAAATTGCCCTCAGGTCTTCAGGGGTTAAAGAGAATAAACAAAAGCATTTGTTTTGTACGTATATTTTGCCATCTTGTCGTCATGACGACATAACGCAGCCTCCCCCAGTCTGAGCAGCGGAGCCACCGGAATGAAATGAGTTTTCACAGATGATTTCTGCAGCTCTCCCCACGGGGCCTCGATTCCACCGCAGGGGCCCGAGGTGAAGTCGGGACGCAACAAATGGACGATGTCAAGTACCACGAGAAAAACGTTCCACTGCCGACATAAGTTTGAGCTGCGTTCGCTGTCCCCGCGGGAGGTTTGTCCTTGGAGTCTGACCCTTTGTCGTCTTACTGTGAAGAGCTCCAGATTTTCAGGCTTCAGGAGCTTCCGAAACGTCTCCGTATTTCCATCGTTGCTGAAGAGATTTGAAGCAACAACTGAGCTTGAGTTTAGAGCAGATGACTCCACACGACACAAGATCGAACACTGGGAATCCGCCTGTCATTTGTTCATTCGATTTTCAAAATAAAAAGCGAAAAACAAACTCTTTTCTTCATTATTTGTCTCCAAAACCAAAATAAAAAAACTAAATCCTAGTCCTGAAATCCAGTGTGGAGCGTCTGCATCTAAACCAGGTCTGAACCAGGACTAAACCAGGTCTAAACCAGGTCTAAACCGGGTCTGAACCAGGATTAAACTAGGACTGCACCAAGACTAAACCAGGACTAAATCAGAACTGAACTGAACAGGACTCTACCAAGACCAAACCAAAAAATTGAACCTGGATTAAACCAGGGACTAAACCAGGACTAAACCAGGTTTAAACCAGGACTAAACCAAGACTAAACTGTGTCTAAACCACGTCTAAACCAGGACTAAACCAGGTCTAAATCAGGACTGAATCAGATCTAAACCAGGTCTAACCCACGACGAAACGAGGACTGAACCAGGTCTAAACCAGGACTGAACCAGGTCCAAACCAGGACTGAAGCAGGTCTGAACCAGGTCTAAACCAGGTCTAAACCGGGTCTGAACCAGGATTAAACTAGGACTGCACCAAGACTAAACCAGGACTAAATCAGAACTGAACTGAACAGGATTCTACCAAGACCAAACCAAAAAATTTAACCTGGATTAAACCAGGGACTAAACCAGGACTAAACCAGGTTTAAACCAGGACTAAACCAGGACTAAACCAGGTCTAAACCAGGACTAAACCAGGTCTAAACCAGGACTAAACCAGGTCTAAATCAGGACTGAATCAGATCTAAACCAGGTCTAACCCACGACGAAACCAGGACTGAACCAGTTCTAAACCAGGTCTAAACCAGGTCTAAACCAGGTCTAACCTAGGACTAAACCAGGACTGACCCAGGACTGAACCAGGACTAAACCAGGTCTAAACCACGTCTGAACCAGGAGGAAACCAGGGCTGAACCAGGACCAAACCAGGACTAAACCAGGACTGAACCAGGACTAAACCAGGACTGAACCAGGGCTAAAGCAGGTCTAAACCAGGACTGAACCAGGACTAAACCAGGACATAAGATCTAACTTTGCGTCGCCTGAATCGTCGCATGTTGAGGTTCTATTTTCTCATATATCAGTCGCCGCTGCCGAGCTTCTATCAGGAAGAACAACTCACTGCTGCTCGGACACAAATCCTTCAGATGCAACGGTCAGTTTGACTCTAAAATGCTTCTCTGGACACAGACGTTCACAGGGACAGTCTGCAGTTCTAATAGTTTCCAAAAAAACATGACACGAAACAATTGACTCCAGCTCGTTCGGCATTAATATTCAGAGAGCGTTTAATCTCAGTGTGAGCGGGTCTGGATAATGCTCTTTTGTGCGGCGTCTGCGGGCGGTGTGTGTGGGCAGATCCCGTCTCTCTGGTTTCCTCACAGACCGGGTCCCAGGGCGGCCCATCTGCTCAGACCACACTCACACTCACAGAACACGAGCGCTGCATTTTCAGGCCGGATAATTCACAATCCAAACCAAGAATTTCCCTGCGTTTGTGGGTTTGTGTTAGGAAACTTTTAACCGTCTCTCCTGGCGTGTCTGCCGAAGTTTTACATAATAGTTTTGTATTTGTATTTGCCAGATGCTCCGTCTGAAAGGCCCCATTTTGCACACAGTGGATATGGGAGGTTTTAATGCACCTGGAGTAGGGCTGGTATCACTAAGAAAGTTGCAGATATGATATATATTTTGATATAGTGCACTTTTGCTTCAATACGATATATTTCAAATTGATTCAATACGGTTCAGTAAAAAAATAAAGGCTAAATTACGGCTGTGACACTAAAAGTCTTTGTTCCGTCACTTCTTGAGCAAAGTGAAAATTAATTTGTCAAATGTGTCACATAAAAGAGTTTCCTTCCTCTAAACAAGCAGCAAAACTGTAGCTGTGACAAAATAATTTTGTAAAATATATCAAAAAATATGATATATTGATACAGCAGCCCACGATATCGAGACTGTATCATCACATTAAATGATACGATATATCAGTATGTCGATATTTCAATATTTTTGCACACCCTTAAACTGGAATTGTGTTTTATTTTCTTCACACGTTTGAGTAACTTTATTATGAGTCTGTCTACAACTCCAAACTCCAAAATGCTCCGTTCCACCTTGTGATGTCATGTAAAAGTAGTTTTCAAGTTCCCTCGCAAAAAAAAAGTGCATTTGTTTTTACAGTGTAGATAAGAAAACAAACAACCAAAAAAAAACCAAAGACGAGTGATTGGGAAAAATAAAGGGAATTAAACAAAAAGGAATAATCAACTAAGGATGTTTTCACACTTGGGCCCCTTTAAGGGAACCAAACTCAGGCCTCAGTGCGTGGACCAAAAACTGAACCAACAGGAAAAAAACTGGTTTGGTTTGGTGTTTGCGGGTTTATTACCAGGTTCTTTCTGGTCCACCTGAGCTTTGATGGGCCCCGGGCTCCTTTAGGTCCACAGCTCGTCCAGGTATCGCAAAGTCTTCATCCTTATTTTTGTATTTGCATTTGCGTCGGCATCGACCAGAAGAACAACCACTAAACCAGATCTAAACAAGGTCTAAACCAGGACTAAACCAGGACTAAACCAGGACTGCGTCTCCTCCTGTATGCTGCATGGACCTCCTCAACTCACTGGACAAAAGAGGCAAAGGAGCACAAAGAAAACCCACAAGGGCCAAGGCCTGTAAAACAACCACTACTTTTTTTTAAACCTTTAGTTCAGTAAAGATCAGGCAAATCCAGCGCTGAAATGATCCAAATGGTTGTAGTGAAGGTGTGTGGAGCACTTCCTGTATCACCATCACAAGGTGGAGCAGAATGTTTTCAGTCTGAGAGAAGAACTCAGCCTAAATATAAAGATTTTGTGCGTTAAACATTGTGAATGAAACAAAACACAACTCCAGGTGTGTTTGTGACGAGGAAACGTTAGAACACAGATCAGAAAACAGCGTCATTGGGCCCTTCCTTCCCTCCAGACTCTATTCAGAAACATCACTCACAGTTTATTAGCTGAAATACCAAAGCAAACGCTCTCCCAACCGCAGTGGATTTTAAAACCCGGAATAAATCTTCATATGTCGTCTTTAAAATGCTAATTCCAAACGGTGCAGGGACCAGGTAAACAGAAGAGATCGTTGGAGGGTTTTCATTGCATTTGAGGGTCAGCGGCTGAATATATCCACACACACACACACACACACACACACACACTCTGCTCTCTGTGTCTGTGGCATCGCTCCAAAAAAACGCCCAGGAACCAATTCAATTAAGCCGCGTTTCTCCCGACATTAAAGGCAGGCGCACGAACGCACCGGGGCCTGAGCGACGAGCGGTTAGAGGGACGAGAGACGAGAGACGAGAGGGAAGCAGTTACTCTGATGGAAGCACAAAGGAATAAACTAAAGCTCCTGTATTACTCAAAACTGAGTCTGGGGAGATTTAAAACAGATTTATCCAAAACCACTGATTTGTCCCAGTTTTATGCAAGAAATGTCCCAGTGTCCCTATTTATGACCAATATGATTAAACCAGGTCTAAACTAGGACTAAACCAGGACTAGCCAGGTTAAGCCTCTTTAACGTCCTTCTCAAACCAATAAGGGGAAAAATCTTGCCATAAATACTTGAAACTCGTGTTTTCTGCTTAGAACAAGATTCAGATTTCGTCTTGTTTTAATTAAACTTGGTAAGTGAAAATTTCTTACTGCACTGGCAGAAAATTTCACTTAAAATAGGGCATTTTTACATCAAAATGGGTATTTTTTCTTATTTATTGATAAGCCTTTTTTGCAGGGTAAAGTCCTGTACATATCTGTAAGTGAGTAAAGTTTATTTGTACAGAGTTTTGCACAGAAAGTGAAAACCTCATAAGGTCCATTTATAATAGCGTCAGTCTGACCAGGGCGATTTCACCTGGGTTCACGCGATAACTCACATGTAATGACAGGGAAACTGCTCCAGACCGCTGCCCTGTCCAGAAAAAATGGAGTCCGAGTTCAGCCAGCGTTGGTCCCGGACATTTCTAAGTCTCCGAAGTACGAGAGCTTAATTGAATTGGATCCTGGAGCCGGCGCCTGGAGCGAAGCCACGACACAGTGAGAGGACGAGGCACAGCTCCAGCCTGTGCGTTTAGACTGACTCTGTCTTCTGCAGCGCCGTGTGGATCAATCAGAGGCGATTTAAAGGTGTACTGTGTAACTTTTCTGGTGGAGGGTCCGTCAAACGCTTTTCTTTATGGAGATGTTGCTTTGTCTGGAATGTTTTTTTTTTTTTTTATTAAACCTTTTAATCTTCATAGAGACTAAACCAGACCAAGTTACAGATCTGAGGAGAGGCGACTCCGCTCACAGTCAGAATATCTGTTTTTCTAGGGATTTTTTGAGCTATGAAACCACCTGTAATTGAATAAATGTAAAGTGGAGCCGTTTAAAGTCACACTGCAGAACAATGACGTATCCATAGAGACAAGCAGCTGACCAACCCCCAACCTAAAAGTTACACAATGAACCTTTAAGCCTCCCTCCATGTTCTTCCTCTTATCCGGGACCGGGTCGTGGGGGCCTCAGTCTAAGCAGGGACTCCCAGACTTCCCTCTCCCCAGACGCTTCCTTCAGCTCCTCCTGGACCCTGAGGTGTTCACAGGCCCAGAGATGTCGTCCATCCAGTGGGTCCTGGGTCTTCCCCGGGGCCTCCTCCTGGTGGGACATGAACACCTCCTGAGGGAACAGATGCTCCTCCCCTCAGCTGCTCCTCTCCACGTGGAGGAGCAGCGGCTCTACTCCGAGCTCCTCCCCCTCTCTCTAAGGGAGCGCCCGGTCACTCTGCAGAGGAAACTAATTTCTTCGCTTGTATCTCGATCAGAATTTACAAATTTACAAGAATATAAGAAAATAACAGTGCAGGTAATGATCAGTGCAAAACAAACAGGTGCAAAAATTACAGCACAGGGTCATATGACTGAATCAGAGCGGGGGTGGGAACAGTCCTAGGGTTATTGAGAAAAGGTTCTGTCGCCTCCTGCCTGAGGGGAGCAAGTCCAAAAGTCCAGGACCAGAGTGAGGAGGGTCAGATCTGACCTGCACGTGTCCGAGTCCTGCTCCCTCTTCACCACAACAGCCGATACAGCGACCGCATCACTGCCGACGCTGCAAGGATCCACCTGTCAACCTCACGCTCCATCCTCCCCTCACCGCGAACAAGACCCCGAGATACTGGAACTGCTCCACCTGAGGCAGGGACTCCACAGAGGGCGCCACCTTTTCCCCTCGAGAACCATGGCCTCGGATCCGTTTAAGCATATAGAGCCTTAAAATACAGTTGTAATAAAAAGGTCAAACAGAAGCCTCAGTGCAGCTCAACAGTCATCAGATCCTGTGTTTGAGGAGAGTTCACCCCTCAGGACAAAAGTGTCTGTCGTTGGCCCCTCCAGTAAACAGCTGCAGATGAGACTAGTGAGCAGTGGATTATTTTTCCTTTCATTTGTATTGAAATGGCTACACAACACTGCTGAATCCTGAGCCTATTACTGATCAAGAAACTCAAAGTGCAGAACGAAGTCGGTGCAGACTAGTGTGGGCGTTTGCTGTGTCGGTGAAAACAGGAGTTGGCGTCTGAAAATAAGCGATTAAAGAATGCTCAATCATGCACAAATCGCTCTAAATACAGCTTCAATGGTAAATGAGAAGAGGAAACAATTATAACATGGCTAAAAGCTCTGAAAAGTCGAAGGTACATAATAGGTCTGGCTTAATTGAAATGGATCCTGGAGCAGCCTGGAGAGACACAGTGAGACAGAGTGTGTTCAGTCCTGGATGCACATTTTGGACATATTGTGCTTGTGTTTGCTGTATAGTTATAATCTGCGACACCTGTGGATAATTATGTTATAATTTGGACACTTTAAATTGCAGTTTTGGTCTAAAATGATGTAATAAAACCAATAAAACGGTAAACTGCATTAGAAAACTGTGGTGCCCGGTGGAAGCAAGCGTCATGTTTTCTTTGATTTGTACCAAAATCCTGCATACAGAACTGTGCAAAGGTTCTATTCAGATGTGGGGAAAAAAATGCTGTAAACTTGACACGTCTTCAAAAATGGAAGTGTTCATTATTTATTTTCATCAATCAACAAAATGCAGTGACTGAACAAAAGAGAAATCTAAATCAGATCCATATTTGGTGTGAGCTTTGTCTTCAGAAGAGCCTCAGTTCTTCTTGTCATGGCTGGTGTCTGAGTTTTCCTCTTTTTATTATGTTCTTTATTTTGTTGACACTTACTTTGTTTCTCATTCCAGATTTACTTCCTCCTGTGTGTGACTGCCTGCTCCTCCCCTAATGTGTTACACCTGTGTCTCATTCTTTTCCCGCCCTGTAGTATATATAGTCTGAGTCTCCCCCTTTGTCTTTGTCAGATTGTCTTTGTCCCTGTGCAGGTAATCACTCCTTTCTCTGTTGTTCAGTATTCTGTGTTTTGTCAGTTTTATGATTTGTTCCATTTTCTTTGTCCCTGTGCAGCATTTATTGTGACCTGGAAATAAACCACATTGTTTGAGCCACGCATTTGGGTGTCTTGTGCTTAGCGTGATACTTCTAGGTTTACTTGCAGACAGTTTCATAAATTCCATAATAATCTCGGTTAAATTGTGTTATTTTGCATTTCAAGACAGTTTTAAAGCCGTAATGTAAAGCAGTTCGTGCCCATTTCGCGATCGCTGGAGTTATTTTCTTTGCCGTGTGATTATCCACAGGTTTGTCGGATCTGAGGCTCCGGTCGCTGCTTTAAATGTGCACTAACTTTTCTGGTGGGGATCATTCACTTGCATTTCTCCACAGAGATGTCATTGCTTTGCCTGGAATGTCCCACAGTATAACTACTAATAAGTTTAGTTTAGTTTAGTCTTTATTTGAAGGGACAATGTACAGATACATTAAGTTTAAAAACAGAGATGTTCTGCACCAGGTTATAGCTAGTTTCCGTCTGCAGTCCCTAATTTACAGGAGTAAATAATACATAATTTAAGCTAAACAATGAGAGCAGTATTTCATAGCACCAGTCTGACACAAACACTGACACAGCATCTCATTCATACCTTAGCATTAGATTCAAATTTTTAACACATTCGCACTCGCATGCTGGCCATTATACAACATTTCAGTCCTATTTCATTCAGCGGTAAAAGGTGAAGAATCTTACACATACTAAAGTTACAGTTTCACATCAACAATTATATATTTACAATAATATTTCACAAGTATGTCACAAGCCTTCTTTTCTTTGACACTTGGTGCTGTCGGTGCGATCCTGAGCACCTTTTGCTTCTTTAAATATCTTTCTCACTCTGTCTGATAAAAAGTTATTATTTAGTTCGGAGGTGTAACTTAGACTAGACGAACTTCGCTGGTGCTGAAACTCTGCTCTGTTTCTCCAACACAACGGTGAGTTTACTGAAACACGGCGCTCTCCAAAAGTTCAAAAGCTAAACAGCCACAGGAGCCGCCGACGGATGTGTAGAAGGGACGAAAAGTCAGCGAACTCTAACCGCGAGTAAAATAAATAAATAAATCTGCACGTTTTTAGAAGGGACAAAAAGCTGGCAAACTCTAATTGTGATTTTAAAAAAATATCGCATTATGGATTGCGTTAATCTGGCCGCGATTAACACGTTAACGCTGACAGCCCTAATAAAAACAGTCATTATTTATATTTTTGAAAGCGTTCTTTGTTTACAGCATCTTTCCACACCTGCCTAAAACTTTAACACAGAACTGTACGTCACGATTAAGAAAATTAAACAGGAGAACGAAGTACAGAGCAGTTAAAAAAAGCTGTTAAGCAGTTAAAAAGTTATTTAAATATCTCGGTATTTTAATTGATGATAATCTTAGTTTTAAAGGACATGTCGAACAATTAGTTAAGAAGCCGAGACTAAAAATCGGATTTTACGTCAGAATTAGGCTCTGATTTTCTTTTAATGGCCTTACCGAACTGGCCCACGGGCCTGGACATCTATAGCCTGTCCGTCCATGGGAGTGGATCCCTCCTTCACTGTAGTTCTCCCCGCGGTTTCTTCTTTTTCCCAGGACCCTGGGTTTTTGGAGTTTTTCCTTGCTGAGAAGGAGGGTCTAAGGACAGGGGATGACTGGACCATGTTTCATTTGCTGCTTTACATGAATGTTGTTTATTCCTGTTTTGATATGTCTGTGTGTATGTTTTACTCATCCATATCTTGGAACGGCCTTAGAGGAAACTGTTGTTGCGATTTTGGGCGCTACAAAATAAATTGAATTGAAATTGAATTGAATTTTAATGCAAAAAAAGAAACTTGCAGCAGCAACATTTTTACCCATTTTGGATCAAGGGTGACCTTATTTATATGAACGCCCCAACTCAAGTATTGAAACTGTTAGATTCAACAACTTACAAAAAGACTGGAAATTAAAAGAACTGGTTCCAACAGGACAGTTTAAACCACAGGTGTCAAACATGCGGCCTGGGGGCCAGATCCGGCCCTCCAAGACCTTTAATCTGGCCCTCGGCTAATTTCTATTAAAATATTTAAAATTTTCAGATTATTCTGGTAATTTTCTGCGCAGCTTAGCATAGCAGCATCTCCAGTACTTCTGTGCGTGGCGCCTCCACCAGACAAATGAAGACCTGCCTCTTTCCAAACGCTCTTAAAGGACGATTGTTTTGACTGTGACAGTGACCCTCATCAGCAAAATGTCAAAAATAAGAAAAGTGGAGCTGAGTGCAGGATTTTCCAAGAAAAATTTACTAATTCTTATTTGTTCACGGAGGTGAATGGGAAACCTGTGCTCAGTGTGTTTGCAACAAGTGGCGGAGCTCAAGGAATATGATCTTAAACACCACTACGAGACACTGCAAAAAATACAATAACTTGAACAGAGAATTGAGAAGACAGAAGATAAACGAATTATTGCTGAAACTGAAGAAACAGCCGTCTGTTTTCACCCAGGGGCCAAGAGGCTACTGATGCTGCTGTGAAAGCAAGCTAACCTAGCATAATATTATAATATTTTGTAAAATAAAATAAAATAAAAAGATTTCTGTAATAGATTTGCGTTTCTCTGCACAAATATTTGGACTCATTGCTATTTAGGGGTATATATGCCATGAGTTTTCTGATCCGGCCCCTTTGGACTCAAAGTTAGTTGTATACGGCCCCCGGACCAAAATGAGTTTGACGCCCCTGGTTTAAACTATTGCTCGATGGTTTGTAAATGTTTTAAATCGTCTTATGAATCTGTTGCCTGAAATGTGTCCTGAAATATTCTGAATTGTTTTGTTGCGCCGCCGTTGGTCAGGCCTCCCTTGAAAAACAGATTAGTGATGCCAGTGGCACTTTCCTGGTTAAATAAAGGTTAAATAAATGTAAAAAAGTGTTGCATAAATCCCTCCTTATGCAACATCAAGGGTGAACGAGAAGGAGAAACAATTATAACATGTTTAAAAGCTGTGAAAAGTCGATGGGGTGTAATAGGTTTGGCTTAATCGAAATGGATCGCGGACGGAGCAGCCTGGAGAGACTCAGTGAGACAGACTGTGGGTGGGTGAACTGTGTGTTATGTAAACGGTGGATGGACGTGAGTGACCGATATTAAATGGACTTGTGGCTTGGCTTTAGGCGATAATGGCTGAGACTTGCACGGTGAGAACTCAGACTTGGACTTTGAAGCTCTGAGGACTTGACCTGGTCTCAAACAAGAAGAACTTCATCGTCACTCGGACTCAGAAATGTTGCCTTGACACAATCCTGGCAGAAGAAAGGGTCAAATGCAGAGACTTAATGTTGTAAACTAAACAAAACATTGCAATAATTTGTGTTTTGGCTCAGACCTCTATAATGTGTGATGTTTAGGATTAAGGATGACCTGTTGTGCTTGTGTCTGCTTCAGAGTTATAATCTGCGACTCCTCTGGATCATTATGTTACAATCTGGGCATTTTAAATCGCAATATTCATCTAAAACATCTTAATTAAAGAAGAAAATGCTGACTTTTGTGTTAGAAAACTGCGGTGCCCAATGGGAGCAGACATTGTCGTGAAGTTTTTTTTCTTTTTTCTGTAATTACAAAGTAAACATAAAACATGATGTAATAACCTGATAATTTACAATATCAGTATATTTTTGTTTATATTATATTCCTAGGAATGTATTTTATTTCCTCACAACGATGCATTCTAGTGTTCATAATAATTTAATATGGTTCGTAAAATTAATAATTTGTTAAAAAAGGTTTAAATACATTTCAGACAAACATATAAAAACTGTTTATAAATAAATTCATAGTTGATATTAGTGTAAGAAAAATCCCCATTTTAAGTTTTTTTGGAACGTCAGTCACGTGATGACGTAACGTCAGTCACGCGCCTGTGGCGTGCAGAGAGAGAAACGGAACGCGCCCGAGGAGCACGAGAACATGAACCGTAAGGCGCTGCGCTGAAAAAGGACATTTGTTCAGTAAAAATTAAAAGTAAGGCTTGAAGCCGCATTTCAGCACTTCCGGATTTCTTCCCCTTGTTCCAGAGGATCGCGGAGATCTCGTGGACGATCGAGGGGGTGAGTTTCTTGGGTTTTCCGAGGCCGCTGACTGAAGAAGCTAAGCTAAAGTTGCTATCGCCGTGTCTGTCCTACTTACCTCAGACCCAGACGGGGGAGAGAAGGTGTGGTTCTGGAGGACGGCAGTCTGCAGAGAGGACTCCGTGTGTGCATATCCACCTACTCTCTGACCGTGAGAAAAGGAGGTTTATCCAGGAAGCTGGTAGGAGTTGTCCAAAGATTTTTACCCTGAACATATGAGCTCCAACGCGCCAACATTTCTTATAAAACACTAGAGTGCACTCTTAACAACTCTTAACAACTCTTAACAACTCTTAACACCTCTTAACAACTCTTAACAACTCTTAACAACTCTTAACAACTCTTAACAACTCTTAACCACTCTTAACTCGATTGGCTCTTGTACTCATTGGACTTATTTGACAGTTGTGAGTTTGACCTTTATTTGTGGGGGAATCAAAGAAAGCATTTGTATATTTAATTTTGTTGAACCTTTTATATTTTCAATACAAAAAAAACTAAATCGTATCTACTGTGTGCCCTCTCATTTGTACACTGTAAAATCACAACACTATAAAACTAAGATCAAGGTAAATTTACATTATTTCAATATAATTTGTTAATATTATTTCTGGGACATCTCAGTTAAATTGGTGAGGAGTGAGAATCATATGTTAACCCTTGACAAAAAGTTTTATACATTGGAATGTCTCTTTTACTGTTGTACTAATTGGAGTTTAAAATAGATTTGAACTGAATAGTTCAGTCCTTTCTATATTGAGCCGTTGGTAAAAGGGTTACAACAACAAAATATACGACTAACACATACGAAACAAAACAAAAAAAAGCCAAAAAAAGTACAGAGTTTCTCAATACAGTGCATAAGTGTATTTACGCTTTTGGGCTTCTGTTCCCTTATATCTTTTTCTGTTTTAATCAATTTATTATTTAAAAAGATGTGTTTCTCACCTTCCTCGGTGGTTGGTCTCTCACCCTCATCAGCTCAGGTTCTACCAGAGGCCTGGAGCTTCAGAGTTCT
Source organism: Odontamblyopus rebecca (assembly GCA_030686955.1). Classification (NCBI taxonomy): domain Eukaryota; kingdom Metazoa; phylum Chordata; class Actinopteri; order Gobiiformes; family Gobiidae; genus Odontamblyopus; species Odontamblyopus rebecca. Next base: position 41,942,242 of record CM060656.1, on the reverse strand, counting down.
TCAGTATCTTTGCTGTTCCTGTTCTGTGCTTTTCTGGACTGAGTCCGTTGTCTTTCCTGGGATCTGCTGTAAATACTCCTCCAGTTTGGGGGTCACGGCCCCGAGTGCAATATATCCATATAGACAACTCTGGGCGTGTTTTTGCTGAGGGAACTGCATTATAACATGGTTTAGCGCTCACAGGAATCCATTTAGTGTAATGTGAGACCTTCACTTAGGCGACTTACCATATAAGTTTGGGTGTCTGCACCATGATCCTTTTCCTTCAGACATTGTCCTTGTAAAATTGATGTATAACGTCGTAATCTGGTTTATATTTATCCCTCGTCACTATAAACCTTTCGTAGTTCATCATGAGTCATTCCCCAAGCTCCTGTATATCGTCCGGCCTGTTAGAATGAACAGCGTCTGTGCTAAAGCTGCACGGTGTAACTTTTCTGTTGGAGGGTCTGTTGAATACTTCTCTTATGTTATTGGTTTGTCTGGAATGATTAAACGTTTCTATCTTCGTGGAGACAAAAGTTACAGGTCAGAATTGGGGGGTGACTCAAAAATGTTGCTGTGGTGAGAATCTTTTACTTTGTTTTCTGCTGGGATCCATTTGAACTAAAGAATCTATTTTATGGGCTTAGATACTGTAAACTAACAACTGCTGGAGCGTTTCTGTTTTCCTGCCACATGTGATGGTGTAAATCTGCTGTTCCTGGGTCACTCTGCTCTGTCTTTATCCAGTATTGTTAAAATAACGAGCTGTGGCGGCTTCTCATCGTTTTGAACAGTGGGATCCTTGGGGCCAAATTTGCTCCAAACGAGTGTCTCTGTTTGGTGGGTTTTTTATTTTTATTTTTTATTTTTTATTCTTTATTTAAATGTCATGACCTATAAAGGCATTGACAATGGGTAATCATAGAACGACAATTTAAAATACTCTAGTTAATGGCAACAATCAGTACAAGAGTTCATATATTGTATTTCCCGTGTCGCTCCACAGAGGATTTAAAGACTTCAAGTGATGCTGAGTTCCACAATTGAGGGATCTGGTTCAATAGTTTAATTGCAAAAAGAACGGGTGAGCGATCGAAACTACGTGAAGTTGGATATGAGGCAGCTCCAGTCTTTGCCCACGCAGATTTGCCCTGGATGTTCGAGGGTTGGGGGCAAAATTGGACAAGAGCTCTTGGTGGTAATGAGTGAAGTAATTTGTAACCGTAACATGAAAGTGAAAGATTTCTACGATGCTTGAGTGGCACAAGTGTCAGAGCTGCGTAATCAAAATTATTAAGAGTTTTTGTATAGTTGTAGCCCAATTTATTTATTTATTTAAAAGGGACAATGCACATTAATGAGCACATGAAGACAAGTGTAAATGTGCTGGAGTTTGCTCACAGCTCATTTACACTCATAGTCTCTTGGCAGGTGCTTACAACACAGACACATAAACTGTTAAAATCCCTCACAACATTCAGATATTACACTTACACACAGCAGCTGCTCTGGTGCTTATCTATAAAGTGCAAGTGGGTAATAAAGTGCTTTTAGTATGTTTAAAGTGCTACTGTTTCAATAGAAATATATAAATAGGTCATAAATAACAAGGTGCAGTAGGACAAACATTCATTCTTTGGTACATATACAAGTGCTGGTCACAATGATGATTACAGGATAAACATGCGGGGCAGCCAACATACGTATATGTGCCTACGTACGTATATGTAAGGTAAGGTAAGGTTTATTTATATAGCGCTTTACACAGACACATGTCCCCAAAGCACTTTACACAGCATTTTACAGAGCATTCTTCATTCACTCCAGACCCGGTGGTGGTAAGCTACTGTTATAGCCACAGTTGCCCTGGGGCAGACTGACGGAGGCGCGGCTGCCAAGCCAGCGGGCGCCAACGGTCCCTCCGACCACCACCAACACTCACTCACACAACTTTCACACCTACAGTGCATGTTTTGGGTTGATGGGGAAACCGGAGTGCCCGGAGGAAACCCATCCATATATGTGCCTACGTACGTATATGTGCCTACATACGTATATGTGCCTACGTACGTATATGTGCCTACATACGTATATGTGCCTACATACGTATATGTGCCTACGTACGTATATGTGCCTACATACGTATATGTGCCTACGTACGTATATGTGCCTACGTACGTATATGTGCCTACGTACGTATATGTGCCTACATACGTATATGTGCCTACATACGTGTATATGTGTGCCTACATACGTGTATATGTGTGCCTACATGCGTATATGTGTGCCTACATACGTATATGTGCCTACATACGTATGTGTGCCTACGTATATATGTGTGCCTACATACGTATATGTGCCTACATACGTATATGTGCCTACGTACATATATGTGCCTACATACGTATATATGTGTGCCTACGTACGTATATGTGCCTACGTATATGTGCCTACATACGTATATATGTGTGCCTACATACGTATGTGTGCCTACATATGTATTTGTGCCTACATACGTATATGTGTGCCTACATATGTATATGTGTGCCTACATATGTATGTGTGCCTACATATGTATGTGTGCCTACATATGTATGTGTGCCTACATATGTATGTGTGCCTACATATGTATATGTGCCTACATATGTATATGTGCCTACATACGTATATGTGTGCCTACATACGTATATGTGTGTCTACATGTATATATGTGCCTACATATGTATATGTGTGCCTACATATGTATATGTGTGCCTACATACGTATATATGCCTACATACGTATATATGCCTACATACATATATGTGTGCCTACATACGTATATGTGCCTACATACGTATGTGTGCCTACATACGTATATGTGCCTACATACGTATGTGTGCCTACATATGTATATGTGCCTACATATGTATATGTGCTACATACATATATGTGCCTACATACGTATGTGTGCCTACATACATATATGTGCCTACATACGTAAATGTGTGCCTACATACGTATGTGTGCCTACATACGTATATGTGCCTACATACGTATATGTGCCTACATACGTATATGTGCCTACATGCGTAAATGTGCCTACATACGTATATATGCCTACATACATATATGTGTGCCTACATACGTATATGTGCCTACATATGTATGTGTGCCTACATATGTATATGTGTGCCTACATATGTATATGTGTGCCTACATATGTATATGTGCCTACATATGTATATGTTTGCCTGCACCGCCCAACAACAAAGAAATACAGTACAACTGTTGGGACAATCATGACACATGCCACATACGTGTTTGCATCATGTGTCATGTGTCTGAGCAGCTCTCGTGGGCACAGTGTTGGTGAGTTTTGAGCCAGTGTTTGAGTGGGTTTTGAAGGTGTTGCATGTGGGAGATTCTCTTATTGTGTGATGTTATTCCAGATGTTATTCCAGATGTTACAGCCTCTGACTGACAGGACTGACTGCAGAGGTGCTGCGTCTGAGGATCTCACCGTCACCTCTAGTCATGGCTCTGATAGTTCTGCCGATGATGGTTTTAACTTAATGTATTGTTGTAAGGCTGGTGGTGCGAGCCCATGGAAGGTTTTGTATATGGAGCAAGTGTATTTGAAGTTTTTAAAATTTGCAAACCTTAATAGATTGTGTGTTTCTAGTATATGACAATGATGGTATGAGACAGGTTTTCAGGCAAATATTTTAAGCAAAATGATGCGTATAGCAGCACGTCTCTGCAGCTTTTCCAGTGGTTCAGTTTGCGAGACAGACAGTGACGACCAGGAGGGAGCAGCATATTCAAAGCAAGGGCGGATATAGGATTTATACATCTTGACTAACGGGTCCCTGTCTTGCACATAAAAAGATAATCTGCGAAGTAAAAAAAAAAAAAAGGTTGTTTAGAAGTAGTACGTTTTACCTCATGTTGGTTTTATGACGTTTGTAACTGTATCAGAGCCTGTTTTTATTTTTCCGTTCAGATTAGGGAGAGACAGACCTGGCATGAGGGACAGAAGGTTTCGTTTTCATTTTCTCTGTAATTGTGGCACAATTGCTTTAATAAATCCAGACTCTTTGATTTAAACCAACTTTTCTCCAGTTTTTATTCTTCTCAGATTTAGAAATTCACAACAGTTGGTCTTGATAAAACTGTGGCTGGACTAATCATGCAAGACAAATCAACTTTTCAGAGCTTTTATCCACGTTATGGTGATTTCCCTTCACCATTTCCCCTCTCAAAGTTGTGTTTGGAGTAATTTGTGCCATCTTTAATCTCTAATCACTTCTTTCTCCATTTTTTTGTTATTTCAGCAATGTTGCGTCATCATTTTGCAACCAGTGAAAGGATATCATGATCTGGAGGATTTGTTTCTTTTATGAAGTCGTTTTGATCCACAGGTGTCATAGATTAGCAGTTTATCATAGTTTGTGCGAACGAAGCAAAAGGCAGCTCCAAGGACATTTGTGATGAGGAAACGACATCAGAACAGATCAGAGGATCGTGTATTACGGCGGAACTAGACTGTGAAACCCAACGTGCTCAGAGAGAAGCATCAACAAACGGGCGACTGCAGGACCTGAGCCAGAGCCTGAACCTCTGCAGTCTCTGGTGGGGCAGATCTCCTCACGTGCCCCCTTTATACCCCCCATCCCCAAACCCTTCAGTCCAAACCTTTTCAGCGGGGCCCCTCACAGCAGCGGTGACATTCGGAGCTGTGCACTCGGGGACCATGGGCCCAGCAGGGGGAGCCCACACCAAACACCCGGGCTAAAAATAACCCCAGGAAGGCTTTCGTCAGACTGTTAATGTTAACTGATTCTGTCTGTTATATTAAAGGTGCAAAAGGTGGAGATGTACCAGGGAGAGCGTTCTCTGGAATGTACTGCAGTATGGCATTAAATTTGCTCATTATGTACTCGTGATCATAGGTGTTTTTGCAATAAAACAAGTCTTAAGACCCACTTTTACGCTCCGGCTTTTCACACCGCGTGAGTTGTGTGGTCCTCTTTGTCTTTTATTTTAATTCACTTTTTATTTATTGCTTTTATTTATGATGTACTGTCTTTTATTGTATATTAATTTTTCTGTGCAGCATTTTGGAAACTGTCGTGTTTATAAAATGTGCTGTAGAAAATAAAATGGACTGGAAAACCTCGAAAAATATGAGTTGTTATAGTGCGGTTACCTCCTCAAAAACACCTGGAGTTGTGTTTTGTTTCATTCACACACGTTTGAATTAGGGCTGAAACGATTCATCGAGTTAATCGATTAAATCGATTAGAAAAATGCATCGATTATTATTTTTTGCCTCGATGCTTCGTTTTATTTTCATACGCTCGGCGATGGCCGGAACCTTTTGTGGTAGAGGTAAAGTTTCTGCACGACCGCTGCACTTCACTGTACACACAACAGCGCGGCGCGATGTGTAATAAGAGCAGAACCTCCTCGTGCGCGGTACGGTCCGGTTTGCCGCGCACCCGCATTTTCGGTACGGCGTGCGCTCCGCATCTCCCGTACGCGGCTCACTCTGCGCGTGGATTGTGTCTTGTCGCGTACACTCCGCCAGAACTCACACCAGGACTAAACCAGGTCTAAACCAGATCTAAAACCAGAACTAAACCAGATCTAAAACCAGAACTAAAACAGATCTAAAACCAGAACGAATCCAGGTCTAAAACTGAACAAGAATTTGCAGGAGTTGTTGCTACATTTATGTAGTTTTAAAAATCATGACAATATCAAGTAATCCAAAGTATTCAGATTACGTTACTCACTTTAAGTAATTTAATTGATTACGTCACAAACTACATTTTGGGGTCTGTAATCTGTAATCTGTAGGGGATTACATTTTAAAAGTCACCACCTCCACACTGATGCTACAACATCTAAACAGAACCGTACATTACATCAAGTGGAAAAGAAACCGCGAGGTGAGTCGACCTTAGCCCAGCGATAATTACGTTTTTCATGTCCAAAACACGTGTATCTGTCAGTGCAGGTGGAGTGTACTTAACATGTGCAAAGTAGACACACAATAACAAATGATTAATCGATTATTCGAACAAAATAATTGACAGAATAATCGATTACTGTAATAATCGATAGCTGCAGCCCTAGTTTGAATCATCCTTTATTATTAGTCTGTCTATTTCCCCAAAGCTAAAACTGCTCTGTTCCACCTTGTGATGTCACGTAGTGGTAGTAGCTAAAGTTGACTTCTACATTTTACCTTTTGTTCGGTAGCGTTTTGAAATTCCAGGACTAAAATCACCCAAATGATTCTAGTGAAGTTGTGTGGAGTTTAGAAACACAAAAAACGACAACTCCAGGTCCGTTTGTGACGAAGAAACGTTATAACAGATCAGAAAACATCACTCGTCTATCAGTGCTATGTTTCTGTTCTTGACTCTACAGAGCAGGATTTTACAGTTTAGTTACGACATCTTGCGTGAAAGAACTTCATGGAGCCAGTAAACCTTTTTCATAACGGCAGGAAGTGTCTCGATGTTGAGTCGCGCAGCTTCCGGTCGATGCTTTTCTACGGCAAAATCCCTGTGGAAAAGTGTGTCATATTTTTGAGCAGCTTCATAAATCTGCCCCAACACCAAATCTTCATCCAACAAGGAACAAAGAACAGATTCTGTCCATGAAGAATTTATCCACAACGATCGAGGGAAGAAAGACGGAAACTTAAAGACGAAAATATTATGCGAGACATTTAATCTGTGAACATCTGTAGCTTTAAACTGCACAAACCTCTGTCTGCGCCGATATCGACTTCACAAAATACATTTTAATTTTAATTGTAGATTCAGTCTGAACAAGTTCCTTCTGTTTCCTCCAGGACCAGAACATTAGTGCTGCTCAGTCGTTTCACTGATGCTCGTCGTCGTTTCCTTTAAGTTTCCGTCTTTCTTCCCTTGATCGTTGTGGATAAATTCTTCATGGACAGAATCTGTTCTTTGTTCCTTGTTGGATGTAGATTTGGTGTTGGGGCAGATTTATGAAGCTGCTCAAAAATATAAAACACTTTTTCACAGGGATTTTGCCGTAGAAAAGCATCGACCGGAAGTGATGTTTATGCTACACCTTTGTGAAAAAAGGTCTACAACAACCAAAAACCAGAAACAGTGAAGAATTACAAACATTTATTGATAATTCAGCAAAATATTCCAATTATTTATCTTGAAACTAATAAGGTTTATAGTTGGGCTTTCTCAAACATGCTACAGCAGCACTGACTATAAAAGCATTTTGTTTAGGGTGACCAGACGTCCATATTTACCCGGGACTGTCCCAGTTTTGAGCCCTGTGTCCCCTGTTCCAGCAGATTTATACAAAACCAGTGATTTGTCACTGTTTTTTACAAGAAATGCCCCTATTTTTGACCAATTTGCAACCTGCCAACAGTGAAGGGAGGCATTAACTGTCATTTGTTGAAGTAAAATACAGAAAAGCTGCTTTAAAAATGACCAAAACACAAAGAAAATGTAATTATACCAACTCACATTAGTGCTGCACCCGTTTCACAATTTTCTTACCAACCTCCACAAAACAGGGATAATTTTGTATTTCTCAACATTAAAAATCCTTCTGTAAGAAGATTCACACACTTTCACTTTGAAAGAAAAAGATGAGTCAAAACCTGAGTACATCACAGTGAGGTAAATAATGCAGTTTAAACTTGTATTACAACTTAAATAAAACGAATAAAGAAAGTCATTAAGGCTCTAACAGTGTTTGAACATTAAACATGCACATATAGTGATTATAAGGCTTAACAGTGTTCCATTTAGAAACATTTCATAGTTTTTGTTTAATGCTACACGTGTAAATATAATGAAGTCACGTAATATAAACTTTGTAACGTGGCATGTGCTTGTAAAATTACACAACAACAGCTGAAATTTAAAAAGATAAAGCATTTAAGTATTTGTTGACATTTTCTGGTTATGTAAAAGTCTAGTGTGGAGTTATTTTTACTTGACTGGAGCCTCTTTTTGTTTTGCGCGAAGCTAAGGCGCTCCAAGCACGCTCACCTGTTTACAAATGTCTCAGATAGCATTAGCATTAGCCGTCACTTTAAATAAATGCTTTGGACCTTGTGACTTTGGACCTTGTGTCTTTGACCGTGGCGAGCATAAATCACCAGAGTATGACTGGGATTGTACAGGCTCGTAGCGTAGTTAGCATAGGTGCAGATGGTTAGCATCGTTAGCGTGCTACAGAAATCTTCCGTCCAACGTGAGAATTTGGCAGAGCCTCATCAGTTACGCAAGGCTAAAATTATAGCAACAGAACTCGCAGAGATGAATAAATAAATAAAGAAATGAGAGATGCATTATGTAACTTTCCACAATGAGGGTGCGTTAGCTGAATGTTTTGATCAACGATATCAACAAAAAAATCTGCATTCTTATGGGCTCACCTCTACACAGATCTGACTTATAACTAGAGCTGGTGGCACCACCTGCTTATCTCAGTAGAGAAACTAAACTTTAATGACATATTGTGGAACATTCAAGGTTAGGCTACAAACAGGTGTCCTGAGAAACAGTAACAGTGGAGCTTTAAGTTCACCTGGAAGAGACTCGAAAGTGGAACTAAGCCTTAAAGGGACATTCTGGAATTTTGGACATTATGGAGACACTTTTTAAAATATTTCATCTAAGCAGGGACTCCCAGGCTTCCCGCACCCCAGACACTTCCTCCAGCTCCTCCTGGACCCCGAGGTCTTCCCAGGCCCAGAGACAGAGTCCCTCCAGTGGGTCCTGGGTCTTCCCCAGGGCCTCCACTTTCCCCCCCCCGAGATCCACGGCCTCGGATCCTCATCCCGGCCGCTTCACACTTGGCTCAAAGTGCCCCAGTGCTGCAGGTCCTGGTTCAATGAAGCCAACAGGACGACATCATCCGCAAAGAGCAGAGACGAGATCCTGTGGTCCCCGCACCGGACCCCCTCTGGCCACTGGCTGCACCTAGAAATTCTGTCCATAAATACAATGAACAGAACCGGTGACAGGGGCAACCCTGGCGGAGTCCAACATGCACCGGGAACAGGTCTGACTTACTGCTGGCACCACAGCTCCTGCTCCGGTCTTACAGGGACCGGCCTTTCGCAAAGGGCCCCGGACCCCATACTCCCAGAGCGCCCCCCACAAGACCTTATTTCAAACATGATTCTGTGACACAGACGTTCACAGGGACAGTCTGCAGTTCTAATAGTTTCCTCGGGTCTGTGGAGTGGGTCAGACTGTTTTTAGTGGCAGGACGACTGTGGCCATTGACCTGCACTAGCCCAGCACCAGCACCTCTGCAAATACAAGGACTGGAGGAAGATTTAAACAAGTGTCTCCACACGTCTCCAACACTCTGGATCACCAGAAAGTGAGGAACTATGTCCAAAATTCAGAACTGTCCCTTTAAGTCCACCTTTTTCCTCTACTTTACTCTGTTTATAGTGTTTTAATAGTATTGTCTACTGTTCCCAATCATTTTTTTGTCATTACTAATACAAAGAAGGTACATTTTCAGCTTCCTGGTCACAAACGCCTAAGTTTGTGCCGCCTCCATCGGGTTCTGTTAGTTCAGGTAGTTGGTGACATCACACATGACTGTCCTGATTACAGTGAGGTGTTTCTGATTAACATAAATATTACTGTACCCTACACAACAAATGACCTCCACCACGGTCCAGTCCTCCTCATTCTTCGTCTCTTAGCGTAATTATAACATCATCGTCCTGTCCTTTCCACAGCATCTCCCCCTCGAAGTCCAGCATCTTGTGTTTCCTGCAGCGGAGCAGGATGCCCACAACTTTGTCTGAGATCTTCACGTAGCGATCGAAAAGCCTCCCGAAGCTGATGACGGTTCTTCCTTCTCTGTCCTTGAAGCCCATGTCCCTGATGATCCACACCATCTCCTCCATCTCGCGGTGGATGTGTTTGTGGGCGCGGTCTCCCCTCTGGGCCGTTTTGGAGCCTTCTTTGGGGCGACCGTAGCCTGAATCTCCCTTCTTCAGCCTCTGGGCCATGGCGTACTCGTGGTCGAACTCCTCGCTGAAGGGGTTGAGTTTCTGGCCTTCTACGTGCTGCTCAGACCACTGCTGCCACCGGCTCTTGATGTCCCCCATAGAGGCGATTTTGATCTGGAAAACAGAATGTGACTGGATTAAATACAATAAACACAAATCGTCAAAAAAGCATGGCTGTGATGCTAAGTTTGTGCAAAATTAATATGACAAACACCCTTTTTATTCAACAGATCAGTGAACAAATGTCAAATGTTTAGCATTTTCCAAACAAGTAACACAATTTTGCCTCTTTCACAAAAAAATGTAGTAAAATATACCAAAAAATACTATGGCAATATACACAGTTCATTTCTGTTGTTCTACAAGGAGCCGAGGCTAAATACATGTGTCTGATGACCCGAGTCCTGCACCAGGTCGGGCACCCGCAGATGTCCTCTCAATCCTGCACTGAGAGACTTTTCCTCCGCTGGATTTGTGAAGAACATAGAACGCAGCTGAAACCTGGACTGTGGACGATAGTGTTCCTGCAGTGACCTCGGTCAGGTCAAATGAAGGCTTTTATTTTGTGTTGACATCAGTTGTTTTTGTCATTGTTTGTTTCGTTGTTCTTGTGCTGTTTGGGGCTCAGGTGGAGCAAAATGTTTAGCCACAAGTTTAACCTCCCAGTGATTCGGCCACTACAAAAAGTGGAAAGAAAAGAATGGAGTGTATTGTGTGTTATTAGTTTAAGGTTTAGCGACGACTATTACTGTTTGTTCATTGTTGTTTGTTGAGACACATAAAAAAAAATAAAGTGCGTCAGTTCGAATGCTTCTAATTTGTGTGATTTATCTGGGGCACAGGCGGGTAACGGGTGGAATGTTCACGGGTCCGGACGGGTGCGGATTTAACTTTGATATAATCACGGGTTTACGAGCGGGTCTCCAAAAATGGACCCGTGCAGGACTCTGATGACATATAAGCTTAGTCATGATAAAATAGGTTATGAATAATATATTTTTCCTATTTTGCCCTTAAATGCACAAGTGTTTGTTGCTCTTATCGGTCTTGTTTCAGCTCCAAAGCTGAGACCAAACCTTCGCCCTTCCTCCCACGTCTTCTTTAACCTCTGGAATGATGATTGACCTTTGTTCGAAATGATGCTGTAAACTGCTCTTCAGTTTCTTTTAATTCAGAGCGAATCTTGTCTGTTTTTATAAGTGAAAGGACAAAGCTTCGGATTTGTAGGTCTTTTAAAAAATCTTCCTTATGCCATTTCCTTAAACTAATGGATGATTTAATTTCCACGTCTTCATTGAACAGATCCTTAAATGGTTTTATATCAGTTTGTCCATTCACTTATAGATAATGATTTTTGAAGACTCCATGTTGTTCTGCTCCATAACTCTGCTGCACATGCTCCTGTCATGTAGTGTTTAAATATTCCAGTGCCGACGTGGCCCCTGCCCTTTCCTCCACATCTTCTGCCTTTGATTAGCCACACTAAATCTTTAAATAAGTCTCCCGTGAAAGTGATCCATACGACTGCCTCGAACCGCAGTTAATAAACCAACGTGGAAAACAACTCAATGGAAAGTATCATATGTACGGCGCCGTTTTTGCTTTCGAAACAGTCGAGTTTATCTGTTATTTGGAGATAAAAACACACTGGAAAAAAGCGTAAAAATCTGATTATTACAGATTATTACTGATCATTACAGACGACATACGACTGTTATGAGCAAAATATTCACATTTCTTTATGTTTACTGCTTTTCTACTTTCTGTTTACACTCTGAAGGTACTTTGAGTGTATTTTTGTTTACTACATTCCATATGTGTCCTTCGTAGTTTAATCTTTTTTCGTTTTTTGCTGTCGTGACCGAGCCCGATTCATGAAGGTTAGAAGGTTTTAATTACACGATTTGGGGAAAATAATCCAAATCGGGGCGGAAAAATATGGACAGATCTCTACACTGTTAAAAAAAATTTATTTTTATGGTAAAAAACGGCAGCTGTGGTTGCCAGAACTCGACCATTAAATTTCGGTAAAACATTTCCTTCATTTACCGCAAAACATTGTATTGATATTGTTGACTGCACAGTTAAATAATGTGCTTATTACAATATTTTACCATAAAAAAAACAGTATTACCTTTAAAAATAACAATTTTCCATGTAAATTTTCAGTTTAAACTTTTTGCTGTTCATTTTAGGAGAAATACTCTTTTCGACTTAACGGTATCTCCCCATTAATTTTACTCTTTTTAAATTTTTCACAGAAAAATTCTGTGTTTTCTTCATATTACAACTGTAAATAATAAAGTTATGTATGTTTCTAATGTTTTTAATACGGTGCTGTACTATTTTAGGTTTTACGACTGTTGGGATTTGACAGTTTTTTACTGTAATTTATACAGACTTTTTTTTTTTTTAACTTTTTAAAATTATAATTAAATGTGCATTATGTAACTTTTCTCGTGGAGCGTCGCCACCTGCTTGTTTCTATGGATACGTCATTGCTCTGCCTGGAATTTCCCACAGTGTGACATTAAACAGCTTTACTTTACATTGATTCAGTTACAGGTGGTTTTAGAGCTCAAAAATAAAAAAAAAACAGACATTCTGACTGAGCGGGGTCGCCTGTCCACAGATCTGACATGTAACTCAGGTTTGATCTCCATGAAGATAGAAAGGTTTAAAGTCGTACTGTGGAACTTCCCAGACAAAGCAGTAACATCTCCATGGAGAAAAGCGTTTGACGGCGCCTCCACGATGCGCCTTGAGGTTTTAAGTCGTCTGAATTAAAAGTATTTGCCGTGATTCATTTGACGTTTGACACAATATTTGCAGGTGTTGCCGAGGATTGAAGCGTAGATCCGTCTTAAAACGCCGGTCGGGGGTTTGCCAGTTTGTCACCGGATCCTCTTGGTATTTGGACGGATGAAACTAAAGACTCGACACTTGGAGTTTCCACGAAGCGTCTTTGAACTCCTAAAGCGATAATGCTGAAGGTCGACACTCGCGCGGGTGCAGCCGGGTTCGTTTTGATAGTAAATAACTGAGCTTAAAGGGGCACTGCGGGACTTTTCTGGAGCTGTTAGACACATGCGATGCCGTACTGTGGAACATGGGCAACGCAACGACATCTCCGTGGAAATAAAGAGGTGGTAATCAGAAAAGTGACGCGGTGCAATTTTAATTTATGGCTCAGTGTAGGAATAATCTAGCAAACCAGTGTGTGGTACGGTGGACTATCAAAGCATGGTTAAAAATAAAGTTTCAGAAAACCTCGATTAGGTTTTAGCGTCCAAAAGATGATTTAGGAAGACATTTGGAAGAAAATGGTGTTTTAGAGGTTGCTCAAGCTGCATGAAGTTTCCTGGAAATCGACTAATTTTATGTTTTTGAGTAACTTCTATGAACTTTATGGACTTTCAAAACAACTTTTATGGACTTTCTAAGCTACTTTTTATGGACTTTATGGATTTTCTAATCAACTTTTATGGACTTTACGGACATTCTAAGCAACTTTTATTTTTTGCAGAATAAAATGAGAAATGATTCGAATACCCTTATTTATTTGGTTCTCTTGAGCAACCTGTAAATATTAATTAGTTTGCATAAGATTTGGACCCAAATGTTTTGGCCAGATATGGAACCAAATGCGGGGTTCTAATCTAGAGAATCTAAAAAAAAAATCGGACCACCCTAGAATGTAGCTTATATCTAACTAACGCCATTTTAGCCTAAGCTTCATAAAGCTTCATTCAGCTTCACTTTAAATAAGTTTGGAGGGATTTCCTTGTTGTGGTTTTGGTTTCTCCCCCTGACCCGGGTCTGGAGTCCAGGCCTCCTCCTTCAGACTGGATTTATTTACATGTTCCACTGAGTTTTACGGTGGCGCCTCCTCCGCCTGTTATAGAAGACAGTTCACAGAGGTCTCATGTGACCGTCACCTGCTTTCCCCTTGGAGACACATGGTTTAATGCCATACTGTGGAATCTTCACAGAGACGAGGAGGTGGCAGACTCTCCATCAGTTTTATTTAAAAGGGACAATGCGTATTCATGAACATATTCGTGTAAATATGTCAGAATTAGCCTGAAGACTTTATATTTGTAGTCGCTGCAGGTCAGAGAGATCGAAGAAACATAAGACAACTTCACACTACAGACAAACTGACAAAGACACAATCCTGACATGAACACTGACATTTATGCAGAAGCAAAAGCATTAGTGACCACAGATTTCTCTTAAACCGTCGTTTCTCTTATTGCAGCTGGATGTTGTTCCAGATTTCTGTGCCATGACTGATAACACTTTTATAGACTTTGTGGATGTTCATAGCAACTTTTATGGACTTTCTAATCAACCTTTATGGACTTCATGGACTTTCTAATCAACCTTTATGGACTTCATGGACTTTCTAAGCAACTTTTCACTTAACGTGGTCGAGTCTCTTATTGCAGCTGGATGTTGTTCCAGATTTCTGTGCTTGACTGATATCACCTGTGACTGAATGTTGTGCGTCTGTAAGGTGTTACACAGTCGCCTTTGGTGGAAGCTTTTACAGTATTGTGATGAGTCAGTAGATTAATTTTTGACAGTGAAATAAGTGTAGAATCCCTCATTTGTCCAGGTAGAATCCACGGCAACGGGTAGAGTTCAATTTGTCAACTGGACAAAGGATTTGATAGAAGACGTTTCGCTGCTCATCCGAGGTGCTTCTTCAGTTCTCCCTCTAACAGGCCTCAAACATTCTGACCAGAACTGAAGAAGCAGCTCGGATGAGCGGCGAAATGTCTTCTATCAAAACCTTTGTCCAGTTGACAAATTGAACTCTACCCGTTGCGACAGGTAGAGTTCAATTGATGGAATCAGTTTTAACTTTTTCACTGGTCTCATGGTTTGGAAGCATCTCTGCTAAAAACAAGAACTCCCTCAATCAGTTGATTAAATGGGCGAGTTTAAGGTGATCGGTCATCCTCAGAACAGCCTGGACTCACTGTACTCAGGACAGTTACAGCGGATGTCCCAGAATATTCTTCATGATACGCAACATCCTTTAAATTCAGAGTTTAAGCTACTTCCCTCTGGTCAGAGGTTTTTAGTTCCAAGATCAAGAACAAATCGCTTTAAAATTAGTTTCGTTCCAGCTGCTATTGTATTTATGAATAAATTGTAATTTATTTATTTATCATGTTTTTGATATGTATTGCAACTTTTAGCTCACTCAGATGAATTCTTTTTTTATGGAACAACCACTCTGCACTGGAGAACCGCAACACTTTATTTATATTTATATTTGTGTTTTTATTGGTGTTTATTGTGCAGAATGTGGATGAATGAAATGTGGGACCAGCCTCTCAAATCTGCGGAGCAAGTTTACCTACGGGTACAAATAAAGCCAAGCCTAACCTAACCTAACCTAACCTAACAGTGAAATAAGTTTACATTTTGCATTATTACCTTTCTGCATTCTTGAGTTCATTTTTTGTTTACTTTATGTCATTCATACTTTTGTTCTCCTTTTTTGTCATTTTTAAGCAGGGCAGGGCCTGGTTAGTACTTGGATGGGAGACCACTGGGAATTCCAGGTGCCACAGGGGGGCGCCAGACACGTTGTGTCCTTAGGCAAGACACTTCACCCACATTGCCTAGTATGAAAGTGGTGTGTGCGTGAGTGGTGGTGGTGGTCGGAGGGGCCGATGGTGCAGATTGGCAGCCTCGCTTCCGTCAGTCTGCCCCAGGGCAGCTGTGGCTACAATAGTAGTTTACCACCACCGGGTCTGGAGTGAATGAATAATGAACTGTAAAGCGCTTTGGGTGTCATGAAAGGCGCTATATAAATACAATGATTAATGAATGAATGAATGAATAATTAATTTTTAAAGGTGCAGTATGTAACTTATTGACTGGGCGTCCATCACCTGTGTGTTTCTATGGAGATGTCATTGCTCTACCTGGAATGTTCCACAGTGTGACATTAAACAGCTCTACCTTACATTTATTCAATTACAGGTGGTTTTATAGCTCAGAAACACCTAGAAAAACAGGCATTCTGACTGTGAGCGAGGACGGGTGCTTTAGGTGCTTTGAAGGTGATCAAACAATCAAACAATAACATCCCCATGTAGAAGAACGTTTAACTGGACCCTCCACCGGAAAAGCTACACAATGAACCTTTAAATAACAAACTTTCTGATTCCTTAATTTCATTTCCCGACAAATGAAAATTTAGATACTGTTTTTTCTTATCTCTAGATACACCAGGACACTTAGGACCGTGATTACAAATATGGACTTTAATCTGTTCTAAATGCGTAACAAAAATATATATAGCGCTTGATAAATAAATGCGTCCAGGTCAAACAAAGTGGCAAACGGCTCCAAGGCTCTGTGCAAAAGTGTGATTAAAAACAACACATATTTGTATTTTTGGGCATTTTCTACTCAAGGTTTTTTCTAAAAGGTGCGTTGTGTAACTTTTTGGTCCATGTCATCACTTTGCTTCGAATATTACACAGTGTGACAATTAAACAGCTTTTCCTTACACATATTCAATTACAGGTGATTTTAATGCTCAAAAACACCTAGAAAAACAGACATTCTGACCGTGATCGGGGTCGCCTCTCCACAGATCTGACCTGTAACTTGGCCGGTTTAATCGCTGTGCAGACCGAAAGGGCTAAGACGAAGCAATAATGTCTCCACGAAGAAAAGCATTTGATGGGGAAACCCTAAAATGCATCTTCAAAGTCTGGAATAGCTTCATGACGCTCGCTATACAACCTGAACTGTGTTTGTAAGTAAAAAAATGTGAATATTCCTCTTATTTTCCAAGCAGTCGCCTTACATTAGCACAGCCCTGAGCGCTGTGAAAGCTTTCTGTGTGTTCCAACGCCTTATGTAAGCTGTAAACTGCACTGACCCGCTGTCTGTGAGATGGAGTTTGACAGGACGTGATGAGCCGGGCCTGTTGACGTCCGCGTCCTTGTGCTCTCACCAGCCTCACACGGACTTCCTGGACTTTAGAGAAGGTCGGCGCAGCGTAAAAAAGTGCCCAAACTGCAGCGTCAGGCCCGGGAAAGATTAAGCTGCTGCAGTTCTCCGCAAAAAGGTCAAACACAAGACAAATCTACACCGTGTAACAGACGAATTCTTTTATTTCGGCAAATTCTCTTTCGTAGCGTGCGTTGACCCACATAGAGCGTATTTTAGAGACAAGACAAATGGAGAATAGTGGATTTTTGTGGGTCGAATCTACTGAATATGTTCATTTACGAAACTTCTACATGGACAGTTTTTTGGACCTGATGCCCTAAATAAAACAATCATCTGTACATTGGAAATGATGGAAGTGGGACAAGTAAAGCTGCGTAATGTTTTGGAAGGTACATGAATTGTTACGGTTATTTATTTTGCTCTTTTTCAATTACACGTGTTTTTACTGTTTAAGAAAAACCTTCGGAAAAAGCTTTTTTTTTTTTTACTGTGGTTAGACATGTCCCTCTACAGATCTGACCTGTTACTTGGCCTGTCGGTAGAGTGACCAGATTTCCAAAATAAAAAACTGAAAAAACCTGGACATCCGTTTTTTTGTGAAACGAGTGCGTAATTAAGGAAAACTGTTCAGCAGAGACGATTTGTGACTAATGTGAGTGACTTTAGTCACATTTTCTTTGTGTTTTGGTCGTTTTAAGCAGCTTTTCTGCATTTTACCTAAACAAATAACAGTTTATTCCTCTCTTTACTGTCGGCAGGTATTAAACTGGTCAAAAATGTAATGTAACAGGCAAAAAGCGTCCGCTCATCAGTGTCTGTTTTTAAGATGTCACTGCAAAAGTGCTCTTGGCAACAGATTTTAATGCATTTTTTCATCTGTTGTTTACAACTACTGCACTTTTTTTAGACTGTTACAGCTGCTGCACTTTGGAAATATTTCCTAGACCCATTGCACTTTACTTTCATAATTCATGTTTATCTTAACTGATTGTTGTTTTCTGCTCTTGACGTGTGTTGCTGACCCTTGTAAATGAGAATTGGATCTCAGTGGGTCTTTACCTGGTTAAATAAAGGTTAAATAAATAAAAAAGGGGCGTGGTGTCACCTTCTTGTCTTCACGGAGACAGATACGTTTAATACTGTAACATTCCAGGCACAGCAATATAATAATATAATAAAACCGTGTATAAAACCTATTTTGACCTCAAGATTATCAGAAAGTGCGTGTTAACATGCTAGTTGTTGTGAGGAATACCAATAACATCTGCTTTAAGAACTATAGCTTAGACCTGTGTGATCCTAATGCAGTTTTTACCACTGAAATGATCAAAACAAGTCAGGTTTAAAGGTGTAACTTTTCTGACGGAGGGCCCATTAAATGCTTTTCTTCTTATTGCTTTGTCTAGAATGTTTCACAGTACGGCTTTAAACCTTTCAATCTTCATGGAGACCAAACCAGACCAAGTTACAGGTCAGATCTGTGGAGAGGCGACCCCGCACACAGTCAGAACGCCTGTTTTGCTAGATATTTTTGAGCTCTAAAACCACCTGTAATTGAATAAATGTAATGTAGAACTGTTTAATAAGCAATTTGTCACATAATAAGTTTGTAAAAGATTTTGTTCAGTAAAAAAAAAAACATTAAAAAGTCAGTTTAGCATAAAAAAGCATAAAAATAAATCACCGTGTGCCTGTAAATTACCTTGGGCCTGGCCGGTTTCTTCACGTTCTCTTCATTTTCAGCTTTAGTGTCGTTCTCCTCCTCCCCCAGCCCGCTGTCCTCCGTGTCCAGGCTGCTGCTGCTCGATGACTTCCTGTCCGCCAGCTTCAGCTTCCTGTACTGGACCACGCCCCCCCCGCTCTGCAGCGCCCTCATCTGGCGTCTCCTGGTCGGCGACTCGTTCCCCAGAAACGGTTTGGTTTCCTCTACGCCGGACTCCATTTTGCCCTTGATGGCGTTCACCACGTCGCTGCTGCTGCACTCGCTGCGCTTCGGCTGCACGGCTTTCGTCACGGCGCACGTCCGGATTTTGCTTCCCCCGCGTTCGTTAGCGTCGGCGTTGATCACACGCGGCGTCACGTTTAACTTCACCACGTGCTTTTTGGCTTTTTCGCAATCCTCCTCGACGGAAGACGGCATCCAACCGCTAGGGATCGCGTCTTGTTTGTCCGAGTGCTCGGTAGCCCAGCCCTGCCAACTTTTCGCCAGGTTTGCCACCATCGCCGCGCATTTTATTTTCTTCACTGCGCGTTTGAACGCTTGCGGCTCCTGTTGGGAAACCGTGGTCACGCCGCTGCTCATTTTGAAAACGTAAACAAAAACGTTCTGCAGAAATTACGTCGGAAAACGCGTGTGAAGCGGCTTTTATTCGCTTGGATTTCTTGATCCCAAACACGTTTCTTTAAACCGTGACGTATTCTGAAGCAAATGTTTCGAATGTTATGTCAAAAAACGGAAAAACGCAGCTTGAGTATCTTAACTTCAAACTGTCGCACTGTTCCCAAGCTTCAAGTCTGATTTATTGAGTCCAGTTATGTCTTAAAAAAACGCTGCTAACATCAAATCCAGTATGAAAACGTCTTGTAGTTTTACTCAAATGTTTACTCAAAAGCTGGTTTCAGAATTTGTTGTCCAAAAACACTTATAAAAATCTTCTGTGCGTCTCTTCTTTCACCGTTCAAGTCCTTAATGAACGTCCACCGCTTCTGACTCGTTCCTTTAAATCTCCAGTAGATGTTTCCAGAAACCTTCAGTCGGTTTGGTTTTCTGTTGGGTTTTCCGTTTGGTTTTCTGTTGGGTTTTCTGTTTGGGGTTTCCCGTTTGGCCGTGCGTCCTCGTCTTTGGTCCGTCTGCCGGCAATAATCCCGGCGGGCTGCTCCTGATCCTTTAAATAGTGCGGCGCTGGTCGTAAAGGAAGCGATGATGTTTCGAAAGTCCAGCGTCAACATTCCGAAGCCGCGGCTATGTTCAGGTCAGTGATTAGGAGTGTGAGACGGTATGGGACGGGGAGGGGGTGTGGATAGGGGGCACGGGGTGGAATTTCCTCCCATTGGGATCAGGCGACAGGTGCGGCGGGTGTTTTTAGCCCCCGTCCTGACACTCCACACTAAACGCTGGCAATAAAGTTACTAATTATACTGGAAGTCGCGGGAAATAAACAGTGTTATGGAAAAATGAGTGGACGTGAAGGTAGAAGTAGGTTCGTACGGCAGGTTTGTGTGTTTTTCTTACGTCGTTTGGTTGAGAAGTAAACATTTATCGTACGTTTACGTCAGTGCAGTCGCGGTTTGTACACGTTGGCCAGATTTTCTAAATTCTAAACTGGGACACATTTCGTTCGCCAGATTCATCAGCTGGCTTTACTTCGTGGAAACCGTCTGTCCTCACAGCAATAGGATTGGTTCGCTCAACGGTAGGCGGGTACTTTTTTGATTTGACCGAGTAATGTCCAAGTGATCTCAGCACAACAGCAAATCCTGTAGGAAGAAGGGCAATAACATCTTTCCCCCAGAACAACTTTATAAGCACCTCACACTTCCCTCTGCTGATTTCCCACTGCACAGGCCAAAGCCCAAAAGACTCGATCGTCGACTCCAGAAGCAACAAGTGAAGATCGACTACTGACTGTGAAGAAGAAGAAAAATTTAAAGCTATTGAAAGAAAATGGTTCGGGAATGGATTTTTTTAGCGTTTTTCAAAAAATATAATTCACTGGTAAATAATAAATAAACAGGATTAGAAACGACATCATGATCGAGTCTTTTGGGCTTTGGCCTGTGCAGTGGGAAATCAGCAGAGGGAAGTGTGAGCTGCTTATAAAGATGTTTTCTAACGTTTCCAGACACTAATGAGTGAACCAGGCAGAGCGTTTGGTTTGTTAGACTCGTGGTTGTTGTAAATACTTACTGTTAAGTGTGTTTTATAGTGTGTAAATGTGGCCGTATGTGTGTGTATGACAGAATGGACAGTGTGATTGATTGTTATTGTTGACTTGTGTGTTTTCACTGTAGTTTATTTATGCAATAGGGACTGCAGATGGAAACTAGCTATGTAGATCATCTGGTGTAGAGCATCTCTGTTTTTATGAGCATAATGTCTCTGTGCATTGTCCCTTTCAAATAAAGACTAAACTAAACTAAGCTAAGATGGGTTAAAGTGGTGTTAAGCTTCTTCAGTGTGAAGCAAATTGGTGTTTTACGTGGAAGTTCAGAACTTGCCCCCATCACTACACTAGTTTGTTGCCTTGACAGACTCACTGCCACAGTGAGATCTCCACCGAGGAAACACTGATCTGTGCTGTTTTTTGGCTTCTGACAGAATTCACCACCTCTAGTGACGAACTTTAACTTCAGTCGGGCTGAATTCAACTTTAAATCCTCGTTGTCCATCTGTACGCTTTGTTTCCTGTTGGACACAAAAGGACCCTGAGGAGCCGGAGTTTGACCTCTTGGGCTTCACCGCTCACAGCTGATTGGCCGGAGCAACGACTACAACTTCCGGGATTCAAACCACCGAGTGTTTCTGATTCCTGACCTAGAGCTGGAGAGAAATGAAACTGAGCGGAGGCACTAGGGGGCGCGGGCCTGGCTACACCCGGGTTGAGATGTTTGGTGTAAATAAAACAGTGAAAAGAGCATGAAACATTGTCCGTTCTGGTGTCATGATCTGAGGGACTTCTGATGCTGCATTTTTGTTGCTTTATTGTCATTTTCAAACACGGTTTTCTGTTTTTTGGCTAAACAAATTACAATTTATGCTCCTCTTTACTGTTGACAGGATCTGTGTACTTTTATATAATACTAAAATATTCCAACATGCCTAAATGAAAATAGTACCCTGAATAATCATGAGAAAACTTAATTATAACGAGATTAAAAGTTAAGATAATTAATATATTGACTTATCGTTCAGTATATGAAAGCTGGAACTGTAGTTTTTTGGGGTCGGCATTCATCGTGTGCACATTTTCTTTGCACTACTGGGAAATTTCTGGTTATTTTTAAGATTTAAGCCATAAAACTTTGAATTAATGTTGATTTTACGGCGTATGGCTCATTACAGACACAAACTAAGTGCTTCACTGTGTCACTCTGCTGTTTATTTATTGCAGCGAGTGTGTTTTAATCATTATCTCAAAGGAATCCATTTGTGTTTTTTTTAGAATATTTGACATCTATATTTTCTCCAGCTTTATGTCACACTTCAGAATGTGTTACCGTGACAGACCAGTGCATAATGTATTTTTTATTTAGCGTTTCGTCAGTGGGAAACCATGTCAGGCGTCTGTATGAGTGTGCACCAGGTCTATTTTAGCCCGAGTGTTTACATGCGACGCAGAGGCGGAGGTAATGGGCGGAGGGGACGTGCTTTATGAAGGGTGCTCGAAAGATATAGATAAACCGACTGTTGGTGTGTCCACAGGCAACACACTCCATATATGTGGGCGGGTGCGGGTTTGTTTGTATAAGTGGGATTAAAAAAGACAAAAGCACCTTCCTCTGATGTCACTGGGACAAAAAAACACCAAATAAACATAAGTGTGAGCATCGCTGTTCCAGTTTTGGGGTCCTGCTATAAAGTGTTACTATCAATTAACCAATCATGGACATAATCTACCATAAAATGCCAAATAACAGCTGGGGCAGTTGTACAGATCCAATAAAGAACCTCCCCAGTTTTACTCACAGGTTTGATGCTGTTTGCACACGAGGATCACACTTTATGCCCGAGTTATGTCACATTTACTCATTTATATGCGTAGTTCATTTGGACAGTCGTATTACACTGTCAAACAGGCTCAGACTAAAGGAGCAACATATCGACAGGACAATTTAACCATCGAATAATAAAGCTCCACTGTAGAATCACATTATTCACTCATTTATATGAATCTGTGCAGAGGAGCTCATTTCCACAAGTCTGAATCTTCTGTCAAATAAAACTCCCACTGTAGAAGAGAAAGAACTCGGGCCCGTCTGAAGCTAAAGTCCGTCGCTAGAGGCGGTGGAATTCTGTCAGAAGCCAAAAAACGGCACAGATCAGTGTTTCCTCGGTGGAGATCTCACTGTGGCAGTGAGTCTGTCAAGGCAACAAACTAGTGTAGTGATGGGGGCAAGTTCTGAACTTCCACGTAAAACACCAATTTGCTTCACACTGAAGAAGCTTAACACCACTTTAACCCATCTGACAACAGCCACGAGTCTAACAAACCAAACGCTCTGCCTGGTTCACTCATTAGTGTCTGGAAACGTCACACTTCCCTCTGCTGATTTCCCACTGCACAGGCCAAAGCCCAAAAGACTCGATCGCCGATGTCGTTTCTAATTCCATTTATTTTATTTTATACTTTCCCGAACCATTTTCTTTCAACAACTTTCAGTTTCTCTTCTTCTTCACCGTCAGTAGTCGATCTTCACTTGTTGCTTCTGGAGTCGACAGTCGAGGCTTTTGGGCTTTGGCCTGTGCAGTGGGAAATCAGCAGAGGGAAGTGTGAGGTGCTTATAAAGTTGTTTTCTAACTACAGCTTCAAACGTGCCCGAGTCCACTTTAAGGCTAATTCCATTGGCTACAGTGTGAAATATAGTGATTTTTAGTGACATTTATACAGTGTCTTTTTTAAACAAAGTTAAAACATTTTCTACACATGGAAATAAAATAAAATACAATGTAATGAAAATGATAAAACAGTAAAATCAAATATTAAATCCCAACTATTCAATCATCTAATGTAGTTATTCTGCCGTGAATGTGACCTGCACAAGTCGATGTTCACACGCTTAACTTTTAAAATGTGACTTGTTCGTCCACTTCTGCCTCAGGAGCTCAAATCGACAGGACACCGGCTCTTATTTAGTATTTTACGGTACGTAAGAAAACTGGAATAAAAAAACTGTAATTGTAATAGAAATTTTGATCACATAATTATTAACTTTGTTTGTCTCTTTATTGACAGTCCTTATATTTTGTGTTTTACTCACCTGTTTTATGTTTTTTTAACTTATCCTTGGGTGTTTTGAAAGCTGCTTCTAATTAAAATGTATTATTATTAATCCCCAATATGTGTTTTTGGTAAAATAGTGTGACTATGGTGGAATTTAAATAGTTTTAGTCCCCAAATATACCACCACTTCCAGAATATTGATTACCCAGCGCTGTAGGGGGCGCTCTATACAAACTGTTATGTTATGCACAAGGTGAATTCATCCTCTTAAAATAGAAGCTGCATCATTAACACACAGCCATGTTCTCATTCTCATATCAGCTCGACTTCCTTCTGAATATATTCTGCAGACTTCTCCCTCAGTCTGATTTCATTAACACTCGTACAGTTCCTCTGCGCACTTGAACGTGTTTTGGCTGCGTTTTATCCCCCAGAGTTTTTCATCTTTGTCCAGTTTCTATTAGAATATGGAAATAGGTCAGAGCGACTCTCTTCGGAAAGGCTTTGTTTGAGCCTCATTAGAATAAACCGTGAATAAAACGCATCACATTACAGCGTGACAGACAGCCGACGCAAGTGCGACGATGCTGCGTGTTTATTTTGTTATTAACGTGGGATTAAAGAGTGAGAAGCACCGGTCTAACACCAGGATACAGCAATGTGGAGGAGAAACAGGCCGTGTTGTGGTTCACACAGGCTCAGAGTGAAGATTAGGGGAGATTACAGATGAAAAGATGTGAAGGCGGTGTTATATTATGGTCACTGTCAGGCTCCTCGTGATTCGTTCTGATACTCGATGCACGGCTCACGATACGCAGTGGTGGAAGAAGTACAGTGATCCCTCGTTTATCGCGGGGGATACGTTCCAAAAATAACCCGCGATAGGTGAAATCCGCGAAGTATCAGCTTTATTTTTAACTGTTATTTTACAATGCAATACTTTACTGCAGAATGAAACAAAAAATAAAACCTCTTTTCAGGCCCAAAATGTGTTTAAGAAATAGAAATATTAACGTTTTCTTACAAATAACTATAATAGTTTAAAGAACGGTGTTGTAAAACAATATTTTTTATATAGTAATGAACACAAGGCAGGAAACATTGTCACTGGCGTATTTCACAGTCGCTCCAGCTGCGCCTCTTCGTCCTGACTCCACTGCGCTGGAGCGTCTTTTTCTACTGAAGGCTGCGCGACCAAGTGTTAGTCCTTCCTCCTCTTCTTTAGTCCTTCCTCCTCTTCTTTAGTCCTTCCTCCTCTTCTTTAGTCCTTCCTCCTCTTCTTTAGTCCTTCCTCCTCTTCTTTAGTCCTTCCTCCTCTTCTTTAGTCCTTCCTCCTCTTCTTTAGCAACAAGATACAGATTCACTGTAAAAAAAAAAAGCACTGTAAAAAATTCCGCGAAGCAGCGAAGCCGCGATAGGTGAAGCGCGATATAGCGAGGGATCACTGTACTTGTTTTTTTTCCCTTAAAGGTGCATTGTGCAACTTTTCAGGCCGGTGAGTCCCTGCGTCAGGTGGAGCAGTTCCAGTATCTCGGGGTCTTGTCCACAGTGAGGGGAGGATGGAGCGTGAGATCGGCAGGCGGATCGGTGCAGCGTCGGCAGTGATGCGGTCGCTGTATCGGACCCATATCCCGTATCTCTGAGTGTCTGAGTGACGTCTCCACAGCGTCGCTCACATGAGGCTCTCGTTTCCACGGTTACAGGAGCGAATCTGGAGCCAGGTCCATATTTGGAAATCCTCCCGCGAGTATCATAGCAACACAAGAGCCAATCATGAGTGAGGAGGTTAAATGTGGCGCCTCCTCCTGGCAGAGCTGATGCATCATATATACGGACTATGGATGTGATACTCTGCACCTGCAGGACACTGGATTTACCTGATTCTGCACAAGAAGAAGAAACTTTGAGCTTTTAGCAGCAAACTTTAAATAGTTTAAGTCACTGATTTATGTTGTTTGTTCTGTTACGTACGAACAACAATAGAGTCACAATTTAACCAAATTCTCTTTACTTTATGCTCGTTAAATTCTGCTCGTTCAGATTCTAGTCACATTAGATATTGTGACTGTTTGAGATATTTTGTCATTTTATTTCAGAAATCGTCACTCGGGGGAAAGCGGGAAGGGAACTTACTTAGCAACGAAACGAGCTGTCAATCAAACCTGTCACTAACGCTAGGGGGAGGGGCCTCGGGGAATGAAGGCGTCTGATTGGTCCGTTATTTCTGTTCAGATCTTGATTTAGGAACAAAACAGAGAAATGAAAAGTTCAGGATCCTGTGTGGCGGCTTCAGACGAACAGTTTAAGTCCAGAATGACGAGGCTCAGAGCAGCAGGTACAGACAGAGGGACGAGAAGATCCTAATGTGAAGGAGCCCCAAGAGCCTCCTGGAGCACTTCCTGTTTAGCACGCAGTGGCTAACGGGTTAGCGGCTAACGGGTTAGCTTAGTTCACTCGTGTACGGACTGTGGTTGGACCGTTGTGGCGAAGAGGAGCTGAGCCCAAAGGCAAAGCTCTGGATTTACCTCAGTCATTTTCCTCCCCTCACCTGTGGTCCTGAGCTCTGGGGAACAACTGAAAGGACCAGATCGAGATACAAGCGGCACAAATGAGGAGGAGGCCCCGGGGGAGACCCAGGACCCGCTGGAGGGACTCTGGGTCTGGGCCTGGGAACGCCTCGGGGTCCAGGAGGAGCTGGAGGAAGTGTCTGGGAGTTCATGCAGAGTTCGAGTCGTGTTCATGTCCGTCTGATTGAATAATGCATAAAATAACCAAGTGTGTATAAGGACAGGCTAAAGTACGGAAACCGCGGGGTCTCACCGCAAACGCCACAACACAACAAAAGCCACAACAGAAGTGGCCGCGGGACTTTATTTTCCAATGGACCGAGTGAGGAGGATAAAGCGGGAAGTGAATGGGAAAAGTTGAAGAAGAAGAATGTGAAAAATTGGAAACGTGAGTAAAAGTAATTTAGTCACTAGGTAAGTTAAAATGACTTAAATTAAGAACATTTTACTTTATTTGAGTAGATTGAGTAGTATTTTTTTTCTTAATTAAAGCATCACTTGATTTTATTTCTTATTTTAATTGTAGCAAGATGTATTTTCATATTTTAAATACAAAAATCTTATTGCACTGGCAGATCATTTTACTTGTCAAGTGAAATTTACTCAAGTCTCAGTAAAACTTTCTTAATCCAAGTCATTTTATCTTGAGTAGAATTTGTTGTTTTGTGGCCGGGATCGATGTCACAGTTTGACAGTCGTGAATAATTTTGGTCCGTCGGAAAATAGAGTCCCGCGGCCACTTCTGTTGTGTTTTTTTGTCTTGTCGTGGCGTTTGTATTCGTCGTGAGCCCCTCCTGGCTTCTGTATTAAAGGCCCCATGTTACACTCTTTTCTGCTCTATGTTATAATCTTTCCTCATCACAAACAGACCTGGAGTTGTGTTTTGTTTCTTTAACATAAAAACCTGCAGATTTAGGAGTTCTTCTCTGATTTCTTGTGGTACAGTAAGTGCTCCACTGTGTATAATAATAATATATAAATAATATATTGCATAACTTTTCTGGTGGAGTGTCCGTCACCTGCTTGTTTCTATGGACATGTCGTTGATCTGGCACGAATGTTCCACAGTGTGACATTAAACATCTCTAACTTACATTATTATTCTATTATCTTTTATCTTATTGCATTTATCTTATATTATTTTTGGAATTAAGCAAACGTTAAGTGGTTAATTGTCTTTTCATCCTTTTGCACTGGTGCTTAACTTTTACACTTGATATTTGATTCTTTCTACAGGTTCTTGGTCGGCCGCATCTGTAACGAAGAAAATTTCCCCTCGAGGATGAATAAAAGACATTCTGATTCTGATTCTGAATCACAGGTGGTTTTATAGCTAAAAAACACCTAGAAAACAAACATTTTGACTGTGAGTGGGGTCGCCTCTCCACAGATCTGACCTGTAACTTGGTCTTCATTGCAAAAAAGACCTATCAAAAAATAAGAAAATAAAACACCAGTTTTGAGGTAAAAATGCCTATTTTAAGTAAAAGTTTCTGCCAGTGCAGTAAGAAATTTTCACTTACCAAGTTTTCTTAAAACAAGACAAAATCTGAATCTTGTTCTAAGCAGAAAACACGAGTTTCAAGTATTTATGGACAGATTTTTCCCCTTATTGGTTTGAGGAGGAAGTTAAAGAGGCTTAACCTGGACTGAGTTAATATAAAAAGTGCTTAGAATAAGTTGTAATATCGAGATAAGATAAATCAGGATGAATATCTTGAAACAAGTAAAAAAAATCTCATCTTATTAAGTAAAAAAATCTTAAAATTGATCTTTTAAGATGAATCTGCTTAATTCAAGTCAGTTTAACTATGCTAGAAAATCCTTTTTTGTAGTGTGGTTTGGTCTCCATGTAGATAGAAAAGTTTAATGCTGTACTGTGAAACATTCTAGACAAAGCGATAACATCTCCATGGAGAAAAGTGTTTAATGGACCATTTCAGCCCTGGACCTGCTGATTTTTAATAAACAAAAGGTAAAAGGAGCTGCTGAAAACTCCTGCTTCATGACATCACAAGGTGGGACAGAGCATTTCAAGCCGTGGAGATGTAGACAGATTAATAATAAAGGATTATTCGGACATGTGAATGAAACAAAACACAACCCGGGGTCTGTTTCCGATGTGGTAACAACATTCTGCCCTGACTCAAAGCTCCAGAGTCTCTCCTGCTGATCCGGGACCTTTAACCATCCTGAACACTCAGGCTAAACCGCAGGATCTGAGCCGGGCCACAGCGCCGGCGTCTCCTGTTTCTGTGCGCCGGGCTTCACGTGCACAGCAGCTGCCCACGTGCACGCTCCCACCTGCTGTGCATGATGGGAGCGTGCGCCGAAATAGCACCGGGCCAACTGAGGAACGACGCAAGCGGGAAGTAATGGCTCTATCATTACGTCTTTGGCCTGAGCGCGGCCGCTGCGTAAGCCGGGTACAATTAGCACGGTTAGCTCATTGTGAAGGTAGTTAGCGCGGCGGTCGTTAGCGCGGCGGTCATTAGCGCGGCGGTAATGGCTAAGTTTGGACGAGCAGACAGAAGCCGTCACGCGTGCTCGGAGTTATTGTGGGGATGAGTCGTATCCCAAAAATATTTGCTGTTTGCAGTGATGGGGAAGAACACTTTGAACATGTACTGAGTTACAGAACACCGAATACATAACCAGGCCGGCGCCCCCTAGGGCCTCCGCTCAGCTTCATTTCTCTCCAGCTCTTGGTCAGGAATCAGAAAACACTCGGCGGTTTGAACCTGCGTGAAGTTTCCCCCCATCAAACGCAAACCTGCACAAAAATCATATCAATCGTTTGTGCTGCAGAAAGTTTCATTTGTGCGATTCTGGTTCTTCAGATATTCACAGTTTTATTTTGGTCAATGACGTCGTCCAGAACCTCAGAATGTGAAACAGCCTCAAAACAGGAAGAAAATGATGTCAAATGTTTGTATTTGGTTTGTGCTGTTTTGTGCTGTGACAGTTTCATTTGTGTGAGTTTATTTCTAAAATTATTCATGATTATTTCTGTGGTAATTATAGGACGTCATTTCTGCTCAGCTGACGGAGACAAACTCCACAAAACTAGAGAAGAGAAACGACCTGAGGCTGAGGAAAAGTCTGTGTTATTCTATAAAATATGAATCAAAAGCAAATGACTAAAGACTGAGACAGACTTTTCCACAGCCTCAGGTCGTTTATCGCCATTAGTTTTATGGAGTTTTGCTGAAGTCGCTTCCGTCAGATAAGTGGAAATCACGTCCTATAGAAGCAGAAACGAAAATTTTTGCAGCACAAACGAAGCACAAACTACTGACATAGTTTTTGTGTAGGTTTGCGTTTGATGGGGCGACTTCACGGAGGTCAGAAGTTGTAGTCGTTGCTCCGGCCAATCAGCTGTGAGCGGTGAAGCCCTGAGGTCAAACTCCAGCTCCTCTGGGTCCTTTTGTAGACTTTCTAAAGGATAAAGAATAAAAATGAGAAGCTGTCTTAAATCAAAAAGTCTCTGATTTATTCCAGCGATTGTGCCACAATCACAGCCCCTGAATGTCCCTGACAGAGTCTCTCCTCGTCTCTGTGTTTATAATAAATCATCCAGAGCAAATAAACCACCCAAAAGAATCACAGACAGGAGCTCAGTTCCCAAACAGCATCAAGGACGAGTCAGACACAACTCTGGGTGATTAGAAGTCAAAATAACATTTGGAAGCAATTTGAATTCAACAAAGACGGAGAGACATAAGTGAAGGAGACATATTCTGACTCGAGCGAAGCCTCACTTATGATCCTAAATCACTTATGCACGAACTATGGAACCTACACTATTTATACAAGTGCCTACATAAAGTTTAAAGATGATTATGTAAAGTAAGACAAGTAAGTTTGTAATACAAATGTGTCACTCTTTTATAATAATAATAATAATAAATCTTTATTTCTAAAGCACTTTTAAAAACAAGGTTTACAAAGTGCTGGACAAGCAGCAATGAACAATACAAAACACAAAATAGCACATAAAACAAAGAAAACAGTCAGTGATCCAACAAATCAGATTAGTTCTAATAAATAAATAAAAGAGATAAAAATTAAAATAAATATATAATTTTAAAAAAAAGGAATAAAAAAGAACTAAAACCAGTTAAAGGAAGTCCAACCGATAAAAATGGGTTTTAAGAAGTGATTTAAAGATGATCCTGATGGTGCCGCCTCGTCTCCTCAGGCAGGTCGTTCCAGAGTCGAGGCCCCGGACTGAAAAGGATCGATCGCCTTCGCCCGGAGCCTGGACTCTGGAGCAGCCACAGGGACCTGAGGGTCTGAGGCTGCGGGAGGCTCGTACGGGGATAAAAGTTCTGAAATGGAACTTGGTGCAAGAGCTAAACGAGCTTTAAAAGTGATCAGCAAAATCTTAAAATCATTTCTAAAACACACAGGAGCCAGTGACAGGAAGTAAAACAGGGGAATGTGTTGATGTCTGTCTTTTGAACACATAAAAAAACACTTCATTTTCATGACTCCAGCCTCCAGGAAACTTTCATCAGCATCAAAACCAGAAGAACTCGGCTCAGACGCTGTGGGAGGAAAGTCAGAGCTGACGGAGACGAACAGACTCATGTCAGAAACACCAACTGTCCCTTTAACTTCTAAAATGATTCTGTGACACAGACGTTCACAGGGACAGTCTGGAGCTCTAATAGTTTTTCCTCGGGTCTGTGGAGTGGGTCAGACTGTTTTTAGTGGCAGGACGACTGTGGCCATTGACCTGCACTAGCCCAGCACCAGCACCTCTGCAAATACAAGGACTGGAGGAAGATTAACTTGATTCACAAAGTCTTGTGATGCATAAAAGCCATAGGACTATCCTGGCCACAAGATTGTATTTTCCAGCCTGCTCAAACCTGAAATCATGTCATTTTAGCACGAGAAGCCTCCACACAGTGGAGTTTTAACATGTTTTAACTCCTAAAGGCAGGATTGCATGCATGGTCTCAGAATGCGTTTCAGGCCATAAAAAATGACAACAGTTATAACTTTAGCATA
This sequence comes from Odontamblyopus rebecca, assembly GCA_030686955.1. NCBI lineage: Eukaryota > Metazoa > Chordata > Actinopteri > Gobiiformes > Gobiidae > Odontamblyopus > Odontamblyopus rebecca. The sequence continues at coordinate 41,910,707 of CM060656.1, read as the reverse complement.
GAACCAGATAGAACCAAGATTCTAAATGTATTTTGGACAGGTCGTCATGTCCTACTTGCACAGCAAAAATGGCACTGATATCTTTTGCAGTTTTCCCACAATTTCACTTGCCCTCGAAGACCTATGGTATCATATATAATTCTGAGGAATATGTTTTCTATAACCGCACAGAACTTTCTAAGTGTAACAGACAGAAACGTCCTTTTCCCCTCTGAAAGTGCAGACATAGAGGTTTCCGTACATTTCTGCGGCTTTATCCTACGTCACACTCACGCTGTGTGATGACGGGAGCAAAACGAGTGTCCAACAGGAACTTTGTTTTCCCCAAACTCATGCGCTCCGTCCATTTTGATGGAGCCAAACTTTGCCAAAGAGTGAAGTGAGTCAAGATGGTCGACTCCTCTGACTGTGTGTGTTTATAACGAGGGAAAAAGTCGCTCTAAGTGGAGTTAATTCTCACACATGGAAAATGACACATCTTGGTGTGTGTAATTGTGCATCTCTTTCTATTTTTATTTAAAGGTTTATTTCAGTCCAAATGAACAAATCCAAATGTAATTTCCACCCTGGAAATGCAGAAGTGCTGTGGCTCTGGCCCTGGACCTGACAGGAGCTGTTTCCAGGACTGGACCAGGAAAGTCATGGAGCCACTGCACTTTTTTTGTTTTTAGGGCAATAAGGAGATTTTTTATTTACTTACAGACTTGAGATTTTGTATTTTTGTAGCTCAGGCCCTAAATTAAGCATTTTTATGTCCAAAAAGTTGTTTCTACATGTTTGCTGTGGGTTTTGTATGAAAGAGTGAATTTTATTTTCTGTTTTTTTTTTTTTTCCATCTCTATTTCTGGTCCTGTAGCTTTTCTCACAGCCTCATGACACAACTACAGCAGCAGATTGTGAAATAACAGGTTGGACTGAACAAAAGGAGGTAGAACACTTCATTAGGGGTAAAAGGGGCAGATTGAAAAGCAAAACGAAGAAAAAAATTCCAGGTGAGGAGAAATGTACTGTATATATTGCCCTTAGATCTTCAGGGGTTAAGAAAGTGTCTCCACACGTCTCCAACACTCTGGATCACCAGGAAATGAGGAACTATGTCCAAAATTCACAACTGTTCTAAGTTGAGCCTGCAGAGCTTCACTTGTGCAGTAACAAACGTCATTCGCACTCGTCCATCGTGGCCTCCGTAAAGCAGGAGGAGGAATAAGCAACGTTAGAATTTAAAAAGTCCGTTGTGCGTAAAATAGAGTCCATAAAAATAAAAGAAATGTTGTTAGAGGGTGTCGTATGTGCATATATCTTATTTGCTGTTGAGATCTGCAGGTCTGTGCTAAATCACGCGAGCGGAAATGGGGAAATGCGGCTGAACGATGAGCTCTGAATCACACAGGAAATCTTATAACGCTAAATGTCAGTGCAAAACAGCGACGCGAACGCCTGAATAAAACATAGTGACCTTCTAACCGATGCCGTGTTAAAGCGCGTTACATGTCTGACAGATTTCGTTCGGTGCGAGGGTGAGTGGAGCAGTCTGTTTTTGGTGCCTGCTGACGCCAGGAGTCAAACTGTGACACACACACACACACACACACACTCATGCGTCATCACATTACGATCTCATGCTAATTTAATGGGCTGTGTTCTCACTCTATAGTTTAAGTATGTCAGCATTTCATTCGGGTTTGCATGTGTGTCAGGCGTGACTCAACACACACAAACACAGTGTGTCTCAGTGTTTAGTCACTGTTCAAACACAACGTACTCGGAGCTGGTGCTGCGTCTGGTCTCGTCCTCAAAAGTTTTGGGAACACTCGTCCTAAGTCTTGTTCCCGGTGGTTTTACGGAGCCTGGAGGTGTTTCCGCTGTTTTAAGTAAACTGAAAAAGATATTTCTTTGATTGGGACAGTGCAGGTTAATGGACAGACAGGACAAAATGCATGAATGGAAACAACCTGCGTGAAGTCGCCCCCATCAAACTCAAACCTGCACAAAACTGTCAATCAGTCGTTTGTGCTGCAAAAAGTTTCGTTTGTGCTGCAAAAAAGTTTGTTTGTGTGATTCTGGTTCTTCAGATATTCACAGTTTTATTTTCAGCTGATGACGTCGTCCAGAACCTCAGAATGTGAAACAGCCTCAAAACAGGCAGAAAATTATAGAAAACGTTTGTATTTGGTTTGTGCTGTTTTGTGCTGTGACAGTTTCATTTGTGTGAGTTTATTTATAAAATTCTTCATTATTATTTCTGTGGTAATTATAGGACGTCATTTCTGCTCAGCTGACGGAGACAAACTCCACAAAAAGTCTGTATTATTGTAAAAAAATATCAAAAGCAAATTACTAAAGATGGATACAGACTTTTCCACAGCCTCAGATCGTTCCTCTTCACTCCTTTTCCTCTTCACCAAATACAAACGTTTTCTATAATTTTCTGCTGTTTTGAGCTTTATTTCACATTCTGAGGTTCTGGACGACGTCATCGGCTGAAAATAAAACTGCAAATATCTTATGAACCAGAATTGCACAAACGAAACATTTTGCAGCACAAACGAAGCACAAATTAAGCACAAATGACGGACGTAGTTTTTGTGCAGGTTTGCGTTTGATGGGGGCGACTTCATGGAGGTAAACACGCCGGATTGTCAGGGCTCATTCCCATTCGTAGTCCCACAGGTCACAGGGGTCAGAAATACATCAGGAACATTTCGTAAAACAGTAAAATTTACATTAAACAATAATCAGGCCCTATGTACAATTTTCCAGACTCACCAACTGCACAATCGTACAGAAAACCACACAATTCAGAGTCACTTTTACGCAAAACTCCATTAACGTTCACTCAGCTCAGTGTCCACACTCCACAGGCGACATATCGATCAGTCAATCAAAGTTTATGCAAAGCACTTTTCATACAAAAAAATGCAACACAAAGCGCTTCACAGTGATTCAAAATTCAAAATCCCAACATTTCCCACACTTCTGTCATGTACAACACTAAAAATCCAGTCAGGTTTAAAGGTCCATAAGCGACACAGTGTGAACAGAGAGACTGGACTCTGTGCAGGTTTGACCAGAGCCAGTTTTTCAGTTCAGCTTTAGAGGAATTCTATGTGGGGCTCTCGGTGTTAAAGGTAAAACCGTTCCACAGGTTCCTCCTCGGACAGACAGAACCGTCTGAAGGTGTTTCGCCCGTGGGGTCTGATCTCCTCTGAGACTCGTGTCGTCCTTTGTGAGTTTTCTTTAGGACTGACAGCTTGTAGTGGCAAAGAGACTCCTGGAGCACTTCATCTAATAATAATGCATTTAATTTATTTGGCACCTTTCTGGACACCCAAGGTCGCCTTACAGCACAGGTGTCAAACATGCGGCCCGGGGGCCAGATCCGGCCCTCCAAGACCTTTAATCTGGCCCTCGGCTGATTTTCTCTTAAAATATGTAAAACTTTCAGATTTTTCTGGTAATTTTCTATGCCGCTTAGCATAGCAGCATCTCCAGTGCTTCTGTGTGTGGCCGACTCCCACCAGAGCAGCACAAATGAAGACTCGCCTCTTTCCAAACGCTCTTAAAGGACGATCGTTTTGACTGTGACCATGACGCCCTCATCAGCAAAGTGTCAAAAATAAGAAAAGTGGAGCTGAGTGCAGGATTTTCCAAGAAAAATTTATTAATTCTTCTTTTTCACGGAGGTGAATGGGAAACCTGTGCTTGGTGTGTTTGCAACAAGTGGCGGTGCTCAAGGAATATAAATATAAAGGAGGAATATAAACACCACTATGAGACACAACATGGCGAAAAATACAATAACTTGAACAGAGAATGGAGTTTTCCAATCCGGCCCCTTTGGGATCAAAGTAGGTTGTATACGGCCCCCGGACCAAAATGAGTTTGACACCTCTGCCTTACAGCAACAGCTACAGCGCTTTTTACAGACACATGTCCTCAAAGACGCTTTACAGAGCTTTATTAACAGAGCATTGTTCACTCACTCCTGACCTGATGGTAGTGAGCTCCACCAACACTCACACACTCCACTTTCACACCTACAGTGGAGGTTTTGAGTCTGTTTGGGATCAGGAGCTGCAGAGCAGAGCAAGATGACTGGATAAGAGAGACTCTGGTGAGAACACGATGGCGAAAAGCCGATCTGAACAAAATCATTTCTCTCCAAATAATGACTCATACCTCCTGTGATGCTGTTAACGTTAATGTTGGGCTCGACAAACTGCGCTCACTGAACATATCTTTAGCCCTATTCGCACGGGATCAGTTTTACCTGTGGACCTTTGGTGGTTTGTAATAATTGTGGAGGACGTCTGAGATCTTAGTGTGAATGCTCCACGTCTGTAATTTGTAAAGTAAAAATTCTGCTGCAAATTCCCTACGATATTTCACCAAACACAGACGTCCGGTGATAAAACTCGTCCTGTGTGAATCTGCATGTCGGTGTTTATTGTTGTAATTGCATCTTTTCTGTCTGTTCCTTTTATTTCCACGGTCTTTTCTCCATATGTTGCGCACATTTCATATCTCTTTCCGGCTTGGGTAATGGAGGCTGCGGTAGAAATTTTGATGAGCAGTTTTGAGCTTTTTAGGGGCAAATTATAACACAGCCTCAGAGCCTCTACATGGAAACTGATCCACAAAAAGGGCGAGAGATCCAAGAGGAGAGACAATCCTCACAGGATGTTGACCTGGAGGATGTAGCAGCGGTAAGGAACATTTATTTATTTATTTATTTTGCATACTTTATTAATTTACTTACTTAGCAGCGCGAAAGAGATAGAAACGGATGTTACGACATATCCGGTCATAATTTCAGTAAAATAGTAAAATGCTGCAGGTAACACTGAGGCGGGAATTTGCAAATGACCAGACGTCCCCAGGTTGTGCTTATCCTGTGCAAATAGAACTTTAGTGAATTCTTTAGATTGGCCTTATGATTAGAAATCACTGGGTTAGTCATTCAGGTACGATTTAGATTTTCTTTTGTAAGAATTAGTTTATTATTTTATGTTCATGTATCAAACACTGTGCCAGAAAGAACAGGGCTGAAGAGCTGCAGGGGGAATCTGTGCTCCAGAGCCACAGTCAGAACGGCCCATAGAGACACACCTGTTATTCTGTACGTCCATCACAGCTGTGGTGACTGCCCCCTGCAGGTGTATCTGACACACTGCGTTCACCAGGAGCACCGGGGCCCTGAGACTCACTGAATCTGTGCTCCTATGTGCATCAGAGACTGGAGTCCCTGCGCCCTCTGCTGGACACACGAGGCCTCGTCATGAACTTGTTTTTATTTTAAATTAAAATGTCTCTGTTTTCTCCACTTTCACCTCGTTTCTCAGCCCATGTGATAAACACCTGAACGTCTCGTGCTGCACTTCTCGGTCTCCGACAGAGGGAACAGATTGAGACACTTCCTGCCCCTCGTCATGGCGACGGGACGTCCCTCCCCTCATCCCGTTGCCATGGAGACGCACAGTTTGCTCCGAAACCAGGAAGAGAAGAGCATCTGCCACACGGCCCGAACCAGCACAGCTCAGGTCAGTCCTGTGTACTGTAGAGAGGCACAGGGAGAGTTTCCACAGTAAAGCTTTACACACGGAGGATCAGCTGTTTAGTCCTCTCACGTTTCCTCACTGAATTTGAGCTACTGTTTTTTCACTTAGTACTCAAGTAAAAGTATTGTTACGTTAAAAATAGTAAAGGAAAAGTACAAAATCTTTCACAAATTCACAACAGTAAGAGTAAATGTCTGGATGTAACACTGGATTTATCATTCAAAGTAAATATAAAGTGTATTATTCCTATATTTTACACTCTGCACTGGTGTCAGAGCTGCTCTTGAGTTCTCGCGTTATTTCAGATCTTCTCGGCCGACAGTCGGGCTGTACGGTCGGGCTTCTGAAGGGCTGCAGCAGGTCAGTATTTACTTAAAAACATCTACACTGTTTTATTACACTATAGGAATTACTCTGTTATAACAACTTAATTACAACCTTATTACCCGGGGATCGAACCCGTAACCTTCTTGCTGTGAGGTATGAGCAGTAGCCACTCAAGCACCTACTCGACGTTATAAATTTACGTGGAATATTCTGTAGTATCACTTTAAACATTCTCCACAGATCTGACCTGTAATGTAGCGTGGTGCTGTAACCTGCTTGTCTCCGTTATGATAAAAAGGTTTAATCTGTACTGTGGAACCAGTGGCGGCTGGTGGTATAATTATTTGGGGGGCACATAAATCAAAATTGTAAATATGTATTATAAATATATGTATTATGTATTGGCTATAAAATGATAACAAACAAAAGAGTCATTTTAGTCACTATTGGCTGAACTTTATCAGAAGCACAACGCACAGCCAAGTGCAAAGTTTATGCAGCAACACAACCTGATGCACCTGATGCACCTGCTCACACCCAACAACACACCGCAACGCACCGTAACACACCGTAACGCACCGTAACACACCGCTCACAAACAGTCCCGACAAACAGCCCCCGTAACGTCATGAAAATGCAGCAAAAATTTATTTATTTACACATTTACCTGTTGACACTAAACAAACAAAAACAAGCCTCTTACCTTCTCCAGGCCTGATGCAGAGTGTGTCCTCTACCCGCTGTCCTGTTGGTTCTGTCTGTCCCGGTCCAGTCCGGGCCATAAGGTCCTGGAGCCGAGTGCAGGAGCTGTTCTAAAACTCGTCTTAATCCCACTTCCCACTTCAGTCTGAAAGTTACACCAGTCCATATTAGCACCAGGGCACCGGATGGACCCTCTGCTCACTACGCCCATAGACTGTATACACCCAGGTCAAACTTTTACGCCCAGATGCCCCGCCGGCGGCAGCGAGCGACTTCCCCAGCTCCAGCCACGAGTGCCTTGGGACCCGGTCTGTGTCAGTGTGTCCTGTGCTTTAGGTCTCTCCTTTTAGGCAAAAGTAGCTAGCGGCCATAGCATACAGCTCTGTAGTTCTCCATTCATTAGCATGTAGCAGTAGCATTAGCCTTTAGCATTAGCATTAGCCTGTTGGGCTGAGGCGGGACTGAGCAGCTGAATTCTCATAGGTCAGAATTGTGATGATGTTTCTAAAGAATCAGTTGATGTGAGTCGCCCCCACCCTGCGACTACGACGTTTTTCAGGGGCTGCAGTACAAACTAATGGGCAAAAGCAACAAAATGACGTCAAATTGTCTAAATGTTTCAGCCCCTCCACAGACCTGCTCCACTGTGGCGCAGAGACTCTGTGCACTCAGATGCCCCACGGGACTCAAATACAGCGATATGAGCACATTTAACATGATAAAAACATGTCTGTGCAGATACACGTTCAATTTTAAACAAAATATTAAACATATAGCCTAATACAAAAATAACTTCATTATTATTGTTGTTTTATTTTATTTTATTGATGTTAAGTTAGGGACTGCAGTGCACTTGCACCCTCTATTCACCGGCCGCCACTGTGTGGAACATTCTGGGCAAAACTATAACAGAAATATAACTGAGTGCACCTTTAAGTCTACATTTTGTACTTTCTCTCAAATGCATTTACGACATATGAAGGTTCTGTTTAATAATTGTCTTCAAACTCTTCCAGCTCATTAGACGTGGGGGTAACTGATGGTATCAGTGTATGAAAAGAATATTTATTAAATGAGGTATTATAAAATTACACAATAAATCCGTTTTTTGCCATGAACCAATTTCCTGTCTCCGAAACTTCTCATAATCCAGCTCCTTTTAATGAGGAAGATATGACGTGTTTTTATTCTTTTCATGATTTAATAAAGCGATATTATAACTCTATAGTTCTTATGTTGCTTTATTACTTTTAATTAAATCCGTCCATAAGAAAGTACAGAAATATATGGTTCAGTTTTAGCTTTGCACAGTGTAAGTTCCCACGTTACCGCCAAGTCCTCCACGGTCTGTATCCACGAGCAGATTCCAGGGTTTTTGCTTGGGCTCAGGCACATGGGAGGAGCTCGGAGTAGAGCTGCTGGTCCTCCACAAGAAGAGGTGCAGCCGATGTCTCCTGGAGAGACCGTCTCTTGGCTCTTTTGGTGAAGGCTCCGCCACTTTCTTGTCTCTATGGTGATACGATTTCTTTACCTCGACTCTTCCACAGTACGACATTAATCTTATGCTTATCTCTTGCTTAATTGTCCAAAAAAACAAAACAAAACAACAACCTGTCATCATCAACATTAGATTTCTAACGTGGCCTGTTCTCATCACCTGCTCATCTCCAGGGAGTTTAATGCCATACTGCGGTGCATTCAAAGCAAAGCAATAACAAGAAGGTGGCCAACCCTCCCGCCAGAAAAAATCGCACAGTGCACCTTTAATAGGGTTTTACCTCGTCCATTTCACCCAATCACATTAACACCAAAGAGCACGAGCCAAACCCTGCCTGTTTCTATGGCAACACTTCCCCCTCTCACGCTCTGAACACTGCCGTACTTTACTGTTCCTCGCTCCTCGTAAAACAGGTACGACTCGGCTGCCCCGAAACGCTAAGTCATCGTCTGCTCGCGGAGCTGATCTGAGCCGGGAGCTGCTCACGTGACTGCGCTCCCCCCGGGCTGGAAATATGGCCGCTGTCAGAGGCGGCGTTCACATATTAATCATGCACAACGGCGGAGTCGGAGGAGCCACGGTGGAGGTAACTAACGCTGCTCGGTGCCGATGGGACAAGACGCTGCAGCTACACAAGTCTGTGCAGGACGCGGTGTGGGATTTGTGTGTTTTAACAACCTTATGCATCACCGGACTGACCAGCCTGGGTTTAAGATTCTAGTGTATGTGCTGTTTTATACAAATATTTAGAGCTCCACTGTAATTTGGGTGAAGTAATGTATGAAGTAAGAATTATTTTGTGTTGTAAAAAATAAATAAATAGCCTCTCGAAACATATATACAAACTGTGTATCAATTATGTTCCCTGGTCTCAATAAACTTCTTGATTTGATGGAAGACTTGCCTGTGTGCCAGCAAGAGTGTAATGTTTCCAGCTCATATTAAAGCTCATACCAGGAGTGGGGATCGAACCCACGAGGACTTTTGTCCATTGGATCTTAAGTCCAACACCTTAACCACTCGGTCATCCTGGTGTGGAGGATGAGAACTGCTGTTTTTACTCTTCAGTGTAGATTTATGGTGTTTGGTTTGGCCGAACCTCCTCTTGGCAGCATCAAACTCTGTATTTGTATTCGTCTCATACTTCAGGAAATCCCCTTTAAAAAAAATGTTTGTTGAAGGGGAAAGTCTTAACGTGACTATTGTATCTCGAATCTAGAGCCGAACGGTTAAACACAATAAAGTTTTGTAAGTGTAAAATAAGGAAATGTGCAGCTCTGGTGCATCCTGACATTGTGCCCTTGAGTCAGACACTTCACCCACATCCCAGTGTCCATGTGAACTGTCATTTATAGTGTGTATTTGACCATGGCAAGTTTATTTGTACAGCACAATTCATACACACAAGTAGTTCAAAGTGCTTTACAGAATAAGAAATACATTAAAATCACAATACAAACAAACCAAAACATAAATAATCCTAGTAGAGTCTGTCTCACATGTTCAGACTGTTCCAGGTTTGAGCTGCAGGAATCTGAAACTCTGACTCCCCGAGTTTAGTCCTGACTCTGGGACCAGCAGGAGGCCGGGACTAAAGCAGGACTAAAGCAGGACTACACCAGGACTAAACCAGGACTACAGCAGGACTACAGCAGGAGGCCGGTCCCTGAGCTCCTCAGAAGGTGTTTTCAGGCTGGCAGAGCCGTGCCGGTGCCGGTTCCTGCACCTAATCCCAAACTGACTGACGTGTTGGAAAAGTTAGTTCCCAACGGGAACCAAGTAAAACCTGTTTTTCTAAGCGAATGGTGACGAACAGTCATCAGGTTCTTCTGGATGTTCTGCAGCTCTCACAGCACAACCGTCTGCATAGTTATGATAGGACATATTATTGCAGCGTATTAACTGGCCTGTAGGGGGCAGCAGGTACAGATTAAACAAAAGGGGGCCCAGGATCATGTGATCTGAGACACAGTTTTCAACAAAATACTTCCTTTGTTTTCAACACTGCAAACAAACACATGGTATTGCAGACATACCAGGAGTGGGGCTCAAACCCACGAGGACTTCTGTCCGTTAGATCTTAAGTCCAACACCTTAACCACTCGGCCATCCTGGTCCTGAAACAGCAATGTTTGACCCTTGACCCTCATCTAAACATCTTATCCTACGTGATTAAGAAAGATTAAGAAAATAAAACTGGAGAACGAAGTACAGAGCAGTGGGTGTGTGCTGGTGCAGGGAGTGTCTGGACAATAAGAGAATAAAGTTTGCTCAAACATGCACAAATCAGTCCAAATACAATCTCCCATAAGTACGTCATGAGCAGAAAAATCTACAACATTTTTAAATCCTCTGAAAAGTCGATTTTGTATAATAGGCCTGCGTTAAGAAAACAAGAAGACACAAATGTTATAACTTTAAGTGACGGAAAATGAGCAAAAACACAAACAACAAAAACACAAAACCCTTCATGTACAAATGCACTCTACACCAGGCTGTTTGCATGACGTGTCTTCTTCCTGAATTATTTTGGTGTTTTGGCAGCGCCATGACCATGACACACTCCTCCACAGACAGTAGAATGGGTTATTTATGCATATTTTTCTGTATATTTCTGTTGTGCTGAGCAGCCAAAAACCTGCTACGGTCAGACGTTTTCATGCTGCGATGGACACACTGGGTCCTGAAGAAAATGTCCTGCCAAACACACCTGCCATATGTAACGTTATGTAAGAGCGTCAGGACGGGTCTGTGGGCACAGCGAGGAGGGTTTGAAGAGGAAGAAGTTAAATTTGAGAAATGCATTATGGGTTATTAATACGGTGTGAGATGATACAGCTCCAGGCTTTTAAAGGTCGTTTATGGTGCAAAATTGACTCTTGTGAGTTTCAAGGGTCCGTGTACCATTCGCTCTTTTGACTTTCAATTAAGAATGAAAACAATAAAATGGAAAAAACAGTTTGTTATTTCATTATTCTGTTTTAATGTCAAACAAAACAAAAAAACAGATTTTGACCTCTATTTCCAATATCTAATTAAATTTTTTTTTTCAAATAACACCAATAAAAAACAGTCCCAGTGCCTGTTTTAGGGCCTGTTTACACGAGAACAATTGTGGATAAAAATGACTGAAAATGAATATTTTGTTGGAAGAGCCTTTCGTTTAGACGGTGACGGTGTTTTGGGGCTTAAAAACACTGAAGTCTGAACCCTCCCTCCAGAGTGGAACAGTTGAATACGCTCCTCTGTAGCGTTTCCGTCTGCACTGCCCAAGAGCAAAACTCTGGTCAGATCTGCTCACGTCACGTTTACGTCACATCCAAACAGTGCACAGAAACATGTCGGATCATTTCCATGTGTCGGACCGTCAAGTTGCTCTGGAGGCTCGAATAAACTTCCAGGAGGCGTCCCAACACGTGCAGAATATGCAGAGATACTATTAGTGACAGAGAAAGATCTGCGAGCACCTCTGTCAAATTCTGGAAGCACCAGTTCGTCGCAGGCGAGACACACGGTTATGGACGAGACCTGGGAGAACCGCCTGGCGTGGAAACCCAACCCAATTCCACACACTTTTGCGTCACCGTGTGTGCGCAGATTTCCTCCTGAAAACGCTCGTCTAAACACGGAATAAAAAGTGAAGACGCGACGCCACGTTTGCATCTTCTGTTCGGACCGTCATCATGTAAACGCAGCCTTTTGATATTTTATTCTCTCTGGTTTATTTGCCCTGGAGGTTCTTATGTTCAGTGCCACCTGTGAATTAAGTGTTAACTATGGATCTATGATAAAAAATAGATGTATTCTAGTTCTGTGGAGTCGACTGAACAAAGGAGAGTTTATAGCTGCTTCTTGTTTCTCGTCCTGGAGTTCAACATTTACTTTTAAGACGCAAGAGTAAATGTGTCGCTATAAAAGAAGACGACAAGTTTACCCACGAAACTGCAATGATTTTTCAGGTGAGTCCTTCAGCCGCAGAACTTCCGGACCAAATGAACCAGAGAGAATAAAATATCAAAACTTAAATAGGCACGATGACTGTTTAATGATTGGTGTTATTGGAAATAAACTTTAAATTAAATATCGGAAATAGAGGTCGAAATCATTTTTTTTGTTTGACATTAAAACGGAATAATGAAACAAACGATTTTCCCGTTTTATTCTTTCTTATTCTTGATTGAAATTCAAAAGAATGAAAGGTACACGGACCTTTAAGCCATGTTATAATACTGTTACCTCCTCAAAAACAGACCTGGACTTGTGTTTTGTCCACATCTCCAAAGCTCAAAACGCTCCGTTCCACCTTGTGATGTCATGGACCAGGCTGAAATGATCAACATAATTGTACCTGTTAAACTGTTGTTTTAGTTTCTTAGTTCAGGTTATTTTGTTTCTGTATTTGTGTACATATTTTATCTCACTTTTGCACAATTTACCTTTTACATTCCTGCTCATTAAATTATTACTTTATACAGTTTTCCCATTTTCCAGCTTGGTTTATTCGCTACGTGGAACGATGTTCTCAGTTTGAGGGAAGAACTCGGCCTAAATCTGCCGGGTTTGTGTGTTAAACGTGTGTGAATGAAACGAAACACGACTCCGGGGATGATTTTGATGAGAAAACATTATAACAGGTCAGAAAATAGTGCAACCGGGGCCCTTTAAAGGGAAATGAGCAGCCCAAAAAAGTGCTAGAATAACATTTTGGAATCTGTATCTTGTCCTATACTTGTCCCATAACAGCCATAATGCATTTGCTTTGGTCCTGACGCTCTTACATAACGGTACATATGGCAGGTGTGTTTGGCAGGACATTTTCTTCAGGACCCAGCGTGTCCGTCGCAGCATGAAAACGTCTGACCGTAGCAGGTTTTTGGCTGCTTCTCCTCAGCACAACAGAAATATACAGAAAAAAAATGCATAAATAACCCATTCTACAGTCTGTAGAGGAGTGTGTCATGGTCATGGCGCTGCCAAAACACCAAAATAACTCAGGAAGAAGACACGTCATGCAAACAGCCTGGTGCAGAGTGCATTCATACATGTATTTGGGTAAAAAAAGCTCTCCGGAACATTTTTAAAGCAAATAATCCATCATAGAATTCACACAAGCTTTACATGACATCACCTTTGCGTTATTGTTTGTTTGATTGGGATAACGTCCTGTAAATAAATGAACGTACAGCTCTTTGCCCCAGTCTAATATCTGTACATTGTCCTGCATTTCCTCTCCCAAACTCTCTCATTCATAAATCTGTTCACATTGACTCTGGAGATAAGGTTTATGGGAATTTATAATCTGTTGTTTGGAAGCTTTTGTACCAGGACGGCCGAGTGGTGCCGGTGTTGGACTGAAGATGTGCCTCAGGGATGATTCTGTCGATCATCATATCGTTTTTTTGCATTTTGTCTTCCTAATGGGTCCATGTACCATTCGCGCGTTTGAATTTCAATTAAGAACGAAAAACAATCAAATGGGAAAACAGTTTGTTATTTCATTATTCCGTTTTAGTAACAGATTTCGACCTCTACTTCAACTTTTCCCATTCGTTTTCCCGCTTGATCTTCCTCGCTTGGTCCATCGGAAAACAGAGTCCTGCGGTCACTTCCGTTGTGGCTTTTGTTTGTGTTGTTTCCGTACTTACGTAATGTCAGGGTTCCCGCTCTTTTTCACCGACAAAATTTCAAAGACTTTTTCATAACCTAATGTAAATTTTCCATGACTTACCTACATGTGCAGAATTTCTTAGACTTCAAGGGCTAAATCTGAAATGTGAACCCTTTCCACTCGCCTTATGGTTCTGCTGGAGCGGCTGGCACATACCGCACTGTGCAAAAGTCTTAGGCAGGTGGGAAAAAAATGCTGTAAACTAGGAATGCTTCAAAAATACAAATAATGATGTTTGTTTTTATCAATTCCCAAAATGCAAAGTGAGTGAACAAAAGAAAAAGTCCTTCAGAACTCTCTTGAGCGTAAAAAAGAAGCAGAAGTTGTGTTGGTGCTGGTCGGGCCCCACAGAGCCCTGACCACAACATCATGGAGTGAGTCTGATTCCCTGAAGAGACAGAAGGATGTGAGGAAGCTCCATCCACACGAGATCTGAGCTTAGTTCTTCAACATGTTTGGAACAGGGACCAGCCCAGGTCCTTCACAAACTGTCTGCAAGTAAAACCTAGAAGAACTGATGCTCTTCTGAAGGCAAAGCTCACACCAAATATGGATCTGATTTAGATTTCGCTTTGGTTCATTCACTGCATTTTGAAAATAAATGATGAACTCTTCCATTTTTGAAGCATTCCGAGTTTACAGCATTTTTTCCTCACCTCCCTAAAACTTTCGCATAGAACTGTAAGTTTGGAAAAAAAATCACAATAGTCTAATGAGACCAGAACGCTGTAGCTGCGTGAAAGATACTAAAACTCCATGACTTTTCTAAAACTTTCATTGAATTTACAACAAATGTCATTTTCAATTTCCATGACCCTGTAATGTGCAGGTTCATCGTGGGGACTGTGGATTTTACATTGAAAAACAGTAACAGAAAACACACAGACACCAGCTCCTCCTCTGCAGGTGAACGGAGCGGCTCTACCAGGAGTGGGGTTCGAACCCACGAGGACTTCTGTCCACTGGATCTTAAGTCCAACGCCTTAACCACTCGGCCATCCTGGTGACAAAGAACTGAAGCTCCCCTGGTTTTCTTCACGAATAAAAGGACTTCACATTCTGTACTCATGATCATGTGTCAAGATTTATTCTCATTCACCAACTTCAACCAGAATTTATTTGTTTGTTTGTTTGTTTGTTTGTTTGTTTGTTTGTTTGCTTGACAGGGACAGTGCACATTAATAGCATCACTGCAAATGCACCAGAATTTGCCAAAAGGCGATTTTTCACCCGTTGTCCCTGGACAGATGGTGAAATTGTAAAAAAAAAAAAAAACATTAAACAGTGAGTAATACAAATATAGAAGAACAGTAAAATAGATAAAGCGTCTACTGTTGATAAATGTGTGCAGATAAAATAAGCAGAATACAGGCATCAAACCAAAATACACTTTTGTACAGTTGGCAAATTGACTGACAGATGACAGATTGTGGTGATTTTGACCTACTCCCCTCAGGCAGGAGGCTACGGTCCATTCGGACCGGAACCTCTCGCCACAAAAACAGTTTCTTCCCCTCTGCTGTTGGACTCATAAATAATAACACTCGGACTGGTCCCACCCCCCACTCTGCTTCTGTCACATGACCCTGTGTTCTTGCACCTGCCTGTTTTGCACTGATCACTGATACTCTCATACTCTATATTATTATACTCCTGTAAATTTGTAAATCTTGTTATATTATACTATAGCTTTATTTTATTCTATTATTTGTTGCATGTCAGTGTTTGTCTACATCCTGCTCCAAGTACCGCAGCAATTTCCTAATGTTGTGAACCTGTTCACTCATATGGCAATAAAACACATTCTGATTCTGATTCTGATTCTGATTCTGATTTCTCTGAGTTCCTCCTGTGCAGCTGTAACTGAAAATGCACTTTGACTGAATTTCCATTTATTTATTTATAAGGACAATGTACAGTTACATTAAGCACAAAGGCAGAGATGCTTGTACCAGATTCTGGCTTTACAGCTACTTTCCATCTGTAGTCCTCTGGGGGAGGGGCCAAAGTGCAGTATTTACAGTGCATTTAAACTGGCAGCTCATGGAACTTCATTTATACAATTTTCAAAAGACACTTCTCCACAGAGGAACAGTCCAGTCTCCTCGTGCCGACCCTCGAGTTATTCTCTGAGAACCGGTTCTTCTGATTATAAACTGAGTGGAGGATGACAGAACATTAATGATTTGAAATATCACACAGAGGTTTGAATATTTTATGACATTTTCCCAGCTTCACAGTTTATGCTTCTGTAGTTTGGTGCAGTGGTGAGATCTGTTTTTTTATCCAGTATTTTCATTGTCTGTTTGTGCAGTGACTCTGTGGGTTTTAGTGTTGTTTTCTTTGCTGTGACCATCAGACAGTATGTGATATGTGAGAGGAGCACAGCATGAACATACAAACATATCTTTACCGTGTTCACCGGTACATCACCAGTGGGAGTTAAGCAGCATTTTTGACATATTTTCTTTACACTTTTTCTGTTTCTCTGTCGTCTTTCTTCTCTTTTTTCGCGGCAACTATTTCTCACTCTATTTTTACTTCCGGGGCAAAGGAACAGGTCACATGACTCAAACGTAAATATTTTTTACAAATAAAATATATGGAAATGAATAACAGTGGTGTTCTGACACTTAATATTCAAACAGATAAAATAATAACAACTTTCTGACTCATTACCATGAAACAACTGTACAATTAATACCTCACAAAGAAAATATTTCATCCTTAATTTTCTTTTTCCATTGAGACTTCCAGATGAGCATAAGGACACGTTACAGATCAGTGGAGAAGTGACTCCCCTCACATTTTTTCTACGTATTTTGTAATGAATAAATAATCAAATAAAACCTCAATAAGATGGATAGGTTGACAAGATAAATATGTTTAAAGGGGAACTCGGGCACGTTTGAAGCTAAAGTCAGTTTGTTAGACTCGTGGCTGTTGTCAGATGGGTTAAAGTGGAGTTAAGCTTCTTCAGTCTGAAGCAAATTGTTGTTTTACGTGGAAGTTCAGAACTTGCCCCCATCACTACACTAGTTCAGAACTTGCCCCCATCACTACACTAGTTCAGAACTTGCCCCATCACTGCACTAGTTCAGAACTTGCCCCCATCACTACACTAGTTCAGAACTTGCCCCCATCACTACACTAGTTCAGAACTTGCCCCCATCACTACACTAGTTCAGAACTTGCCCCCATCACTACACTAGTTTTTTTGCCTTGACAGACTCACTGCCACAGTGAGATCTCCACCGAGGAAACACTGATCTGTGCCGTTTTTTGGCCTCTGACAGAATTCCACCACCTCTAGAGACGGACTTTAGCTTCAAACGTGCCCGAGTTCACCTTTAATGCCATACTGTGGAACATAACGGGGAAATAAATACCCTCTCCACAGAGACAAGCAGCTGGCAGACTGCCCAAGCCACACAGAAATGCCTCCATACATCTGTCATTGTGTCATTTGGCGAAACACTTGAAATAAAATCGAATGGAAGACAAAACTAATGTTGAAAATGAAAAAGAATGTGTGGTTCATTTAGTGGAAGATAAAAAAAACAAATGGCTGCAGCCTTCGTTTTAAAGCGTGCCTCGATTTCCCCAAAGTCGGCGCTCCTAAAAGTGTCAGTGTCCTTCAGAGCTCAGGCCTAAATGTGCTCCATCCATCAGTGTCAGCCTGATTTTTATAATGTTCTCATTTGAGAGCAGCGCTGAGGGGCACGTGCAGCTCTCATGACTTTGCACCTTTACATCAGAGTGAAGGATACGGGTTCAGAACGGGCTCCTGGACAGCGGGTCTCAAACTGTGGGACGCGTGCTTTTGGTGATACAGTGAAAAAAGCAACGTCTAGGTCAGTTCAAATGAGTTAAATTAAGAATGTTTCACTTTATTTGAGTAGATTCAAATAAACAGTAAAATGATCTGCCAATGGAATAAGTGTTAAGATAAACTTTATTGTCCCCAAGGGGAAATTTGTTTGGGGCACTGCAGCTTAAAAAAACACAGTTACACTTCACACATCACACAACAGTCACGGACACTTCTCTTGTACGACTGTATTTAATTTGTTTGTACTTAATTTCGTTTTCCAATTTAATTTTCTGATCTGTGAAATGTGTAAGATTTGGCAGCATTGTGCGGTCTCACTTTAACCGTAGGCTTTAAATCCTACTTCATTTGTATATGTTGTTGTTAGGTGACCTTGGGTGTCCAGAAAGGCCCCGAATAAAACAATTTATTATTATTATTAGTGTTATTATTAAATAATTATTGCACCGGCCCTATTGCACAAACAGTTATTTCACCCTTGAATAAAATGACTAAGTGCAGATTTGTGGTGCAGATTTGTTCAGCAGTGCTACACAGGCACAAATGAAAGTTTATATCTGTTACTCTTAAAGTGTTTTTTTGTTTTGGTCTTAACACAAACGACCTACGATTTTAAGGGCAAACAGTTGTTTTCTCTTATCTTAAGTATAATAAGATGCGGTGGATTCGATCGTCAATGTCATTTCTAATCCCATTTATTTACGAGTGAATAATATTTTTTGAAAAACGCTAAAAAATACATTCCTGAACCATTTTCTTTCAACAGCTTTCAGTTTCTCTTCTTCTTCACCGTCAGTAGTCGATCTTCACTTGTTGCTTCTGGCGGCTCGAGCCTCTCGCCGCCGCTGGAGTCGACGATCAAGTCTTTTGGGCTTTGGCCTGTGCAGTGGGAAATCAGCAGAGGGAAGTGTGAGGTGCTTATAAAGTTGTTTTCTAACGTTTCCAGACACTAATGAGTGAACCAGGCAGAGCGTTTGGTTTGTTAGACTCGTGGCTGTTGTCAGATGGGTTAAAGTGGTGTTCAGCTTCTTCAGTCTGAAGCAAATTGCTGTTTTATGTGGAAGTTCAGAACTTGCCCCCATCACTGCACTAGTTTCACCACAATGAGTTTATATATCCCTGTTCCCCGGTTTTAGTGATGAAAGTGAGTTTTGTCACCTGATAGAACGCGGCTGACCTCAAGAGCAGCTGATACAACAGATCTGTACTGAGGCAAGATAAAAGTCAAACATGGAAAAAAAAAAAAGTATACCAGCGGTTTAAAGGTTTGTTCTTATTTATCATGTGATTCTGATGAAGCTTCACAGGTGAACTTCACACTGAGGCCTGTTTCCTGCAGTACAGATATGACTGTTCCTCTACTGCCCCTCGGTGGATCATCAGAAAACTGCAGCTACGTCCCACATTCTGCATGTGCATTAAAGTGAACTTATGAAAGACAAATCTGGATGATTCTGCAGAGCGTAAACCACGTGCTAAAGCAAAATAATACAACTAATGTTTATGTTTGTGATAAAGACTCTGCCTTACTTCAGGAGCCGCTCGCTTGATTTGGAACATAAGATATTTCACCAGATGCCCTCCCTAACTAAAAAAAAGAGACTAAACTATGACAATGTTCAATGATCAAAGTGTCTGGATATGGACTGAGCCCGAATGTGAACTGGACTAAACCAGAATTACAGGGGGTCAAACCAGGACTAAAGCAGGTCTAAACCAGGACTAAACCAGGTCTAAATCAGGACTAAGACAGGTCTAAACCAGGACTAAACCAGCACAAAATCAGCACTAAACCAGTGCACCACCATCACCCTTCCCTGAATAAGAGCCCACAGGACTTTAATTATTCCACAAAACTGACAAGACAAGAATAAACATTTTATTTTGACATAAATTAAAACAATTATTATAAAGCCAAGTCCTGAGCTAAGCAAAAGCACAGAACAGCATTTGCTTAATAAAAATCTCTTTTGAAGCTGTACAGTAGAAACTTGAACAACTTTACACATACAATATTATATTATATAAAACATGCAAAAAATGAAAGGGAAAAACAGTCAGCAAAGATGTAGGACATATTTTCCTCACAGTAAAGAATACAGACAGTTTTGAAAACTGTTTTCAGACTTTTCTGTAAAATACAAAAATGAACTACATGTCAAAAGAACGACGGTCTGGACAAAGTACCAAACCAAAACTACTCGTACTGATGGTGAAACTGTCCCGTTTCTTTACAATTATGTGGGTTTTAGTCCATTTCTTTTCAGTTCACAGGAGGCTAAGCTAAAGCTCCAGGCCCATTCTGTGCCCTGTTCATATCCGTCTGCAGAGAAGAGTCTTTGGAGATGTTTAGAGATGGTTGGAGACAGTTGGAGATAGTTGGAGACAGTTGGAGATAGTTGGAGACAGTTGGAGATAGTTGGAGACGGTTGGAGATGGTTGGAGATAGTTGGAGATGGTTGGAGACAGTTGGAGACGGTTGGAGATAGTTGGAGACAGTTGGAGATGGTTGGAGATAGTTGGAGATGGTTGGAGATAGTTGGAGATGGTTGGAGATAGTTGGAGATAGTTGGAGATGGTTGGAGATAGTTGGAGATGGTTGGAGATGGTTGGAGATAGTTGGAGATGGTTGGAGATGGTTGGAGATGGTTGGAGACAGTTGGAGATAGTTGGAGACAGTTGGAGATAGTTGGAGACGGTTGGAGATAGTTGGAGACGGTTGGAGATAGTTGGAGATGGTTGGAGATAGTTGGAGACGGTTGGAGATAGTTGGAGACAGTTGGAGATAGTTGGAGACAGTTGGAGATGGTTGGAGAGGGTTGGAGACGGTTGGAGATGGTTGGAGATGGTTGGAGATGGTTGGAGATAGTTGGAGATGGTTGGAGACGGTTGGAGATGGTTGGAGATAGTTGGAGATGGTTGGAGACGGTTGGAGATGGTTGGAGAAGGTTGGAGATGGTTGGAGATGGTTGGAGATAGTTGGAGATGGTTGGAGATGGTTGGAGATAGTTGGAGATGGTTGGAGCGGTCATGCAGAAGCTGAGTAGGTCACTTCAGGTCATTTGATCAAAGTTCTGGACGCTTCTGTTACATTTTACTGTAATTTCCAGTGTTGCATCCTGGCTCCATCTGGTGGTCGGCATAGGCACTGCAAGAGAACCAGAATCAGTCCTAAAGCCGCTGACGTCTCTATATAAACAAACACTAAAGGTGTTTGATCAAAAACCAATGAAGTGGCATCACTGCACGATCACTGAAAAATATAAACTGATGACATTTGATAATTTTATCAGTTTCTCTTTTATAAAAAACATATTCAAGTGTCTTCATGGTTTTGCTCCCGCTGTAATGTGTCAGGTAATATAAAAATATACAAATGAAGGAGTGAGGAGCAGAGCTGGAGTCAGTGGAGCTGCAGAGTGAACAGATGTAGAACTGCTCTGGGTTCTCGGCCACAGGAACACAGCTGTGGGACTCGTCACCTCTGGAGCTAAAGTCTCAGTCGAACCGGAGACTTTCCTCGTTAAAGCCGAAGCTCTGGATCAAGAACAGTCCACAGAGCAGCACTAAACTGCAAACGGACTCATGGTGTAAAGTGATCAGATTTGTCTCAAATGGCAGCTCCGTTTCTCTTATTGTTTTTTTAGTCTGTGTATTTTACAAATTTCACTGTGTTTTGTTATTTTTGTACTTGTATTAATATTTGTAAAAGCCAAACCAGGGACGGGGGCAAATGAGCCTGTGGCCGAAGCCTCATGTAAATAACATCCGTCACCTATTTGGTGGCAATGTTTTTTTGTACAGTCCCTGACAAATAAACTATTAAATAAAATAAACAAGTGCAATATTTTTTTATTTTGTATCCTCCACTGAAAGACAGAAGCACTGAACTCAGATCATCTGAGCTTCACGTGTCACTGGAAAAGACAAATCTGACTGGACGATCACGAGCGGTGAACAGAATGGATAAAAATGCAGAGATTTCCTTCTGGATTTGACGGTTATTTGATAGAAACTTGAGAACTTATAGTCAACCAAATATATACTTTCAGTGGATAAAATTAGGTTGAGTCATTATGATCGCTTCTTATATTGCTCCTTGCATTATGATTGCTCCCTCTTTTATTTTAGTTTGTTCAGGAAAAATATGACATTGACACAAACTATGGCTACTAATAAAATACAACACTAAATACAATACTAAATTCAATCAATCAATCAATTAAATACTGTCCCACTTTAACTCTTGGGTTTTAACTGTGTTTTTAATCGTATTTAATTTGTTTATGTTGTTTTAAGGCGACCCTGGGTGTCCAGAAAGGCGCCTAAGAAATAAAATGTATTATTTTTATTTACTAGGGACGTAACAATAATGTAAATCTGGTGATGTCGTATCGTCAAAAGTCTCACAATAATCTGGTGGAGCATCACAGTATCTGGAATCCCAAAGTCTCTTTGCTAAAATGAACAGTTCTGATGCAGAAATAGCTAAAAAAACAGAGGGAACTACATAGACCATGATCCTTTGCTCCGTTTCAGTGCAGATGACATGAAGAAATAACTGTTCTAAGCACTTTTACATCTTCATTCAGTGGATTAAGTCTGTGAAGTATTTTTAGAGGAAAAAGTCACAGATTCACAGTTTTATATTATAATAAATCTGGTTCAGTGAGATGTTTATGGTGAAAATCTGGTCCAGAGAGATTTGGATTTCGTTACATCCCTAATGACGATAAATGTTGCACCAAATGAACTGGTCAAAGCGTTTTAGAGTCAGTCTTGTTATTCTGTAGAATATCGTAACATCATGAACTTTCCCACGATATCGCAATAAATATCGTACCATGAGGTTCACATCATGGCAATATTGTGGTTGTGGTGGTTGATGCCATTAATACTGCAGTCCAAATAGACCAATGAAACAGTTCATGTGTCGCTCTTTACATATGGACGGCCTGCTGCTGTGTAAATGAGTAACTCTCTTATCAGTTTAAACAGGGATACGGGAAATCCAGTGTGTTATTGTAAATATCACGTACTGCCACGTCTGGTTAAACATTACACAGAAAACTACTTTTTGTGATCCACAAACTTCCACGTCGAGTTTTATAAATGAGACCCTGGGGCTGCAAATTTAGCTCCGCATGTCCACGTCAGACTGATCTGAGTTCTGCACATTTATCGACCTCTCGCTGAAAGAAGTTACCCTTAAATAAACGAGGGTAACATAACGACACCGCGTCCCTTCTCTTGATGTGTGCGTGTCTGTGTTCTGTAGCAGGAGTTTCTTCCCCTCGGAGCCACAGGAGCAGGAGGGGAATGGGTTTATCCTGCGGTGTTCTGCCTCCGTCTGCTCCACAGCCTGGTACTGCCCACCACGCTGTCCACACCAGACCTGAGGCACGTTTAGGACACTGTGGTGGGTGCCTCTGCCACCACTCCACAGTGAGGATTATTTCAATTTCTAAACATTCAAAATCCTGTCAGTGCATTTATTGTGTCTCTTTTAAACTAAACACCTCGGACGACTGGAAATAATCATAATCGCCTCATGAGAAATTAGCAGAACGCTGGAGTTGTGTGAAAGAAGCATTAGAAGTACGTAAGTTTTCCAGGATTTCCATGACCGTGGGAACCCGGAAAGGGGAGCGCTATTTATTAAGTTTGAGTTTTGCCGAGTTAGTTTGTAGGGGTGTAATGATATCCAAGTCTCACCATACGATATGTTCACGGTCTGAACCTCACGGTACGATATCCAAATCTCTCTGGACCAGATTTTCACCATAAACATCTCACCGGACCAGATTTATTACAATATAAAACTGTGAATCGGCGACTTTTCCCTCTAAAAACGCCTTCACAAGATTTAATCCAAAGAATGAAGATGTAAAAGTGCTTAGAACAGTTATTTCTTCATGTCGTCTGCACTGAAACGGAGCAAAGGATCATGGTCTATGTAGTTCCCTCTGTTTTTTTTTTTAGCTATTTCTGCATCAGAACTGTTCATTTAAGCAAAGAGACTTGGGATTCGATATATTGTGATGCTCCACAATATTATTGTGACACCTTTGACGATACGAGATCAACATATTTACGTTATTGTTACATCCCTGTTAGTTTGTCTAGTTTGTTTAAGATTGTATTTAAACACCCCTGTTCTTTGCCTGGTCGGGTTAGTTTTGTTCAGTTTGGTTTAAGTTAATCCCAGTTGGGTCCGGCTTCTTGTTCATTTTTTGCCTAATTTGAGCTTTTGTTACTTTTTTTTTAACTTTATTAAATTTAAACTTGTCGTTGCCTTTCTGTTTGGTCGACTACAACAATAATACGGCAATATAATGAAGAACCGCAGGATGAGGCATGTGGCAAGACCTGGTTTAGACCTGATGCAGTCCTGTTTTAGTGTTAATTTAGTCCTGGTTTAGTCTTAGTTTAGACCTGGTTTAGACCTGATTTAGTCTCACCTTCCGTAGGCGATCTCCCCCGTCCAGACTCGTGTCCAGTCAGAATCCTGGGAGTTTGGCGTCCACGTGAAGTCTCTTTGCCATTCAGGGTCCAGTCTCGGTCTTTGTCCTTCACGGTCCAGTCTCGGTCTTTGTCCTTCACGGTCCAGTCTCGGTCTTTGTCCTTCATGGTCCAGTCTTGGTCTTTGTCCTTCACGGTCCAGTCTTGGTCTTTGCTGTTCAAAGTCCAGTCTCAGTCTTTGAGGTTCAGGGTCAAGTCTCAGTCTTTGCTGTTCCCAGTCCAGTCCTTGAGGGTCCGGTCCAAGTCTTTGTCCTTCAGGATCCAGTCTCAATCTTTGAGGTTCAGGGTCCAGTCTCACTCTTTCCCATTCAGGGTCCAGTCTCAGTCTTTGAGGTTCAGGGTCCAGTCTCACTCTTTCCCATTCAGGGTCCTGTCTCAGTCTTTGAGGTTCAGGGTCCAGTCTCAGTCTCTGAGGTCCAGGGTCCAGTCTCAGTCTTTCCCATTTAGGGTCCTGTCTCAGTCTTTTAGGTTCAGGGTCCAGTCTCAGTCTCTGAGGTTCAGGGTCCAGTCTCACTCTTTCCCATTCAGGGTCCAGTCTCAGTCTTTGAGGTTCAGGGTCCAGTCTCAGTCTCTGAGGTCCAGGGTCCAGTCTCACTCTTTCCCATTCAGGGTCCTGTCTCAGTCTTTTAGGTTCAGGGTCCAGTCTCAGTCTTTGAGGTTCAGGGTCCAGTCTCACTCTTTCCCATTCAGGGTCCTGTCTCAGTCTCTGAGGTTCAGGGTCCAGTCTCGGTTTTTGCTGTTCCAGGTCCAGTGTCGGTCTTTGCTGTTCCAGGTCCAGTCTCGGTCTTTGCTGTTCCAGGTCCAGTCTCGGTCTTTGCTGTTCCAGGTCCAGTCTCGGTCTTTGCTGTTCCAGGTCCAGTATCGGTCTTTGCTGTTCCAGGTCCAGTCTCGGTCTTTGCTGTTCCAGGTCCAGTCTCGGTGGGTCTTCTCCGCCCTGGGGACCCGGCCATCGCCCGTACACTCCCGTGGGTTGTGTCGGTTGCGTTGGGACCAGGCGGCCTTCTCGTCGGGCTTCGTTCTCTTGGTTGTACCTCTTGAGGCGTCCGGCGAGAGTCTGGAGCCTCTGCTTTGCCGCCTCCAGCGCCTCGGGGACGGGCATGTGGAGGTACCTCCGGGGCAGCTGCTTCTTCATGTTGCCCCTGTTGGCCTCGGCCAGTTGGCTCACCTCCTTCCTCGTCGCCTTGATTTGATCTTCTAACCTCCTCTTCCACGGCGGTGTCGGCCTCTCGTCGCGCCTCAGGTGATCTTTGCTCATTTTGGCCCCACAGCGACTCAAACCCAGATCGTCCTGTGAGAAAATCCGGTGAAAACCGAAAAAAACTGAATCCACAAACACAGAGAGAAACTGAGAAACCTATAAATCTAAGTGTATTTGTTTAAATATGTGTGTATGAGCATATTTATGGACATTTATTTTCTATTTACTTATTTATTTTGCTTTTTATACTTTGTTATATTTTGTTTTGTTTTCTGAAAATTACGAAAATAAATGGTTTAGTCTTAGTGTAGTCCTGATGTAGTCCTGGTTTAGTCTTAGTTTAGCCCTGGTTTAGTCTTAGTTTAGTCCTGATGTAGTCCTGGTTTAGTCTTAGTTTAGCCCTGGTTTAGTCTTAGTTTAGCCCTGGTTTAGTCTTAGTTTAATCCTGATGTAGTCCTGCTTTAGTCTTAGTTTAGCCTTGGTTTAGTCTTAGTTTAGTCCTGGTTTAGTCTTAGTTTAGCCCTGGTTTAGTCTTTGTTTAGTCCTGGTTTAGTCTTAGTTTAGCCCTGGTTTAGTCTTAGTTTAGTCCTGGTTTAGTCTTAGTTTAGCCCTGGTTTAGTCTTAGTTTAGTCCTGGTTTAGTCTTAGTTTAGCCCTGGTTTAGTCTTTGTTTAGTCCTGGTTTAGTCTTAGTTTAGTCCAGGTTTAGTCCTTGTTTAGTCTTATTTTAGTCCTGATGTAGTCCTGGTTTAGTCTTAGTTTAGACCTGGTTTAGTCTTAGTTTAGCCTCTGGTTTAGTCTTAGTTTAGTCCTGATGTAGTCCTGGTTTAGTCTTAGTTTAGCCCTGGTTTAGTCTTAGTTTAGACCTGATGTAGTCCTGGTTTAGTCTTAGTTTAGTCCTGATGTAGTCCTGGTTTAGTCTTAGTTTAGACCTGGTTTAGTCTTAGTTTAGTCCTGATGTAGCCCTGGTTTAGTCTTAGTTTAGTCCTGATGTAGTCCTGGTTTAGTCTTAGTTTAGCCCTGGTTTAGTCTTAGTTTAGTCCTGATGTAGCCCTGGTTTAGTCTTAGTTTAGCCCTGGTTTAGTCTTAGTTTAGCCCTGGTTTAGTCTTAGTTTAGTCCTGATGTAGTCCTGGTTTAGTCTTAGTTTAGTCCTGATGTAGTCCTAGTTTAGTCTTAGTTTAGACCTGGTTTAGTCTTAGTTTAGCCCTGGTTTAGTCTTAGTTTAGTCCTGATGTAGCCCTGGTTTAGTCTTAGTTTAATCCTGATGTAGTCCTGCTTTAGTCTTAGTTTAGCCTTGGTTTAGTCTTAGTTTAGACCTGGTTTAGTCTTAGTTTAGCCCTGGTTTAGTCTTAGTTTAGCCCTGGTTTAGTCTTAGTTTAGTCCTGATGTAGTTCTGCTTTAGTCTTAGTTTAGCCCTGGTTTAGTCTTAGTTTAGCCCTGGTTTAGTCTTAGTTTAATCCTGATGTAGTCCTGCTTTAGTCTTAGTTTAGCCTTGGTTTAGTCTTAGTTTAGACCTGGTTTAGACCTGGTTTAGTCCTGGTTTAGTCTTAGTTTAGTCCTGATGTAGTCCTGGTTTAGACCTGATGTAGTCCTGATGTAGTCCTGGTTTAGTTTTAGTTTAGTCCTGATTTAGACCTGGTTCAGTCCTGGTTTAGTCTTAGTTTAGTCCTGATTTAGACCTGGTTCAGTCCTGATGTAGTCCTGGTTTAGTCTTTGTATAGTCCTGATGTAGTCCTGGTTTAGTCTTTGTTTAGTCCTGTTTTAGTCTTAGTTTAGCCCTGGTTTAGTCTTAGTTTAGTCCTGTTGTAGTGGTGCTTTAGTCTTAGTTTAGTCCTGGTTTAGTCTTAGTTTAGCCCTGGTTTAGTCTTAGTTTAGTCCTGGTTTAGTCTTAGTTTAGCCTTGGTTTAGTCTTAGTTTAGACCTGGTTTAGTCTTAGTTTAGACCTGGTTTAGTCTTAGTTTAGACCTGGTTTAGTCTTAGTTTAGCCCTGGTTTAGTCTTAGTTTAGACCTGGTTTAGTCTTTGTTTAGTCCTGGTTTAGTCTTAGTTTAGTCTGAGTTTAGTCCTGGTTTAGTCTTAGTTTAGTCCTGGTTTAGTCTTAGTTTAGCCCTGGTTTAGTCCTGGTTTAGTCTTAGTTTAGTCCTGGTTTAGTCTTAGTTTAGCCCTGGTTTAGTCTTAGTTTAGTCCTGGTTTAGTCCTGGTTTAGTCTTAGTTTAGCCCTGGTTTAGTCCTGGTTTAGTCTTAGTTTAGTCCTGGTTTAGTCTTAGTTTAGCCCTGGTTTAGTCTTAGTTTAGTCCTGATGTAGTCCTGGTTTAGTCTTAGTTTAGACCTGGTTTTAGTCTTGGATTTAGTCCTGGTTTAGTCTTGGTTTAGACTTGATGTAGTCCTGGTTTAATCTTAGTTTAGTCCTGATGTAGTCCTGGTTTAGTCTTAGTTTAGTCCTGATGTAGTCCTGGTTTAATCTTAGTTTAGTCCTGGTATAGTCTTGGTTTAGACTTGATGTAGTCCTGGTTTAATCTTAGTTTAGTCCTGATGTAGTCCTGGTATAGTCTTAGTTTAGTCCTGGTTTAGTCCTGGTTTAGTCTTAGTTTAGACCTGGTTTAGTCGTAGTTTAGACATAGTTTAGTCCTAGTTTAGTCCTGATTTAGTCGTGGTTTAGTCATAGTTTAGTCATTGTTTAGTCTTAGTTTAGACCTAGTTTAGTCTTAGTTTAGTCCCTGATGTAGTCCTGGTTTAGTCTTAGTTTAGTCCTGATGTTGTCCTGGTTTAGTCTTAGTTTAGACCTGGTTTAGTCTTAGTTTAGCCCTGGTTTAGTCTTAGTTTAGACCTGGTTTAGTCTTAGTTTAGACCTGGTTTAGTCTTAGTTTAGTCCTGATGTTGTCCTGGTTTAGTCTTAGTTTAGACCTGGTTTAGTCTTAGTTTAGTCCTGGTTTAGTCTTAGTTTAGTCCTGGTTTAGTCTTAGTTTAGACCTGGTTTAGTCTTAGTTTAGCCCTGGTTTAGTCTTAGTTTAGTTTAGATTGGTAAAAACTGGGCCATTTCTTGTATAAAACTGGGACAAATCAGTGGTTTTGTATAAATCTGCAGGGACGGGTCACTCAGGGCTCCACACTGGGACCGTCCCGGGGAAACAGACACGTCTGTTCACACTAAACCTGAGTCATGAAGTCATAATTTATTTATTCACACCAGAGGCTACGCTACAAAAAGGTCCAGACGTAAAGAAACACTTACATCTACCAGAAAATGAATTAAAAGTAGTGAAATTGTCTTGCTGCGTGGACAGATAATATTACTTGACAAGTTATCTTAAAATAAACGACCTCTGGACTAGAATGAAGCAATATCCGGTCTAGAAAATAAATAATAATAAATAATACAGCTGAAAACAAGATGAATAACCTGATATAAGTTTGAAATGTGCAGAGCAGCTACGCAATAACTTCACCCTGTGCGCGCCCGCTGCAAATACGCATCTGTGCGGCTTTAAAGCGTCAAAAAGTACCCAAAAGAGCAGGTTTTAGTGAAGATGATGCACAAACAAACCTGTGATCTTCTCCCGGGATGAAAACGGCCACGGAGAGAAAAGAAAAGCTCCGGAAAAGAGAAGGACGCGAACAGTGCAGGGGCGGGTTGCCAGGTTCGACGCTTTTCTCTATTTTTTTTTTTTTCTTAACGCAGATTTTCAGATACACAAAAAAAAGGACCTTAATAAATGCAATAAAATAGAATGCAATAAAATAAATATAAAATAATAAGAATATATAATAAAATAAATGTTTAAATATTATCTATAGCACACCCTGTATATTTGTTCATAGTATATATTGTGTGTATATAGTATAGTAGTAAATATATAATGTATATTTTTGCATTTATTGTATATGTTTTTTTACAATACATCTGCTATATATCCCATATGTATATTACACCTAATTCCCTCCTGTTCATTCTGCTATATGTATTTATTTGTAATATTCACTACAAACTACACTCCACACTGTGATATACTTTATATTGTCTATATTATCTATACTCCACATACTGTAGATATTTCACTTCGGATTAAACGCTAAACCACATTTCGTTATCTTGTATTTATACATGTGTAATGACAAGAAAGCTGAATCTAAAGTTTCTTGAACTTTTTAAAGAATCAAGTTTAGAATTGTTCTGGGGGAAGAAAATAAGGATCTCATTTTGATGGCAACATTCGTTATACACTATTATTATATTCTGTTCGTATTTTATTATTATTATTATTATTATTATTATTATTATTATTATTATTATTATTATTATTATTAAGTGTGTATGTGAGAATACAGAATCTGTGGCTATAGAGCTGTAAGAAAATGAAGCACTTTTGTCAAGTGTATTAATTCTGTTGGCATAATGAGCACAAGGTTTCTTTTTCTTTTAAAATCCACAATAAATAACTTAAATAATTAATATCAGTATAATAGTCGTGGGTCAGGCCTAGGGTGACCAGATTTTAAAATAATAATAAAAACTGGAACAACAAAATTGGGACTGTCCCGGGTAAATAAAGATATCTGGTTATCTTAGTCATTAATTTCATTCTTTAAGTCAAAATAGGCAAAGAAATATGTTTGTAGTTTAATATTACGAGACCAAATATCATAAAGGAGCTCACACAATAACTACACAATCAAAATAAGTCTGTCAAATATAATAAAACTACTAAAAACATTGGTTAATGTCAACCTGGAACAGTGACGCGTGATATATGCTGATCTGGCAACCCACGCACGTACGTCCTCCCGGTCTGGCAGGTGGTGTACGTCGTCAGCACGCACGACGCATGACGCCGTGACGCAGACGCGCGCAGACGCACGCAGACTCAAACAGCATGGCGGACGAAGTGGAGCAGGTTTGTGCAGCGGCGATCGCATTTTTCACGGTTTTTTATTTTTTAGCTGACTTTAAAAAACAGCCAGAAATGATATGGCGCTAGATCGGCGTATACATATTCAGCACAGTCCCGTGGGTTTGTTAGATTTGTTAGAAAACGTGCGTAAAAAGCCATGGCTGGTGTAAAACCTGCGTGCCATTTTAGCCATTTATGGAGCTGCACTTGGATTTATTTGTTCAAAATTTTAAAAAGAGACGAAATTGTTTAAGCATAAGTAATATTACCTGAAATTCAACGATTTTAATTAATTTTAGCACAGCAGGTTTTTTTTAGTATTGTATTTTTGGGTAATAATTTTGAAAGGGGGCATTGTAAATAAATAATATTTAATAGATTTTACCGTTTAAAGTTGTACTGTGTAACTTTTGTCTGCAAGGGGATGTTATTGCTTTGCCTTGAATGCCCCACAGCCTTGCATTTGTTCAATTCCGGGTGTTACAGTTGAGTTTTTTTGCGCTGCTCGACATAAGCATTGCATTTTTATTGTATAGATGAGTTTAATGCCGCACTGTGGAACCCTCAAAGCGATCGAGAGCGCTGGAGACGAGACGGAAGCAAACCCTTGAGCTGAAAAGTTACTTAATGCGTATTAATTTGACGAAAATTTAGCATATTTTGAAATTTAGCATATATATCGATGTACTTGCTTAAAAGAATGCGTCCTGCACATTGTTTAGTTATACCTGTCCAAACATGAGCGTCCCGGACTCTGGCCCTGGACGTGTTCTTCTTCCTCTTCTTCAAATGCCCAGCAGCTGTACAGCCTCAGTAACCTGTGCAGCTGGTTTATAATTACGGACACAGGAGGATGCAAACAGCAGAAAGAGAACATCCTCCTAACACAAAATTAAGTCCTGTCCTCGATTTAAATGGGTGGTGGTGTCATGAAAACAATTCAAACTCTTATTTCGATACTAAGGGAAACGCTTAAAACTCAAAACCCATTTTCATACCGTATAAATAACAATAAAAAACAGTTTATTAATTACACCGCAAAAAACAACATCTAGTCAAGCTAAAATGACTTGGATTAAGAAAGTTTTTATCATGATTTCAGTAAATTTCACTTGACAAGTAAAATCTGCCAGTGCGACAAGGTTTTTTTATGCTTAAAATATGGAAATACGTCTTATTACACTTCAGATGATACATTTATTTATATTGCACTTTACATAAAATCATCTCAAAGTGTTACAGGTAAAAAGAGCGGGGAATAAAAGTGCATCAGCATAAAAGTTCAACTAAAACCAGTCAAAACAATTAACAAAAAGATAAGATAAGAAACTAAATAAAATACCAAAAAATGTTGCTTGAATTAACACTTGTTCCACTGGCAGATAATTTTACTTGTCAACTTGTCAAACTCGACTCAAATAAAGTAAAATGTTTTTAATTTAAGCCATTTTACCTTGTTTAGATGTTGTTTAGTACAATATAATGTGATTTTCAGCTCAAAATGGCGGTTTCTGTATTGTTACCATGTGATCAGAGCTGTGATACTGTTACACATCGCTTCAGAAAACACTCAGTCTTTTCCAATTTGTGCTTTTTTTCTGTTTTGAAAATTTAAGGAGGAAAAGTAGAAAAACCACTGCTGTGTTCATCATCATTATTATTCCTGAACTCTTCCTCAGTTCAAACATTGGTCTTGTGTTGTTTTAAAATGAAGATGATCTTGTTTTTTTCCACATTATTTGAGTCTGGAAACATTTAATCTTTTTTGTTGTTTTGAACGTTTGTCATTTTCTGCAAATAAATGCTCTAAATGACAATATTTTTTATGGGAAATTTGGGAGAAATGTTGTTCAGTAGTTTATAGAATGAAACAGAAATGTTCATTTTACTCAAACACAAACCTATAAGTAGGAAAATCAGACGAACTGATCGTTTTGCGGTGGTATAAAGTTTTAATATTGATTATCAAACTTGTGCAGCGTTACTGAAGTGGCTAAATTTCCCTTTTGTTCTTAATGTGTTTTACCCACGGGAAAGAACGAGTCTAATTGTGTTTAAGGTTTTAGCGATGGTAGAAAACAGTGTGTTCACTCCGTCTTTACTCAAATTCTTACCCAAGATACAGAAACACGGTATTTTACGTTCTGTGAAGCTCTTATTGGTGATAGATCTCTGGAAATTCTGAAACTAATCAAACGAAACAAATTCAAAACGAACTAAAAATGACACTAAATGACACAAATTATGACTATAGTAATGCAAATGTGATGTAATCCTAAATATGCACTGACTAAATATAAATCCGGTGATATGACTTAATCTAAGCTCCAAAAGTCACTGACCGCTCTCCTCCCGGGGCCTTTGTCTTACAGCAGCCGACCCCCAACACGGTGGAGGAGCCGCTGGATCTGATCCGGCTCAGTCTGGACGAGAGGATCTACGTGAAGATGAGGAACGACCGCGAGCTGCGAGGACGACTGCACGTACGTTTGTGATCGGAGGGAATACGGAGTTTGTGTTTAGACGGCAAAGACGGAGAGAGTTCGGAAGTGCACAGAGAAACGGGGAGGGAGGAACTGCGGATTAGGTTTGGGCGGTAATCCAGTAGTCCCTCCTGTGGGCTCACCACCTGCAGAGGGGTTCATAGGGGGGTCAGGTGCTATGAGTATTGGGCAGCAAACTGCCCCCGCGACCCAGCCGGATTAAGCGGGAGAAGATGGATGGATGGTAATCCAGTATCGCGCGGTATCAAAAGTATCAGCGGCAGCATCAGGAGCTAAAACCACAACAGGACTTTCTCCCTCCGCTCTCTCTCCTCCTCAAACGTGGTTCCGCTCGGAGATTTCCATCCACACGCAGCGAGGAAGAAGAAAAAAACCTGACTGACGCTTCGTGTGCGACGCTGAGCCCAAAAGTTTGTGACGGAGACGTTTTACTGAAGCCGAGAGTCGAGAGGGGACGAGGCTGAAGAGGAGAAAGTTCCCGAGGGCGAAGTCAGACTTTCACTGAGGAGATGGTAAAGTGTCCGACCGACCGACCTGCACCTCCCAAACTTTCTAACGACGCCTCAAAACGACGCAGACAATAAGGGCTGTGATTGGTCCTCTGCACCGCTCTACATTTCCTCCACTCATTCTAGACTTTGAGTAATAATGTGTTTAATGCAGCTTTGGCACATTTGTTTACGTTTTACACCAGGGGTCTCAAACTCAGTTTACCTGGGGGCCGCTGGAGGCAGAGTCTGGGTGAGGGTGGGCCACATAAGGGATTCCACAAAAAAAAAGTTTAAAAAAAAAGTCCTCAAATGTCATTAACAGTTTTAATGATTTCTTCTGAACATGAATGGAACATTGAGTGAAAATCATGAACGGTTCTTCTGAACATGGCTTCTCTTGCCTGCTCCTCCTGCCAGAGACTCACTAATCATGTAGCTTCGACTGCTGCAATATTCTCTTTGGAGAAATCTTGTTGCCTCAGTAGACCTGCTTTAAGACTGGTGACCCACTTGGCTCTCTCATCCCCCTGGTATTTTGCACATTCCTGAGCATGTTTAGTTTAATAATGGCATTTAACGTTGTATTCTTTGTGCACTGCAACTTTCTCTGTGCAAATAAGACATGTGGGGATGCCCCTGTGCGCAACAAAGAAATACTGCATCTCCCACTTTTCTTGAAATTGTCTGTGCTCGTCACCAACCTTTCTCTTCACTGCAGGCTTTGATGAAGACATGACTGGGGTATGACAAAATCTAATTGATTCCGCTTAGTGGCGCTCTTGTTTCATGTTTCAAACAAGTGTTTCGCTAGCTAATTGCGCACAGATTACGTCTTAACGCTTTGTGACGGAGCGCGCCTTAAAAGCGCTCTGCCGCGCTCTCGAGCCAGAGCGAGAGGCGCCGGTCGGGGAATGTCAGGGCAGCTACAGGTGCTCCGTCACACCTATCTTAACAGCAGCGTAGACGATAAACAGCCTGGTAACAGTCACCGTTCTTTTTGCTCTTGATCATGACATTTGTGGTAGAAAGTATGATAGATGGCAAGCGCAAAGGCGAATGCTGTCTGACTGTTCATTACACGTCATGCTGTTGTTGCAAGTGTGAAGTGCATGAAGCTGGTGTAGCTTAGCCCCGACCAGGGACGGCGCGCGGGAGCTGCTGATTGGCCCTTCGGAGGTCCACTTTCTCTGCGGGCCACACTAATATTATACTTTCATATTAAGGTGCGGGCCACAAAATATTGTACTGCGGGCCGCACTTGGCCCCCGGGCCGCGAGTCTGAGACCCCTGATTTACACAAACCAAACTTCAAACCGCATGGCTCATTTGCATACAGCTCATTTGCATATGGCTCATTTGCATGCCGTATAAGCGCTGATGCTGCTGCGATCGAACGCGCTGCAAAGTTTGGTTTGATCAGAACTTGTGCCTCATCTTCAAATATAAAGCTGCGACTCTGTTTCTGAAGGGTTTTTGCGCAGCTACTAAATAATTCTGAATTAGTCACAGTAAAATTGTATACGTGATAACAGGATCAAAATTTGGATACGACCCAAACCTAATCAAAATCAGAGAGAGTCCAGGCAAACAGATGAAGAGACAGACAGAGAAACATGTTGATGGTGTTTCCCCTGCGGCAGGCGTACGATCAGCACCTGAACATGATCCTGGGGGACGTGGAGGAGACGGTGACGACGGTGGAGATCGACGACGAAACCTACGAAGAACTTTACAAGGTACAAGGCCGAAGGAGAAAGAGTTCCCGTTTGTGTTTCTGCTTCAATTCCCCCGTGATTTATATTTGTAATGTGGAGAAACCAGGACTAAACCAGGACTAAACCAGGACTAAACCAGGACTAAACCAGGACTAAACCAGGACTAAACCAGGACTAAACCAGGACTAAACCAGGACTAAACCAGGGCTAAACCAGGACTAAACCAGGACTAAACCAGGGCTAAACCAGGACTAAACCAGGACTAAACCAGGACTAAACCAGGGCTAAACCAGGACTAAACCAGAACTAAACCAGGACTAAACCAGGACTAAACCAGGACTAAACCAGGACTAAACCAGGACTAAACCAGGACTAAACCAGGGCTAAACCAGGACTAAACCAGGGCTAAACCAGGACTAAACTAGGACTAAACCAGGACTAAACTAGGGCTAAACCAGGACTGAAGCAGGTCTGAATCAGGACTGAACCAGGACTAAACTAGGGCTGAACCAGGACTAAAAACCAGGACTAAACCAGAACTAAACCAGGAAAAAACTAGGGCTAAACCAGGACTAAACCAGGACTAAACCAGGATTAAACTAGGGCTAAACCAGGACTAAACCAGGACTGAACCAGGACTAAACCAGAACTAAACCAGGATTAAACCAGGATTAAACTAGGGCTAAACCAGGACTAAACCAAGATTAAACCAGGATTAAACCAGGATTAAACCAGGGCTAAACCAGGGCTAAACCAGGGCTAAACCAGAATTAAACCAGGACTAAACCAGGACTGAACCAGGACTGAACCAGGACTAAACCAGGACTAAACCAGGACTGAACCAGGACTGAACCAGGACTGAACCAGGACTGAACCAGGACTGAACCAGGACTAAACCAGGACTAAACCAGGACTGAACCAGGACTGAACCAGGACTGAACCAGGACTGAACCAGGACTGAACCAGGACTGAACCAGGACTGAACCAGGACTGAACCAGGACTGAACCAGGACTGAACCAGGACTAAACCAGGACTGAACCAGGACTAAACCAGGACTAAACCAGGACTAAACCAGGACTGAACCAGGACTGAACCAGGACTGAACCAGGACTGAACCAGGACTGAAAAAGGACTGAACCAGGACTGAACCAGGACTAAACCAGGACTAAACCAGGACTGAACCAGGTCTAAACCAGGACTGAACCAGGACTGAACCAGGACTGAACCAGGACTGAACCAGGACTAAACCAGGACTGAACCAGGACTGAACCAGGACTGAACCAGGACTGAACCAGGACTGAACCAGGACTAAACCAGGACTGAACCAGGACTGAACCAGGACTAAACCAGGACTGAACCAGGACTGAACCAGGACTGAACCAGGACTAAACCAGGACTAAACCAGGACTGAACCAGGACTAAACCAGGACTGAACCAGGACTAAACCAGGACTAAACCAGGACTGAACCAGGGCTAAACCAGGACTAAACCAGGACTAAACCAGAATTAAACCAGGACTGAACCAGGACTGAACCAGGACTGAACCAGGACTGAACCAGGACTGAACCAGGACTAAACCAGGACTAAACCGGGTCTAAACCGGGACTAAACCGGGACTGAACCGGGACTGAACCGGGACTAAACCGGGACTGAACCGGGACTGAACCGGGACTGAACCGGGACTGAACCGGGACTGAACCGGGACTAAACCGGGACTGAACCGGGACTGAACCGGGACTGAACCAGGACTGAACCGGGACTCCTCTGTGTCTTTTATCGTTTTGTTTTGAGCCCATTTTTGGTTTAATTTATTTGTTTTTACCCTGTTGTTTTTATTATGTTTTTATCGTATTATTGGGGTTGGGATTTGTAGTTTTAACGCGTCTAAAATGTCTGATTTTTCAGTCGACCAAGAGGAACATCCCGATGCTGTTCGTGCGAGGCGACGGTGTGGTCCTGGTGGCGCCGCCGCTCCGAGTCGGATAATCCCGCTCGCTCCTCGTTCTTCTATAACTCCGGCCGACAGTCATTATAAAACGCCTTAGTTCTGTCAAATATTACAGAAAAAAATGTTTAAATTAGTCCGAACGATGTCTATTTTCACCCAAACTGTTCCTGCTACGATTGGAAAGCAAGTTCTGAAAATGCAGACTTTATTTTCCCCATTTAAGCAAACTTTTTTTGTATTTATGGGTTATGTGTGTGTAAAATATGTTGCGTTTTGGGGCGTGGGAGGAAATCATGCTCGCTGTGAGATTCAAAGTGTTTCTGTTTTTTATTTTGGTCAAGTTGAATAAAAAAAAAGAGTTTGAGAACCCAAACGACGCTGTTTTCTGACCTACCGTTCGCCGTGAAGTCGTTTTTCTCATCGTAAACGTGCTGGAGGTGCGTTTTTGAACTCCGTAAAGTCGCCTCATCGAACGCAAATCTACACAATCGATCGTTTGTGCTGCAGAAAGTTTCAGTTTGTGCGATTCTGGTTCTTCAGATATTCACAGTTTTATTTCGGTCGATGTCGTCGTCCAGAACCTCAGAATGTGAAACAGCCTCAAAACCGGAAGTAAATGATAGAAAACGTTTGTATTTAATTCGTAGGATGACCAGAATTTCAAAATAAAAAACTGGGATGGTAATAAAATAGTGAAACGAGTGCGTAATTAAGAAACCTTTTTATGCATAGACCATTTGTGATGAACATCTAAGTCAGTACAGTCACATTTACTTTGAGTTTTGGTCATTTTTAAGCAGCTTTTCTATATTTTACCTGAACAAATGACAGTTTATGCCTCTCTTTATTGTTGGCAGGGATCAGATTGGTCAAAAATAGGGACACTTGGGACATTTTTTGTATAAAACTGGGATAAATCAGTGGTTTTGTATAAATCTGCTGGGACAGGGGACACAGGGCTCAGAACTGTCCCGGGGAAACAGATGTCTGGTCACATTGTTCATGCTGTTTTGTGCTGTGACAGTTTCATTTGTGTGAGTTTATTTCTAAAATTATTCATTATTTCTGCGGTGATTATAGGACGTCATTTCCGCTCAGATGACGGCGACAAACTCCACAAAACTAGAGAAGAGAAACGACCTGAGGCTGAGGAAAAGTCTGGATCTTTATAGAAAATATGAATCAAAAGCAAATTACTGTATTATTCAGACTATAATTCGCACTTTTTTCATGGTTTGGGTGCTTCCTGCGATTTATACTCAGGTGCGACTTATGTATGAAGTATATAGTTTCACATGTTTGTTATGTTCACCCTGACGGCCTCCAGGGGGCGCTCTAGGCTTGTGTGTCTGTATCTGCTGCTCCCGTTACTCCTGCACCACCGAAACTGTAACGTTTAAACATCAACTTATAAAGACAAATGAGAAAAACTGAACACGAACATCTCCGAAAAGAAAATTACAAGCTGCAAGAAGTGAAATCTGCAGCCGAAAACGGAGCTCGAGCAGCAGAAAAAGTTTGGAGTGAGAGAAACTTTGAAGACACGAGTTAAAAGTGGAAGAAACTCGGACGGCAACGAAGAAAACAAAGAAAACCGTTACTGCTTCAGGCAACAAAACCTCCCTCAGAGCACGAACGAAAAACCTCCCGCTGCACAAACGACGTCCCAAAAACTGCTGCAGATTTCACACCGAGGACGACAGTTTGAAGAGTTGAAATGTTTCTTCTTATTCTCTAATTTAATAAAATAAATTTCCCCCCAAAAATGTGACTTATATATGATTTTTTGCTTCTTTATTGTGCGTTTTTATAGTCTGGAAAATGCGGTAATTTGCTTTTGCTTCATATTTTCTGTAATAATCCAGACTTTTCCACAGCCTCAGGTCGTTTCTCTTCACTTGTTTCGTGGAGTTTTCTGAGCGGAAATGAGGTCCTATAATTACCGCAGAAATAATAATAAGAATCAGAATCAGAATTACTTTTATTCATCCCCGAGGGGAAATTTTCTTTGTTACAGATGCAACCGACCAAGAGCCTGTAGTTACAAGTTACAAAATAAGCTAAATACAATAAGATAAAAGATAAAAATAGCTCTCTCTGGGAAATTATTTACATCATTGACATATTTATGACTATATACATGTGTGAGCAGGAATAGGATGAAAAGGATTGAGTAGTTTGTGAGTTAAAGTGCAGCGTTCAACAGTTTGATGGCGGCAGGACAGATTTCCTGTGTCTCTCAGTGGAGCAGCGGCAGCCGCAGTCTATGGCTGAAAGAGCTCCTCTGATTGGCCAGCACCTCGTGGAGGGGGCGGGAGGGAGAGTCCAGAATAGTCCAGATTTTGTCCAGCATTCTCCTGTCCAACACCACCGCCAGAGAGTCCAGCTCCTCCCCCACAACATGTCCAGCCTTCCTAATGATCTTCTCGAGTCTATTAGTGTCCCTCAGGCGCAGACTGCTGCCCCAGCAGACTACAGCGTACATGATGCACTGGCCTCCATAGACTCGTAGAACATCCTGAGCATCGTCCTGCAGATGTCAAAGGACCTCAGCCTCCTCAGGAAATAGAGGCGGCTCTGGCCCTTCTTGTAAACCGCGTCCGCGTAATAATGAAGAAAACAAACCAAATACAAACGTTTTCTATAATTTTCTTCCCGTTTTTGTTTTTGTTTCACATTCTGAGGTTCTGGACGACGCCATCGACCGAAATAAAACTGAATATCTGAAGAACCGGAAATGCACAAACAAAATATTGAAGCACAAACAAACCACCAACGATTGACTCCATTTTTGGGCGTTTTTGAGCATTTTGAAGCTTGAATTTGACCTGTAAAAGAATCGTTACTTTCTCCAAAACTAAAGCAGCACAAACAAAGCTGATGATATAGTTTCTGTGTAGGTTTGCGTTTGATGGGGGCTCAACTC
The DNA here is from genome assembly GCA_030686955.1 of Odontamblyopus rebecca. Taxonomy (NCBI): domain Eukaryota; kingdom Metazoa; phylum Chordata; class Actinopteri; order Gobiiformes; family Gobiidae; genus Odontamblyopus; species Odontamblyopus rebecca. The sequence goes on along the minus strand of CM060656.1, from coordinate 41,870,930 downwards.
TCTCAACACAGGTGCGTTTTTGTCACCGAGTTCTTCAAACTGAAAACACTCTGTTCCACCTTTGATGTCACGTGGTAATAGTGGAAATAATGCTCCACTGTGTTTTTAAACTCCACACACCTTCACGTAGAGTCATTTGGATCATTTCAGACCAGGATTTGCCCATTTCTACTGCGTAAAAAGTAAAAAAAGGGGAGCTGTTCACTTGAAAACATCCAGCTTCAGAGCATTTAGAGCTTTGGAGATGTGGACAAACTAATAAAGAGTCACTCAAACGTGTGCGAATGAAACAAAACAAAACTTCAGGTGTGTTTTTGAGGAGGAAACAGCGACACGGAAGTGACTTAAAATGCGTTTGTGAACTGTGTCTTTGCACTTTTAAGAACACGGCGAGTCTTAAAGCGCTTAAAATGTGAAACTTGGATGAATAAAGCTCAAATTCCCCACAGTCCTGCTGCCGTCCGACAGGTTTGACGCGACTGCATTTCTTTTCCCTCGGTCGTGTTGCGTAGAGTCCAGCAGGGGGCAGTGCAGGCCTGAAAGCTCCACAGTTTCCTGCACTGGAGAAAGTGGATTGACCCACACCATCAGGATTACTACATCACTACTGTTACTATTAGAACATTTACAGATATTATCATTGTAATTCAGCTTCCTTCAGACCGACGCTGGGGGTTTTGCCGTGAGTTTTTGTTTATTCCTTTATTGAAGGATCCCCACTCGTCTCTACAGAAGCAGAGGCATTTTAAGCACCATCAAAACAATCAGTCAAAACACCGAGTTTGAGTTACATCAGTGAAAACTTCACCAAACACTCAATTTCTTAATTAAAACCTTTTTCTAAAAACAGCCGGATTTTGTATAAGCGTTTTGTGCTGTGGCAGAACATCCCAGTGAGAAACAGCTCTGCAGAGAAACTTTCAGCGCACTGGCTCTTGGTTTTGGCAAAGTGAACGTCGTGTTTGAGGCTCGTCTTGTATTAAACGTTGGGATTTAAGGCGCACGGTGTAATTTCGGGGTTTGACATCCACTTGGAGGTGAATTTACTTCATCTAGAACCGGCGGATCCAGACTTTTTTCACCAACATCTTGTAACTGAGTTTATAGTAGTAGATTTATTCAGGTTTTCCGTTATTTTGGAGTAACCCCACACCTGGAATAATCTAAAACAGATTAAATAATATTATCATTATTAATCTATATTTCCATGACCAGCCTGTCAAAGCCTGATCTCGTCAGATCTCAGAAGCTCAGCTAATAAAGAATGACTCAAACACGTGTGAATGAAACAAAACACTGTCATTAAGTCCGGGTTTGTTTTCGATGAGGTGACACTGTTCTAACAGAGTCATGTTTGTGTCGTATAGGATGAGGCTCTGGTCTGAACCTCACCATATGATAATGCATCAGTTTTATATAGCGCTTTTCTGGACACTCAAAGACACTTCCCAGAGCATTGTTCATTCACTCCAGACCCGGTGGTGGTAAACTACTATTGTAGCTACAGCTGCCCTGGGGCAGACTGACGGAAGCGAGGCTCCAATCTGCGCCATCGGCCCCTCCGACCACCACCAACACTCAGGCACACACCACTTTCATACTAGGCAACGTGGGTGATGTGTCTTGCCTAAGGACACTACGACAGTTTTTGCGACTGGCGCCCCCCTGTGGCACCTGGAATTCCTTGTGGTCTCCCATCCAAGTACTGACCAGGCCCGGCCCTGCTTAGCTTCTGAGATCTGACGGGTTCAGGCTTTGACGAGCCGGTATGGCCACATGAATGATTTGTCTCAAGAGTTAAATGCAGAACAGGTTATGTGATGGACCAGCTGATGTTTGCAGATGTTCAGCCTGAGCAGGTCTCCAGGATCTGCTGAGTGTCTGTTCCACGTACGGTGTGACGTTTGGTATCAAATATGAGGCCAGTGGAAGTGTAATAATGGTCTGCAGAGCTCAGGAGGAGAAGTATGTGAAGTTTCCTCAGTTTGTCCAGTGTGGTAAAGCTTAAACTGTAACAAATATTTGGGTCATTTGATCACAGATGATGTGTCAGATGATGAGGACGTCTGCAGACGCTGCAGCCTGACGTACGCTCAGGTGAACAGGCTCAGGTGCAGGTTTGGAGCCTGTTCAGTGGAGGTAAAAGACTCCTGTTAAAGTTAAGTTCTGTGCTGCAGTATTTACGACACAGCTGTGGTTAAACTACTGAAGAGCGACAGACAAACTCACTGTGGCGTAAAATCTGAGGATTTTACTGAAAAGGCCGAGACGGGAAAGTGTCTCCTGTTTTATCATGAGTCTGACACAAACTCAGCACCACCAGGTACGAGTCAGATCTGTGGAGGCGCTGGTGCTGCAGTTTGCTGTGAATATCGTGATTTTTAGTGTTTGTTCATTGTTTCTTTTTAACTCTGGACCAAGAGTCTGTAATAAGAGGGTTTTTTTCTTTCACTCACTCTTTATTTTACGTTGATAGATCCATGACAAAGATATGGACTTTTAAATACTCTAGAATCACATCGGCTTTAATGAAATGCGCTTGTTTATACACGAGTGAAATGTGTGGCCTGTTTTTTAGACTCAACATAAGTTTTAGTCCGTTGAGACATTTCTGTGATATAACAGAGTTTTAGTGTCCAGGGGCAGGAGGGCAGGAGGAGGGGGTTTGCTTTCTATTTAGTTTTGACTTGTACATTTGTACAATTCTGCTTTATTTGACACTATTTGTCTCACGATACGATACCTCACAGTACGATATTTATTGCGATATCGTGGGAAAACTCACGATATTACGATATTCTACAGAATAACAAGACTGACTCTAAAACGCTTTGACCAGGACTAAACCAGGACTAAACCAGGACTAAACCAAGCCCAGAACAGGACTAAACCAGGACTGAACCAAGATTAGAACAGGACTAAACCAAGACCAGAACAGGACTAAACCAAGACCAGACCAGGACTAAACCAGGACTAAACCAGGTCTAAACCAGGACTAAACCAAGACCAGACCAGGACTAAACCAGGACTAAACCAGGTCTAAACCAAGACCAGAACAGGACTAAACCAGGACTGAACCAAGACCAGAACAGGACTAAACCAGGACTAAACCAGTGTCCTGTTTATGTTATTTGGTGCAACATTTATTGTCATTGGGGATGGAATGAAATCCAAATCTCTCTGGACCAGATTTACACCAGAATTTTCTTACTTTTCTTCTTTCTTTTTTGTTGTTTCTTGCGTTCTTTTTGGTCTTTCTTATTCGTTCTTTCTTTTTCGTTCTTTCTTATTCGTTCTTTCTTTTTCATTCTTTCTTTCTTTGGTTCTTTTTTGTCAATTCTTTCTTTAGTTCTTTCTTTCACTGGTTCTTTCTCTCTTTCATTCTTTCTTTCGTTCATTTGTTCTTTCTTTTCCGTCGTTCGTTAGGGCCTGTCCCGGTGCATCGTGGGCCGTCGGGCTGATGGACGCCGAGGTTTGAGCCGCGGCGTTAAAGTCGAAACGAGTCACGGATTAAAGAGCGAAAAAGCTCCACCTCCTCCCCACACAAGTCCTGGTTTAGTCCTGGTTTAGTTCTGGTTTAGACCTGGTTTAGTCCTGGTTTATTCCTGGTTTAGTCCTGGTTTAGTCTCGGTTTAGTCCTGGTTTAGTCCTGGTTTAGTCTCGGTTTAGTCCTGGTTTAGTCTCGGTTTAGTCCTGGTTTAGTCCTGGTTTAGTCTCGGTTTAGTCCTGGTTTATTCCTGGTTTAGTCCTGGTTTAGTCCTGGTTTAGTCTCGGTTTATTCCTGGTTTAGTCCTGGTTTAGTCTCGGTTTAGTCCTGGTTTAGTCCTGGTTAAGTCCTGGTTTAGTCCTGGTTTAGTCCTGGTTTAGTCCTGGTTTAGTCTCGGTTTATTCCTGGTTTAGTCCTGGTTTAGTCTCGGTTTAGTCCTGGTTTAGTCCTGGTTAAGTCCTGGTTTAGTCCTGGTTTAGTCTCGGTTTATTCCTGGTTTAGTCCTGGTTTAGTTCTGGTTTAGACCTGGTTTAGTCCTGGTTTATTCCTGGTTTAGTCCTGGTTTAGTCTCGGTTTAGTCCTGGTTTATTCCTGGTTTAGTCCTGGTTTAGTCTCGGTTTATTCCTGGTTTAGTCCTGGTTTAGTCTCGGTTTAGTCCTGGTTTAGTCCTGGTTAAGTCCTGGTTTGGTCCTGGTTTAGTCTCGGTTTATTCCTGGTTTAGTCCTGGTTTATTCCTGGTTTATTCCTGGTTTAGTCCTGGTTTAGTCCTGGTTAAGTCCTGGTTTAGTCCTGGTTTAGTCTCGGTTTATTCCTGGTTTAGTCCTGGTTTAGTTCTGGTTTAGTCTCGGGTTAGTCCTGGTTTATTCCTGGTTTAGTCCTGGTTAAGTCCTGGTTTAGACCTGGTTTAGTCTTGGTTTAGTCCTGGTTTATTCCTGGTTTAGTCCTGGTTTAGTCCTGGTTTATTCCTGGTTTAGTCCTGGTTTAGTCCTGGTTTAGTCCTGGTTTAGTCCTGGTTTAGTCCTGGTTTATTCCTGGTTTAGTCCTGGTTTAGTCTCGGTTTATTCCTGGTTTAGTCCTGGTTTATTCCTGGTTTATTCCTGGTTTAGTCCTGGTTAAGTCCTGGTTTAGACCTGGTTTAGTCCTGGTCTAGTGAAGGTTTGGCTTATTGATTATTGTGAGCCCTTTGACGACTCGATATCACTTATTTCTGTTCTTTTCACGTCTTTAGGACCTTCACGGTTTGAAAATAAAGCAAAAATATCGTAGTAACACAAACGTACAAAAGGCAGTGACGTGTTTTTGGCTCTTTTCTCTCCCTGGAGACAAAACCACATGAGCCTGTTTTTCATTTGACCTCCGCCCTCCTCTGCTCAGATGTAAATGTGAAATGCCTTCTCTTTCTCTCCTCTTTCTCTTCTCTTTCTCCTCCTGAACACTTCATATATTCTGTTTTCTATCGCTCCCCGGAGTCTCGCGCACGTCGGACATTCGCTGCACACGTCTCTGTTACGTAACAAACTCCACTGTGCTGCGTCCACACGTGAGCGCCGATAAATCCGCTTCTTTTCTTCTTCTGTTTTCCCTCTCTCTGTTTTCTCTGTCTTCTCCCTCTTTCTCTCTCGTGTGGAAATGTTTATGTTCTAAAAGTGTTTCTCTAGAGATTCGATATAGTCGTGTTTTCGCGGACGATGGGAATCTGTCTCATTTAAAGGCCCCAGACCCGATTTGTTTTTTTTTTACATGAGGAAAAACTGAGGGTGGAAGCAGCACATGAGGTCAGCACAGGTCTGTGTACTGCCTGCATTTAATTTAGGGCTGTTTTTATGGTTTACTGAAAGACAAATACAAGCATTTCATAAGCATCATGAGATTTTATTGACAATTACACTGAGTTCATGCAGCAAGTCGATATTTGCAGTGTCGACTCTTCTCTTTCAGGACCTCTGCACTTCTCCCTGGCATCAACTCCTGGACCAAATCCTGACTGAGGCCGTCCATTCTTACATAATTAACGCTTTGAGTTTGTCAGAATTTGTGGGTTTTTGTTTGTCCACCGGCCTCATGAGGATTGAGCACAAGTTCTCAGTGGGATTAAGATCTGGGGAGTTTCCTGGACCTAAAATCTTTATGTTTTGTTCCCTGAGCCGTTTAGTTATTCCGTTTGCTTTATGTGAAGGTCCATCCTGCTGGAAAAGGCTTCGTTCATCACCAAACTGCTCTGGGGCGGTTGGGAGAAGCTGCTCTCGGAGGACGTTCTGGTACCAAAATGAATATTTGTGTCACTCTCAAAACTTTTGGCCACGACTGTGCACATCTGTAAGCAGCTCCTCTGCCGTTTCACTGTCAAACGGGCTTCTGGACCTTTGAACGGTTTATTTGACTTTAAAAAACTACGATTTACAAGTGAAGCGTTAAATGCAGCCTGTGTCCAGCAGAGTTTCAGCACCAGCGAAGTTCGTCTAGTCTAAGTTAAACCTCCGAGTGCGGCGACCGGAGCCTCAGATCCGACAAATCTGTGGAAAATCACACGGCACAGAAAATAACTCCAGCGATCGCGAAATGGGCACGAACTGCTTTACATTACGGCTTTAAAACTGTCTTGAAATGCGAATAACACAATTTTAAACATGCAATTCAATATGAGATTAATCGAGATTAACTCTGGAATTTCTGATCTTAATCGAGATTTAAAAAATTAATTGTTTGACAGCGTTAGTTTAATTATGTAGTGTTTCATTGCCCGTGAATCAGGAAGTGCGTATTAGCATGGTAGCTGTTGATAGTTCTTCTATGACGACAAAACTCTGGTCTCTGAGAGTTGTGAAAAACACTTATAAACAAATAAAGTCTGTGAGGAAAAACTTTGGAGCTCCGGGAAAATCTGGTACAGTTCATGTTGTGATTTTTGTTTCAAACTTGTGTTACTTTTAGAACAGTTTTGTGTTTTTCAAAACCTTTTATTCATTCTGTAGCTTTTTGGGTGAGAACAAAACGTATCCCAGTATTTACGCTGCCAGCAGAGGGCAGCAGAGAACAGGACAGGCGACGTTCCGGCTGCACCTGTAGTGACCAAATCTGATTTTTTTTTCACCCCTGTGCTTCCTGGATCTGATGTTTAAATGACGCCCGAACGACACAGATCCAAGTTTTTCAAATGTGACTTAGATCTGTGCTCCTAAAACTGAAACATATTCGATCTTTTGACATGCGACTTCAGTCTGAACGGTCAAGCCGCATTCATCCAAACCGCCGTTCCTTTTTACGGACGAAACGCCACGGCCAAAACCCTCGTCCTTCTCCTTCTCGACCTCCTCCTTAAAACAAATAAGCTGCACGTGTTCTGGCTCCGGTTCGACAGCGACTTTAAACTCTCCAGGAGCTCGGAGCAGCTCCACGTTTAGGCGACTTCCGTAAACCCTGAGCTGCTGCTGTGACGTCGTCGTGTCTCCAGTGCTCATGCGGGACAGTTCGGGCGTTTAAAGTTCACACTGGAGATCACAGTCAACTCGCACTGAATTAGAAATGTGAACAAGCTTCCGAAAAAATTGGAATTCTCAAACAAACAAAAAACATCTGTATTCGGTCAAAATGTCGTTTATTAAAAGCAGATTGGGATCGCCTTAGAGGACAGGGACGCGAGACTCGATCGCCGACTCCAGAAGCAACAAGTGATGATCGACTATGGACGGTGAAGAAGAAGAGAGACCGAAAGTTACTGAAAGGAAATGGTTCTGGAATGTACTTTTTTAACATTTTCCAAAAATATAATTCACTGGTAAATAAACGGGATCAGAAACGACGTCGGCGATCGAGTCTTTTGGGCTTTGGCCTGTGCAGTGGGAAATCAACAGAGGGAAGTGTGAGGTGCTTATGAAGATGTTTTCTAACGTTTCCAGACACTAATGAGTGAACCAGGCAGAGCGTTTGGTTTGTTAGACTCGTGGCTGTTGTCAGATGGGTTAAAGTGGAGTTAAGCTTCTTCAGTGTGAAGCAAATTGGTGTTTTACGTGGAAGTTCAGAACTTGCCCCCATCACTACACTAGTTCAGAACTTGCCCCATCACTACACTAGTTCAGAACTTGCCCCCATCACTACACTAGTTCAGAACTTGCCCCCATCACTTCACTAGTTAAGAACTTGCCCCCATCACTACACTAGTTAAGAACTTGCCCCATCACTACACTTGTTAAGAACTTGCCCCCATCACTTCACTAGTTAAGAACTTGCCCCCATCACTACACTAGTTCAGAACTTGCCCCATCACTACACTAGTTCAGAACTTGCCCCCATCACTACACTAGTTCAGAACTTGCCCCCATCACTACACTAGTTCAGAACTTGCCCCCATCACTACACTAGTTCAGAACTTGCCCCCATCACTACACTAGTTCAGAACTTGCCCCCATCACTTCATTAGTTAAGAACTTGCCCCCATCACTACACTAGTTCAGAACTTGCCCCCATCACTACACTAGTTCAGAACTTGCCCCATCACTTCACTAGTTCAGAACTTGCCCCATCACTACACTAGTTCAGAACTTGCCCCCATCACTTCACTAGTTCAGAACTTGCCCCCATCACTTCACTAGTTCAGAACTTGCCCCCATCACTACACTAGTTCAGAACTTGCCCCCATCACTTCACTAGTTCAGAACTTGCCCCCATCACTACACTAGTTCAGAACTTGCCCCCATCACTACACTAGTTCAGAACTTGCCCCATCACTACACTAGTTAAGAACTTGCCCCCATCACTACACTAGTTAAGAACTTGCCCCCATCACTTCACTAGTTAAGAACTTGCCCCCATCACTACACTAGTTCAGAACTTGCCCCCATCACTTCACTAGTTCAGAACTTGCCCCATCACTACACTAGTTCAGAACTTGCCCCCATCACTACACTAGTTAAGAACTTGCCCCATCACTACACTAGTTCAGAACTTGCCCCCATCACTTCACTAGTTAAGAACTTGCCCCCATCACTACACTAGTTCAGAACTTGCCCCCATCACTTCACTAGTTAAGAACTTGCCCCCATCACTTCACTAGTTCAGAACTTGCCCCCATCACTTCACTAGTTAAGAACTTGCCCCCATCACTTTCAATAGTTCAGAACTTGCCCCCATCACTACACTAGTTTCCACCGAGGAAACACTGATCTGTGCCGTTTTTTGGCTTCTGACAGAATTCCACCTCCTCTAGTGACGAACTTTAGCTTCAGACGTGATGAGTTCCTCTTTAAGTTTCCCTCTGTCAGCAGTGTGAGGGAGGTGAAACTCAGCAGCATTTGAGATAACGCCAAACAGAACTCAAGGTCCTTCAAGTGTTACTATGTGACTGTACGAGACGAAAACAAACGGGTTTTGTTCACAATAACATTTCAGAACATTCCTGTCAGAGCAGAGCAACGACTTTATAACACTGGGCGAGATAACGGCTCTTAAAGGTCCAGCAGTGCGCAAAACTGATGAGCTTTAAGCCACGTTAGAATTGTTTTTAGCTCCTCAAACCAGACCTGGAGTTGTGTTTTGTTTCATTCACGTGTTTGAGTCACTTTATTATTAGTCTGTTTACATCTCCAAAGCTCAAAATGCTCTGCTCCACCTCGTGATGTCACCAAGCGGAAGTTTTCAAGTTAACAAGTTTCCCTTTAGTTCGGTGGAGACGGGCAGTTCCAGACCTGAAATCAGCCGAATAATTGAAGCGAAGACAAATGGAGTTAAAAATACCACATCGGAGCGCTTCCTGTATCACCACGTGACATCACAAGGTGGAACAGAGTGTTTTTTGTTGAAGAGAAGATGTGTGAATGAAACAAAACACGACTCTGGGTTTGTTTTTGATGAGGAAACAACAGAGATCAGGACACAGAATAATCTGGGCCTCTTAAGTAGCATTAAACTTGTCTCTTGGTTATTTTTATTTGGCCATAACAGATTCTTCTTCTAGTCGCAGTGTTATTATTGTATTTTAAGGTTTACTTTAAGGCACAATATGTCCGACTTTGATTATAATTGCCATAAACATGCACTACAAAAAAGGATTTTCTAGCATAGTTAAACTGACCTGAATTCAGCCGATTCATCATAAAAGATCAATTTAAAGATTTTTTTTACTTAATAAAATGACATTTTTTTTACTTGTTTCAAGATATTCATCCTGATTTATCTTATCTCGATATTACAACTTATTCTAAGCACTTTTTATATTAACTCAGTCCAGGTTAAGCCTCTTTAACTTCCTCCTCAAATCAATAAGGGGAAAAATCTGTCCATAAATACTTGAAACTCATGTTTTCTGCTTAGAACAAGATTTCGTCTTGTTTTAAGAAAACTTGGTAAGTGAAATTTCTTACTGCACTGGCAGAAAATTTCACTTAAAATTGGACATTTTTACCTCAAAATTGGTCTTTTTTTCTTATTTTTGGATGGGGCTGTTTTGCAGTGTGAGCTGCCTCTGTGCACAGGTACAAGATCCACTCACGACGCTCAAATCAAATAGAGTTTTTAATGACCGTAACTCTAATCCTGATTTATTCAAACACACTGGACACGAGGCTCATCATTTTGTGTTTGATTCTCAATTGTCTCATCAGAAAGCAGAACACGAGTGGAATTCCTGATGGAGAAATCTTAGCCGGGCCTCTCCAGCCACTGTTTTCTCTACATAATTCTGTCGTCTTGTATCTTATTCTATATCTTATCTTATATCTGTATGTTAACAGGCTTCAGCTAAATAAGTGTCAAACTTCAGCCTGAACCCCTTCGGTCTGTGGAATAACTTTGTGTTATGCAGAATTTCTGTGTTAAATCACTGTAATATGATTCATGATTATGTTAATTGACCGAAGAAAATAAACTAACTAAAAAACGAACTATGCAGCGTTTCTGGTGGACCATCTGTCACCTGCTTGTTTCTATGGAGACGTTGTTGCTGTGCCTGGAATGTTCCACACTATGACATTAAACAGTTTTCCCCTTACATTTATTCAATTACAGGTGGTTTTAGAGCTCGAAAATCCTGACATTCTGACTGTGAGCGGGGGCGCCTCACCACAGACCCGACCTGTAACTTGGTTTGGTTTGGTCTCCGTGTAGATAGAAGCATTTAATGCCGTAACGCGGAACATTCCAGACAAAGCAACGACATCTCCACAGACAAAAACACTTGACGGACCCTCCAGAACACTTAAACAATGCAATTTTAATAACAATATCCAGTCTAATACTATTCTAATAAAGAGTTGAACACATCATTTTGCCGGATTTTGAACCTGAGGACAGAATGATGCGTATTTATTGATTTCTTGATGATTCTGCTGATATCCGGGTGAAATCGGCCGATGAATCAGGATAGAGAAATGCCTCTCTGTGACCTGAAGGTCACTGCCTAAACCCGGCACCTGCAGAGTCCTGAGTGAGGGCTAGTGCAGCTTCTGCAGTCGTGAAAGGACAAAGTACAAGTCAAATAAGTAAAAGTACAATACCTAAGTACAAATTTTAGGTATCTGTATTTTACTTAAATATGTTTTCGGCAGCAAGGACCACGCCACAACACATGTGCCAAACAAAAAGCGTTTATTATATGGAGACGAGGCGGGTCGGCTGGGTTGAGACTCGGGGTGGGGGTTCAGTCTCAATCTTCACGTGGCCCAGCAGGACGGGACCCCCCTCATAGGCGTCTTATGTCTGGAAGAGAACAGATAGGGGACGGGAGGGTGGGGTCCAGTTATTTGGAACTAACTGGGTTGGGCTGCTATAAACAGGCTTTTGGGGGAGTTGAGGCGTCGCAGAAGTGAGCAGTGATTCACCGGAGAGGAGTCGAGGGCGGTTGAGGCGTGGTCCTGAACTTAAGTTAATCATATTAACTACATTTAACATGGATTCTTTTTACTTTTATTTCACTATATTTCAGAGCAGGGATCTGTACTTTCTGCTCCACTACATTTCTGATCTGGGCTGAAAAATAAAAAGTATTTTTATTTATGGTTTGGGACCTGCTGAAAAGGCTGAGACTTATTTTTTAGCACATTGAATTTGAGTTAAAGTCGCAACTTTGAGCAAATCACATAAAACACAAACACATAAAAACTCAAAACAGTTAAAAATTATTTAAAAAACAAAAACAAAAAATAATTTTAATCAGTTGAATCACTTGAAATCTGCAACATTCTTAATCAAAATCGCTCCATTTCATCCTTTAAATGTTCTAAAAATCTGTGCAAACTACTCTTAAAGTACCTTTTTAAACAGGTGCTTCACCACTTTTACTTAAGTAGATTTTTTTCTGTGATACTTTTACTTTTTCTTTACTCATCTGTACTTTTATTTGAATAAAAAATGAGAAAAACTTGTCTGAATGCAGCTAATAAATGCCAGATTTCAATGGCGCAGTTCAGATTTTTTTTTTTTTTTTTACAAAACAGTAAAAGTGCAGAACCTTTAAATGTCTCTCCTGGAGTAACCTTTCCTGAAGCAGAGGAGGAGGTGCCACCTTCAGCTCTAACAGAAAGAGGATTGAGCAAAAATGTAAGTGGATTACCAAAAAAAAAAAAAACCCAGTCACACAGAACGTACACACTTCAGGACCTTCTTACTGTGAGTTCAGGGTGTTTTCCTGCCACAATAGAAGAGTTCAGATTTAAATCTCGTGTTTATTCCTTATTGTTAAAGGCAAAGTTTGTGTTTTTTGACATGAATCTGTTCGTCTCCGTCAGCAGAGTCGCATCAACGCTGACTTACCTCCCGACAGCGTCTGAGCCGAGTTCTTCTCCAGTTTTCCGTATTCTGTGTGAAAAGAACCGACGTCGGAGTAAAAACATCCACAGAGCGAATCCTGACGATCTGAACGAACCGTGGAACCAACAAGAACGTGCATGTGGGGCCCATTTCATGACAGGTTTGTGTGTTTCTTTAAAATTCAGGATTTTATGACTCATGATTTTGCTTTGAACGGCTCAGGAGTTTATACCGAGTAACTGTGGATGTCGCTGAAGTGGATGTTCGGACACGTAGTTGGTGATTCGGTTCCACGGCTCCACTGCGACACTGGCGTCTCACTGTGGGAGTGTCGAGTGTCCGTTTGTTCTCAAACGTCCCACATTTCCCGTGGTCGGAGCGGCGGCACATTCGCTTTTTTAACATCCCGACATTCGACATGTGATTATTAAGTTTGGACTGAGACTGAGATTTACACGGACTGGAGGCGCGGCCTGGTTTAGTCCTGGATAAATCCTGTTATAGACCTGGTTTAGTCCTGTTATAAACCTGGTTTAGTCCTAGTTTAGTCCTGGTTTGAGTCCTGATTTTAGTCTTGGTTTAGATCTGGTTTAGACCTGTTTTAGTCCTGGTTTAAAAGTAGGTCTATGCCAGGACTAAAACCAGGTCTAAAACCAGGTCAAAATCAGGACTAAAAGCAGGTCTAAACCAGGACTAAACCAGGACTAAACCAGGACTAAACCAGGACTAAACCAGGTCTAAAACCAGGTCAAAATCAGGACTAAAAGCAGGTCTAAACCAGGACTAAACCAGGACTAAAACCAGGTCTAAATCAGGACTAAAAGCAGGTCTAAACCAGGACTAAACCAGGACTAAAACTAGGTCTAAATCAGTACTAAAATCCGGTCTAAACCAGGACTAAACTAGGACTAAAAGCACCTAAACCAACACACCTCCTCTCGCCGCTGCCTCATGAGTGATTCAGATCAGAAATTTGCTGATTTTGCTTCTTCGAGGACCAAATTCTGCTCAGATCGTCTTCAGTTCTCTGCAGTTACGGTGGATAAATAACCAGGGCCGGTGCCTTTTCGTGCTTTCTCGCTACACATTCGCCATGTTTCTTTTTTTTTTTTTGTTTGTTGCATTTTTCATTTTTATTATTTATTTCATTCATTTAAAAACAATTATGACAGCCTGACATTGGAATTAAATATTATGAATGAAAAGGAGCAGAAAGAAGTAGAGACTTTTTGTGTCAATTTAACATTTCTCCTCAAATCAAAGAAGCTGCAGCACAGACATTTTCTGTTTCATTACACAACACAGAACATAACAGAACTGCAGCTCCTCTGCTCTCATTTTCACCATATAATATTTGACACTTTTTAAATTACATTCATATATTTAGAGTTCCCGATTTCACTGTCACATTTCCACTGTCCCCGTTCTGAATCTGGGTATTTTTAAAAAATCTCAGTTCCTTTTAAATGATAAATACTTTGTCTTTTCATAAATCTGTGTTGCAGGTTGGTTGCTGAGGCTTTCTGCTGTGTCTTACACATCATTTTCAGAATATTAAACTCGACTAATTCATTAAATTTCAATAAGTTTAATCGTATAAATACAGGGTTTGTCTCCACTCAGGTTTATCATCCTCACTGCTCTTTTCTGCAAGAGAAAAACTGGACTGATCTAAGTTTTACAAGCACTTTCCCCAAAATACAACAGGTCAGATATGGAACAATCAGTGAATTATATAAAATACACAATGCATTTTGATTTAAAGACTCTTTTACCTCATGTAGAACAGCTGTAGTTTTAGCTATTTTTACTTCTACATGTGATTTCCGTGTCAAATGCTCATCAAAAACTTGATCTCATTTGTTCTCTGTATTTCTGCTCCTTTGATATATCGTGACGCATCATCACATTTTCTTACTACCAAAAAATCATAAATTTAGTTTTATAAATTTCGTTTTAAGTCAAGTTTCTTGCCGCTGGCCAGAATATTTCCCAGCTGCAACGCGGGCTTTTGTCCACAATGAAACTGGCCTATTAAGAACACATAAAATATGAATAATACTTAAAAAAAGGCAAAAAAAGAGCAGGTGTTTCAATAATTTAGCTATTATACATTACAGGTCAGATCTGTGGAGAGGCAAACCCGTTTACAGAGAGAATCATTGTATTTTCTGAGGTCACAGCCGTAGCCGTACGACGCAACATTCCGGGCAAAGCTAAAACATCTCAAAACAAAACCCAAATTTGACTTCGGCAGCTCATCTTATTGCAGCTCCCGTTTCCATTTGTCCTCGTTTACGGCGATGTGGAAAGTCAAAGCGCCGGGGAATGAAATCAACACGCGTCACGTCTCTTTTCTTCATAACAACAGGCGCTTAATCGGAGGAGAAAAGGGAGACTGTTGCCCCGGGCCAAACATTACACAATCATCTGACGTGAAATACCAAAACGGCCAAGTCCACTTCACGATGCAGAGAGTCCAAATAAAGTGAGCAACATTACAGGTTATATAACATTATGAGACGAGCAATCGACGCCTCATAAAAAGTATTTGTTCCTGAAGGGGAGGTCCGGCCGTCTTGGCAGTAGCACAGCTGTTAAATGTGTTTATTTTATGATGTAGACAGTGAACGGATGCCAGAGTCTGACCACAGCCTGACCGCAGAGGGAAAACAAACGTACACGTGCTAAACGCACTCCTTAAACGGGGCTGGACGTCAGATTTAGACTTGAAATTCCATAAACGTGACCTAAGAGTCCCCAGATACGAGGTAAACATGCAGAATTAAAGCTTTTACTGATAACATTTGTACCGCTGGTTTATTCTCCTTCACAAAAACATTGGACGTGACGTTTGTTTGTGTTAGAATTTGGTGTTTCTGGTTCTCAAGATGATCATCCAGAGCATCAGAAAGGACAAGGCCTTAGTCCTAAAATGGCTCTCGAATCAGAATGGTCACTACCTAAATACAGTCATTAACCAGTGCTAGTTTTGTTCCATGTGGATGTTTTCCCTCATTCTAAAGCTCAGACTCTCTATATTCTGTCCATTTAATCCAGTTCACAGACAGATAAATGTCCTGATCTGTGGCGGGGCATCAGGGTTTATCTGAGGAGTCATTTGTCTGTGTCCGTCCCGCCCCTGAACGCATCACCATGTGCGTTTGTTTCCAGCCGCAGCCACAGATCCACCTGCACAACACTGAGATTGTGTTGTTTTTGCGGCCGCTCAGTGTGAGTCTGGATTAAAGGACAGTTCTTAGTGCTGATCTGAGAGGAGCCTGTGTGAGGCTGAGTGTTGAAATGTGTCGGTTTGAAGCTCGTTTTGGTTCTTTCTCATTGGTTAGCGATTAGCTGCTGTAGCTCGCACACATAAACAGGCTGTTTTCTCTTCTGTTAGTGACTGTAAAGTGACTATAGTGGCCGTATATATGTTACTGGACACACACTGATATGGAAATGAGCTCTGAACAGAGGTGTGAATTATCTGCATTTAGCAGATCACTAATTACCGCGGTGCACACGCATTTACCGCTAAAGGCTAACAGCGGGAGTTTACTTACAGAACTTTCTTTACTGGCGAGAATATCGTACAAAAACACCATTAGGCCGAGCGACTCTTTAAATATGACGTAAAGAGGCAGAAGAACAGGAAATGTCGCCTAAATAAACCCGACTGAAAATCCAATAGAGCCAAACCTGAGTTTTATAATAACTGAAGATTTACAGTGAATTTTTACATCATAAATTTATCTGTGATTATATCGGCAGCTCCAACTCACATTTTATTGGTATCATATCGGCTGCAACAAAATCCATATCGGTCGGGCCCTAATTGTAATACTTTTTCTTTTTTTTGACTCACAACTAAACCCGTGTTGCCGGAGCCTAAACCAGCAGATACAGGGAAATAACCAAGTTTTTCTCATTCTCAGTATGTAAAGCCAGGCCTCGTGTGAAGCTCAGAACCTCCAGAATTCCCTCCCTGAGCTGCAGAGGCTGCACTAGCACTGACTCACGATAACCTGCGGATCGCCGGGGTCGAGAGAGGCATTTTAGGTTTAAACCAGCTGGATTTTAGCTTTTAAAACGGGCAAGTGGCTCTAAAAATAATCAGAAGACGTTGTGATGATGGACGATGCAGAGATGGAGATGTTTCCCTCGGGGCCTGTGCACTGGTGGCGGTGGAGGCCGAGGAGAGCGAAAGGGACCGTGAGACGAGGGGGAGATGGGGGACGGCCAAAATTAGCTGGGAACATGTCACTGGTCCAGTATTTATCACTTGGACAAAGCTTCACTCATAAAAGACACTTGTCCAGACGCGAAGTCCAAAACACATGGAAAATCCGAAGGGCAGAGGGCAGTCCCATAAAGCACGGAAGTACCTGTGGAAAAAGTCAGTACGAGCCAAGAGTTTTTTCAGTTGAGCCCCTTTCACACTGGAAACCGATGCAAAACCGAGTTGCGGACTGTTTTTTTGGGGGGGAAATCGCCAGGTATCGCCATATGAATGTAAACGTTCGCCACGGCCTCGTCACGTTCGCCTCTGACGATATTTTTAAATGTCCAAAGAATTCGTCAGTGGTCGCCAAGAAAAATACGCTCGGTAAAGGTTCACCAAGGCGTCGTTAACGTTCTCCAGCATTGACGACATCTTGACGAGTCAATAACAAAGATGAACCCTCTGCAAACATTATGATTCACATCCGAAATTAAACCGACTTATTAACCCCTGAAGATCTAAGGACAATTTCAGTACATTTCTCCTCGCCTGGATTTTTTTTCTTAATGTTGCTTTTCAAACTGCCCCTTTTACCCCTAATGAAGTGTTCTACCTCCTTTTGTTCAGTCCAACCTGTTATTTCACAATCTGCTGCTGTAGTTGTGTCATGAGGCTGTGAGAAAAGCTACAGGACCAGAAATAGAGATGAAAAAAAAAAAACAGAAAATAAAATTCACTCTTTTATACAAAACTCACAGCAAATATGTAGAAACAACTTTTTGGACATAAAAATGCTTAATTTAGGGCCTGAGCTACAAAAATGCAAAATCTCAAGTCTGTAAGTAAATTAAAAATCTCCTTATTGCCCTAAAAACAAAAAAAGTGCAGTGGCTCCATGACTTTCCTGGTCCAGTCCTGGAAACAGCTCCTGTCAGGTCCAGGGCCAGAGCCACAGCACTTCTGCATTTCCAGGGTGGAAATTACATTTGGATTTGTTCATTTGGACTGAAATAAACCTTTAAATAAAAATAGAAAGAGATGCACAATTACACACACCAAGATGTGTCATTTTCCATGTGTGTGAGAATTAACTCCACTTAGAGCGACTTTTTCCCTCGTTATAAACACACACAGTCAGAGGAGTCGACCATCTTGACTCACTTCACTCTTTGGCAAAGTTTGGCTCGATCAAAATGGACGGAGCGCATGAGTTTGGGGAAAACAAAGTTCCTGTTGGACACTCGTTTTGCTCCCGTCATCACACAGCGTGAGTGTGACGTAGGATAAAGCCGCAGAAATGTACGGAAACCTCTATGTCTGCACTTTCAGAGGGGAAAAGGACGTTTCTGTCTTTTACACTTAGAAAGTTCTGCACAGTTATAGAAACATATTCCTCGGTATCGTATACGATACCGTAGAGTCTTCGAGGGTTAAGCTCAACCGGTCGTGAGTTCCACTTTTTTGCTGCAGTAAATGATAAAGAGGATTGTGGCTGTCGTTCAGCACCAGTTGTTTCTCCTGTCCGCCCCAAACACGATGGGTAAAGTGGCTGGATGCGAGTCATTATTCTGTTCTTGTGCTGTATCTGAGGTCATCCGCACTCGGCTCATGCTCCTCGTAACGTGACAGTCGTGGAGTGCGGCTCGGATTGTTTTACGTAACATCTCCGAGTCCAGCGTTTGGCCGAGGGGCAAACAGTGACTCATGAAGCCCCATGTTCACACCGTGTCCACTGGAATTACTGTGCACTCGCTGTACTGCGCAGAAACTACTGAGATTTGTGTTGTAATAGTGTATGACAGAGGGGACAATTCAATGTGCGGCTCATTATTTATCGTGTGAAAGTGAAGAGTCTCTGTGGACGTGGCAAATTTGGAAAATATATGACAGGGTTTAAAGATACGGTTACAGGCCGTCACTCCGACATCAGCGTCTCACTGTGGGAGTGCCGTGTGTCCATTTGTTCTCAAACGTCCTGCACTTCCACATTTTTCCCCCGGAGGCACATTCGCTTTTTTAACATCCCGACATTCGACATGTGATTATTAAGTTTGGACTGAGCTCTTTTCGGGACCAGATTTACACCGACTGCAGGCGTAGACCTAGTTTAATCCTGGATAAATCCTGTTGTAGTCCCGGTTTAGACCTGGTTTTAAAGCAGGTCTATACCAGGTCAAAACCAGGTCTTAATCAGGACTAAACCAAGTCTAAAGCAGAACTAAACAAGGTCTAAACCAGGACTAAGACAGGTCTAAACCAGGACTAAAACCAGGTCTAAATCAGGACTAAAACCAGGTCTAAATCAGGACTAAAACCAGGTCTAAATCAGGACTAAAACCAGGTCTAAATCAGGAGCTTTAATTTGTCAAACAGAAATTTTTTTACATTACAAATTGTTCATCATAAAAAGTGTCAGGGACGTCATGGCCACAGCGTCACAGCCTGATCCCTCAGACCTCAGGAGCTCAGGGTCAGGACTTGGATGGAGACACTGGGAACTCCAGGTGCCACAGGGGGGCGCCAGAGCAAAAACTGTCATTGTGTCCTTAGGCAAGACACTCCCACACTGCCTCGTATGAAAGTGGTGTGTGTGAGTGATGGTGGTCGGATGGGGCAGATTGGAGCCTCACTTCCCTCAGTCTGCCCCAGGGCAGCTGTGGCTCCAGCAGCAGCACCTCCGGGTCTGAGTGAGTGAATAAAGCTGCAAAGTGTCTCTGTATAAAACTGATGCATTATTGTTATTATTATTATTATTATTATTATTATTATTATTATTGTTATTATTATTATTATTATTATGATGTCCCCAGTCTCCCCGGTGTAAATGACACCTGTGAGCGGCGGCTGCAGCAGAGCGGCTCAGGATTCCACAGCGTCAGGAAGAATTTTTATTATTTTAATTCTACACTTAGCAAAAATAAAAAAATGGGCACAACTAAATGGTATATTTATCTACATTTTTTATGAGCCTTAAAAATGATAATTTATTTTTTTTAAAAAGTATTTTTATTTTTATTTTGTATTTTTATCACTAATCAGCTGAGGGCCGATCCAGCCCCTGGGCCACATGATTGACAGCCCTGATCTACAAGGAGCAAACGGGCTCTGGTTGTTCAAAATCAGCCTCATGTTGAATTAGAAACAGTGAAAAAGAAGCTCGACGGCAGCACCATGAACACTTCTCCTTGGGGCCTCGGGGATGTCAGTGGTTCTGGTCTGGACCTGGACCCTACAGGGAAACAGACTATTTCTGTCCTGTTATGAGGTCGCTCTGAAAACGCTTCTCCAGGAATGCGACAGTAATCAAAATATGGTGATGTGGTGTCGTCAAAGTCTCACAATAATACACAATAATACCGTGGGCCATCACAATATATCGAATTACACGTTTCTTTGCTTAAAATCCTCGTTATGGTGCAGTAACAGAAAAGCTAAAAAAAGAACTACATGGACCATGATCCTTTGCTCTGTTTCAGATGATCAAATGGTGATTTCAAAGGGTCAAATTCATCCTGTCTCTAAACGGGCATCACCCCTCCCGTCCCCTGTGCCATTCATCCACAAATAAATAAATGTGGAAACTACTTCTATTTAAAGCTGGAATCAGAAAGGCCGTTCCACGAGGCTTAGCACATCCTGAGTGTGAAATAACCCACGGCACAAACAGACGGGCCAGTTGCCTTTTTGTTTTTTGTTTTTGTTTTTCCATTTCGGTGTCGGTCAGCAGCGGCACAACAGCGTCGTGGCCAAGAGGAGTGGACGGCTGGACCGAACCAAGTTCAGATTTAAGACGGCAAAGAAAAACAGTTCAGGAGGACGTCCGTGAAGCCCGTCAAACGCAAACCTACGCAAACGGCGAAAACGAAGAGAAACGTTCTGAGGCTGCAGAAAAGTCTGGATTATTCTATAAAATATGAATCAAAAGCAAATGACTGAAAAGACTTTTCCACAGCCTCAGAACGTTTCTCTTCACTAGTTTTGCTGAATGGAAATGACGTCCTATAATTACCGCAGAAATGATCATTAATACTTTTAGAAATAAACTCACAGCACAAAACAGCACAAACGAAATACAAACGTTTTCTACAATTTTCTTCCTGTTCTGAGCTTTTTTTCACATTCTGAGGTTCTGGACGACGTCATCGACTGAAAATAAAACTGCAAATATCTGAAGAACCAGAATCACACAAATGAAACTTTTTGCAGCACAAACGATGGACATAGTTTTTGTGCAGGTTTGAGTTTGATGAGGCGACTTCACGCAAGATTCAGGAGGTAAGTCAAGATTCCTAAATATCAGTCACACTTTCTGTGAGCCTAATGTTATTCTACAAAGTCACCGATATGTCATTTATGGGATAAAAACACAGCTCATGAATGTTCGTTTGGAGTCTCGCAGCTCGATATTACTCAGGTTCGTGTGAGCTTTGATTTCTCGTACAGTCACTGATTTAATCAGCCTGGACGTGAGTTTGTGATTCTTCGGGCAACAAAAAGTGACATTCAAGGCAGGAAGGATCAAATAAACGACACTCACGTTTACGTTAATCATATTTAAAGGAGGAATCTGAGGATCCGACTACTGCAGCCAGGAGAGGGAAGGATTAAGCAGCATTGACGCAGGCGACAGTAACTTTTTTCAACTTGAAAATCGCCCGGGGCAGGAGGGAAACAACGCCGTCTGCAAAGTTTTAATAGATTAATTTCCAAAAGATTTAAAAGGAACCGATGAGTATGAAGTTACAGCTGAACCCAGTGGGAAAGTTTGTCATCTGCATTTCGCCCTAATGTGGAGAATGTGTCAGACTGACTCAAACATGACACATACACTGTGTTTTAGAACAGGAAAATAACAGAGGATTATGTTTTCACTTTACAACAATAAAAAGGGTCCACACTTCATCAGCGCAAAATATGTCTGATGAATGAACAAGGTCTTCAAACCCTCCAAAAAGCAAACCCGCTTCCCACCGACGGCTCGCCCGACACAGCGGCTTAAAGAGTCGCTGTGCACGACTAAAGATTTCACCATCGCCCTGATTTGATTTTACAACTCGACCACTTATTAATCCACACTTTTAAATCTTAGTTCTTTAGATTATGACAGAACCGAAGTCTTGCCAAGGCATTTTAAAAGGGAGAAGTTGCATATTCACAGTGCGGTTTGCCCCCCACAAAATATCACAATAAATAAATACTGTAAAGAGATGCAAATTATGAAAATATCGTATTAAGACGTTTGGATATTGTTGTTATCCCAACTCGACTCCCAATCAAATAAATCTATATTGCAGTCGAGACCCATGAGCATTAATTCAGCCCATTTATTCAGCCTGTTCATAGACAAAAGGATTTGTTTTCTGACACAGCAGCTTCTCCCAGTGTCCTGAGCCGATGGATTTGCATCTGTCCCGGGCCTGTGAACCCTTTGATTTGCATATAATTCACACTGTAAACACGTTTCTCAAGCTCAGACACGAAGGCACATTTGCATAAGACAATGAGATAATATTCCTGAGAAATGTTTATGAACATCTGTACACACCTGCTCTAAGCCCCGCCCCCTCTAAGCCCCGCCCCCTCCTCAACCTGCTTTAAGCCCCGCCCCCTCCTCCACCTGCTCTAAGCCCCGTCCACTCCCCCAAGATGCTCTAAGCCCCACCCCCTCCTCCACCTGCTCTGTTGGGTTCAGCCCGTTGGTCCCAAAATGGAGCCGTGAGCAGATCCCGTTCGTCCGAGCGTCACAGGTGCAGGACTTTAACGTTCGGACATTTGGAGCCACAAAAACCAAACAAGAAAATCTACAATGTGACATTAGCGGCGCATAAATACATACACACCACAAGAGCCAAGAACCAGGACTGAACCAGGACTGAACCAGGACTGATCCAGGATTGAACCAGGACTGAACCAGGACTGAACCAGGACTGATCCAGGACTGAACCAGGACTGATCCAGGACTGAACTAGGACTGAACCAGGACTGAACCAGGACTGAACTAGGACTGAACCAGGACTGATCCAGGACTGATCCAGGACTGAACCAGGACTGATCCAGGACTGATCCAGGACTGAACCAGGACTGAACCAGGACTGATCCAGGACTGATCCAGGACTGATCCAGGACTGAACCAAGACTGAACCAGGACTGATCCAGGACTGATCCAGGACTGATCCAGGACTGAACCAGGACTGATCCAGGACTGATCCAGGACTGATCCAGGACTGATCCAGGACTGAACCAGGACTGATCCAGGACTGATCCAGGACTGATCCAGGACTGATCCAGGACTGAACCAGGACTGAACCAGGACTGATCCAGGACTGATCCAGGACTGAACCAGGACTGATCCAGGACTGAACCAGGACTGATCCAGGACTGAACTAGGACTGAACCAGGACTGAACCAGGACTGAACTAGGACTGAACTAGGACTGAACCAGGACTGATCCAGGACTGATCCAGGACTGAACCAGGACTGATCCAGGACTGATCCAGGACTGAACCAGGACTGAACCAGGACTGATCCAGGACTGATCCAGGACTGATCCAGGACTGAACCAAGACTGAACCAGGACTGATCCAGGACTGATCCAGGACTGATCCAGGACTGAACCAGGACTGAACCAGGACTGAACCAGGACTGATCCAGGACTGATCCAGGACTGATCCAGGACTGAACCAGGACTGAACCAGGACTGAACCAGGACTGATCCAGGACTGATCCAGGACTGAACCAGGACTGATCCAGGACTGATCCAGGACTGATCCAGGACTGAACCAGGACTGAACCAGGACTGATCCAGGACTGATCCAGGACTGATCCAGGACTGAACCAGGACTGATCCAGGACTGATCCAGGACACAGCAGTAAACTGAAAACACAGCCACACCTTTATTTGTGCTGAGCAAACAAATTTAAGTATCATTAAATAATAATATTATATTAGGTCCTGATGTGCTGCATGTAAAGTATGGGGGTGGATCTTTGTTGGGTGGGAACACTACAGACAGACTCCGGTTAGAGAATCTTGATCAGCTTTAATGGGTTCAAACTTGAATATATTCCAAAAGTTGGTTATGATGGTTCATGGATATATGTATATTTGTGTGTAGGTGTGTGGTCTGAAACAAACAGAAAAACAAGAAATGTGTCATGAGTGGATATTCTAACAATAAGTATATCAGATAAACATATTAAACTGGAACAAATACAAATACAGTAAAGGCAAATAATATGAAGTTACTTAAGGCAATTATAAAGGTTAATTATAAATTATATACAGTAAAAATACACACAGGACATGTATACAGAGAGAATAGGCAATAAACATAGATAACAGAATGTAAATGAGGGTAAACAGTGCAAAAGAATAAGTCTGACTATCACAGAGAGGCCCTAATTAAGGGGGGAAAGTCCACGTGGAACAAACCCGATTTTAGCTAAATAAATTCCTAAAAACACACTCAAACGGTAATAATACAGATTAAACTTCGTTACAAACTTACTTGGACTTCAAATAACGCACACGGAACAAATGAAAACTGTCCTTTTTCGCTCACTTCTGCGTCGGAGCGGAGCAGAAAAGAATCAATTAAGAGCGCAGCGCTGCTTGGATGTGCACGCGCTGCGCGCGTGATGGGGCATTCGCGGGGATTCTGTAAACGTCAGTGTCAGGTGCATAGGCTTTCGGACACTGCAGATTGTTTTTTATGACAGTAATGAAACTGAAACCGGTGCTACTTTTTGATAGCTCGGGATACCTTAATACTGTATTACCGCCCAACCCTAATATACACGTTTGCTTCTCTAAAGCTCAAAATGCTCTGTTCCACCTTGTGATGTCATGAAGCAAGCAGCTTCTTTTATCTTTTGTCAGTCCGGTCTGGGCCATTTCAGGGCTGAAATCGCCCAAACCGTACGGTGAAGGTGTGTGGAGTTTAACCACACAGTGAAGCACTTCCTGTATCACCACATAATGACATCATAAAGTGGGACAGTGTGTTGTGATGTCGGCCTAAATCTGCAGGGTTTGTGTGTTAAACAATGAATGAATGAAACAAAACACAACTGCAGGCGTGTTTCTGCTAAAGAAACGACATTATAACAGATCAAACCAGTGGAATATGGACCCTTTAATATAACTGGGGTTTTTTGTAAATATTTCTAATTTTAAACAAAAGAGCTGAAAGTTTAGGAATGTAATAATTGCTGTAAATTAAAGTTACATAGTCTGAATTCATGTTTAGATGTAATTCAGTTAAATTCAAGTTCATTTCTATAGCACATTTAAAACAACACCAGAACCAAAGAGCTTCACATAAAAAACAGAAGAAACATTTACATCAACATAAATACAGATAATATGTGAAAATTACAATAAAACACCAAAAGTCCGGGGAGGAGAGGTGAGTTTTCAGTTTGGTCTTAAAGTGCGTTACAGACTGAGAGGATCTGGATAAGAAACACATTAAAATCACAACACAAACAAATCAAAACATAAATGAACGTCAAAAAATTAAAAAGAGACGTTAAATTAGAGAGAAGGAAAAATAAAAACCTCTGAGTCGTCTGAACAGAACCTGAGTCTGTCTGACAGGTTCAGAAAAACCAGGACTAAACCAGGACTGAACCAGGACTAAACCAGGTCTAAACCAGGACTGAACTAGGACTAAACCAGGACTAAACCAGGACTGAACCAGGACTGAACCAGGACTAATCCAGGACTAAACCAGGACTGAACCAGGACTGAACTAGGACTAAACCAGGACTAAACCAGGTCTAAACCAGGACTGAACTAGGACTAAACCAGGACTAAACCAGGTCTAAACCAGGACTGAACTAGGACTAAACCAGGACTAAACCAGGACTGAACCAGGACTGAACCAGGACTAAACCAGGACTAAACCAAGACTAATCCAGGACTAAACCAGGAATGAACCAGGACTAAACCAGGACTAAACCAGGAATGAACCAGGACTAAACCAGGACTAAACCAGGACTAAACCAGGACCAAACCAGGACTAAACCAGGAATGAATCAGGACTAAACCAGGACTAAACCAGGAATGAACCAGGACTAAACCAGGACTAAACCAGGACTAAACCAGGACTAAACCAGGACCAAACCAGGATTAAACCAGGACTAAACCAGGAATGAATCAGGACTAAACCAGTCCTAAACCAGGACTAAACAGGACTAAACCTGTCAGGGTTTGGTGTTTGTTATGTGTTCCCCCTCCCTTCTGTGTCTGTCTGCTCCTCTCGGGGGTGTGGCTGGACTAATGCTGCAGTGTGGATCACCTGCTCGGTGGTTCACCTGCAGCTCATTGGCTAATCAGCTCCTCTACTTAGTTCTGTCCTTGTCCTTTGTTCTGTGTCAGTTCATTCCTCCTCTATCCCTTGTCCTCGTCCTGCCTGCACTTGTCGTCCTGCCTGACCTTGTCGTCCAGTCTGTCTACCCGTGAGTCTACCCCAGTGTCTTCCCTCCGTCTATGTCTCCAGCCAGTTTCCATCACCACATCCTTCAATCCCGGCAATAAACCTGTTTAACAGCTCCCTGCGCCTCTGTCTCTGCTTTGGGGTCCTCAACCACACTCAAACCATGACAGAATGAACTGACCACT
This sequence comes from Odontamblyopus rebecca, assembly GCA_030686955.1. Lineage (NCBI taxonomy): Eukaryota > Metazoa > Chordata > Actinopteri > Gobiiformes > Gobiidae > Odontamblyopus > Odontamblyopus rebecca. The sequence continues at coordinate 41,844,857 of CM060656.1, read as the reverse complement.
TGGACCCCGCAGAGTGTAGAGCATCGGCAGGCTCCAATTCCCAACCAAGGTTACGGACGACAGGTGATGGAGAGTGTGGTGTTATCAAAGTTGATCTGAACATTTTGGATGGATTTTGTAATGTTTTTTGGACCAATTATCATTATGTCTGTTTTACCAGAGTTGAGTTTGAGAAAGTTCTGTTGTAACCATGTTCTGATATCAGTTGGACAGTGGGCGAGTGTGGAGTGAGTTATGGAGTTGATGGATTTAGTGGAAATGTACAATTGTGTGTCATCAGCATAGCAGTGGAAATATAATAGATCATCTTTTCAAAATCAGAGCTAATGTGCTTGTCCAGTTTGAGTCCACGATCACCCCGAGATTCTTGACTGCAGGAGACTGGAGGAGGACAGAAGACCGATCACACCGTCCTGTCCAAGTTTCTGCTCAGCCAAGTCCGTACATCCCTGAGGCAGCAAAAACATTTAACCTCTTACCACCCGCCCGATTACATAACATTAAAAAGTCAAGCCAGATATTCCCCTTAATTATTTTTCCACTATTGACCTGCTGTACATCATTTGAAAGCGTAATTCCTCAGTAAAACAACCAATTCATTCATTTTATGCTGCAGCCCAAAGAGCCATAACTTATAATTCCCCAAAATAATCAAACCAACAATGCGCATTTCTTACCTTTGAGCCGGTTCTGTCAGAAACTGTTTCAGTCCAGGAACAGCTGTGTTCAATTAGTCCGTAACAGTCACAGAAAAATAATATCCAGTTGTTTTTTTCATAAAATAATTCCATGTGAAAAAATAATCCAGAAAGTCTGTGTTTGTCTGAATGGATGAGCGACGCATAAAACCATGTCTGTCCCTTTTCATCCTTTCGCTTAGCTTAGCATCCACTCCTGTTAGCGCTGTGGGGTATGTTTGTTTTCTTCAGACTCTAAGCTACAAAACGAGAGTATCCACGAAAGGATCCGAGGTTCAGGGCGACGGGCACAGCTCGCGGAACAAAAGGTCCAGTTAGCGGCCTATTACACATGTCCGAGCGATCGCTCCACAGCAAAAGCTCTTCAGTCATTGGTTCTTCCAGAAAATGATTGACAGATCTGAATAGCCTATCAGGAGCCCTTTCCGGCAGTGGGCCCCACGTGGGGCAGAGGTGAGATAGTGAGAGAGGAGATCAGTGTGCAAAGCTCTTTGCAGAGTCTCTCACCTGCTGTGATGCACAGACACTGGTGGAGGCACCAGAGAAATATGAAATTTTTTGGCTTGTTTTAGTTTTTTATCTTAAGAAAACCTGCCTAAAGTTCAGAAGATTTATTTATTACACATTACATCTTATCACAGTTTGAACATCTGGTACATATTTGGACACTTGTGCCGAATTGACATATTTTTACACAAAGGGTCACAGCACCAAACCCTGAGGCCCAGAGTCTGACATTTTACACAGTTGTTGCAACAACCTCAGCAGTGAGTGTAGTGAGCCACACATGCCCAGGATGAAGTTTGCCCAAGTTACAGCCTTTATTTATTTTTTATTTTTTTCCAAGGCAAAAAAATTCAATTTTTAGACATTTTTGAATGTCAGTACTGAGTGTAAGTGAGCTGCACTCACAGTCTTCATATGCAGATCTACAGAAACTAGAAGGTCTAAGATTTAAAATGATGTATCACACAAGCCTGTGGGTCTAAGATTTTCTTTTAATAAGCTTTGGCACTTGGGTTTGTGTTACTGTTGTGCACAGACTAAATTAGCGACAGGTTAAAAGCCCAGACATGTTTTTGCTGAATTCCACAGGCATTAGTCAATGTTTTTCTCCAAACTCACCTTATTTCACCATTTTCTTCCCAACGAACTTCCTGCGACTCACCAAAACATGTTTACCTCCTCCTCTCATCGGGAGTTCTTTGAGAATTAGTGGACTGCAGCTTCAGCCACATTATCATTGTTGTGTAGCCGACTGTACCGTGTCAGACAAAGGCCCGGTTACATGAGGCTAACGCTGCCGGACAGGTACAGTATTGGAGCTCCACTCATAAGACGGTCGTGCTAACTGGAGCGGACATCTGCACCACACCACCCGCCGGGGCTGTGTCTGGGCTCGTCATGAACACCGAACACTCTGACCTCCTCCCGACCTCGCAAGATTGTCCTTTTAATTAGTTGTGTGGAACGTCGAGCGGGTTTATGCTGTACAGTGTCTTATTTAGCTGATAAACAAAACAAAAAGAGACGATAACGGTGCAAGGACCAGATAAAAAGGTGCACAAATTTGTTGTTGACAGACAATAGACGATATTATAATCCAGATGATTTAATTTCATTTTTAGAGTTTAAGTACAGAAGCCGAGGGACTCAAGAAGAATGCAAACACGCAACACACCAAAAAACAGAAGCAAAAGCCACAACAGAAGGAGGAGGATCAAGCGGGAAGCGAATCGGAAAAGTTGAAGAGGAAGAAGAATGTGAAAAGTAAAGGAACGGAGAAGTGAACGAAGTTAGAAACAGAAGTAAAAGTCATTTATTGTTTTTTGGCAGGATCGATGTCACTGTCTGAGCGGCATAAATAATTTCCCGCTTGTTCCTCCTCGCTTCATCTGTCGGAAAATACTTCCGTTGTGGCTTTTTGTTGTGTTGCGCCGTTTGCATTTGTGTTGCAGTGTGACAGACGGATTAACCTGAGAGTCACATCGACTATTTCGACAAACAAATGGTGGAGGGAAAAAACCCTGAAACACCACAAATTTCTGCAGAATTTCTGCTGTATTTTTCAGACTATAAGGCGCACTTAAAATCCTTTAATTTTCTCAAAAATTGACAGTGTGTCTTATAATCCGCTGTGTTTTATGTATTAATTCTGGTTGTGTTTACATTGCGGTACTTCCGGCCCTTGTGAAAAAGGTCTGTTCTAGCTAGGGCCTAACCGATATACCAGTTGGCCGATATTATCAGCTGATATGGGCTCTTGGAAACATCTCGGTTATCGGCCTAAATCTTGCCGATCTGGACTGATTTTCCCCGTGGATGTTTTCCCTCGTTCTAAAGCTCAGGCTCTCTATATTCTGCCCATTTAATCCAGTTCACAGACAGATAAATGTCCTGATCTGTGGCGGGGCATCAGGGTTTATCTGAGGAGTCATGTGTCTGTGTCCGTCCCGCCCCTGAACGCATCACCATGTGCGTTTGTTTCCAGCCGCAGCCACAGATCCACCTGCACAACACTGAGATTGTGTTGTTTTTGCGGCCGCTCAGTGTGAGTCTGGATTAAAGGACAGTTCTCAGTGCTGATCTGAGAGGAGCCTGTGTGAGGCTGAGTGTTGAAATGTGTCGGTTTGAAGCTCGTTTTGGTTCTTTCTCATTGGTTAGCGATTAGCTGCTGTAGCTCGCACACATAAACAGGCTGTTTTCTCTTCTGTTAGCGACTGTAAAGTGACTAGTGGCCGTATATATGTTACTGGACACACACTGATATGGAAATGAGCTGTGAACAGAGGTGTGAATTATTGGCATTTAAAAGCTAATAGCTAATAGCAGTAGTTTACAGCACTTTCTTTATTGGCTATAATATCGTACAAAAACACCACTAGGCTGAGCGACTCTTTAAATATGACGTAAAGAGGCAGAAGAACAATAAATGTCGCCTAAATAAACCCAATTGAAAATCCAATAGAGCCAAACCTAAGTTTTATAAACATCTGAAGATTTACAGTGAATGTTTACATCACTAAATATATTGGTGATTATATCGGCAGCTCCAACTCGCATTTTTCCGGAATCAAATCGCACGCAACAAAGTCTATATCGGTCGGGCCCTAATTCTTACAGACTGTAGACGGGCCCGGTTGCTCAGGCGACTCGTTTGCAGTCAGATCTATGGTGTGTCGGGCCCCCCGCAGGAGCTGTGATTGCAGCAGCAGTAAGTCAGGCCTGTTCCCTGCGCCTGTCAGGGCCGACCTTTGTCACCAGCGCTACTCATTGTTTTAAAATGTCTGAACGTCGTTAGGAGACGCTGTGGTTTAAGGTCACGTATTCTGCCTCCACAATCAGGCTTTATACAGCAGCAAGAAGATTAATAATTGCTCTTTATTATGGAAAATCAACTTTTCTGTTTGTTTTTTTTGAGCTTTCTGTCATGTTATAACATTGTTCCCTCATCAAAAATATGCCTGAAGATGGTTTAGACGCCTTCCATGCACATTTAAGTAATTTAGCAACACAAACCGACGTCCCCCACGCTCCGACACGACAGTTCTCCATAATTACACAAAAAACATGATGCAAAACTGTGCACGACACCTTCACAAACCTGATGAGATGAGCGGGGTGCACGCTGATTGTGTTGTGTTAGTTGTAAAACAGTTGTGTGACTTATAAAACATGTTAATATGCTGGGAATTTTCTGGGAATATAACAATAAAAGGTAATATGGTGATATAAACATGAGCTACTCCTCTTTAAAATGTACCAAGACAATGTAAACAGTGGTGTTATGTACCAGATCTCATTTAAGTTCAAAAAGTAAAGTACAAGCTTGACTTTTTTACATGATGATTTGCGTTCTCGTCGTGTGGGTCATCTTGGGTAAATTGGGTCAGGATTTGCATGCTGCTGATTTGTCTGTGGTTTTAATATATCCTGAAGGTGCTTTTCCATCATTTGTTCCACTCAGGGTAAACAAAACACCGGCAGTGGCTTCACAAACGAGTTCAACCTTATTCCACCCTAAAAAACCACTGCAGGAGTTTACAGACACTTTTCATAGAGCACAGAACTCTAATCAAACCTGGAAGATGAATCCAAGATGGCGCTGTATTGTTTTCAGTGTCTGTGCTCACTGGTGCATGGCCACAAAAAAGATTTTTACTTCCACATTTACTTCCTGATTTCCAGCCCAACGTGTGACGTCAGAAACACAGTTCTGACCAATCAGATCAGAGCGAGAGGAGAACTTTTACAAAACTGTTTTCAGGCACTTTGATGAACTATATTTAAAAAAAAATCACTAGCAAGGACCACGCCAACAGCACGTGCGAAGCGAAAAGCGTTTATTGTATTGAGACGAGGCAGGTCGGCTGGGTTGAGACTCAGGGTGGGGATACAGTCTCAATCTTCACATGGCCCAGCAGGACGGGACCCCCTCGTAGGCGTCTTATGTCTGAAAGTGAACAGATATGAGTTGGGAGGGTTATTCAGTCGAGTTATTCAGGACGAAGTGGGTTGCCGGGTTAGGCTGCTATAAATAGGCTTCTGGGAAATTGAGGCATGGCAGAAATGTGCAGTGATTCGCTGGAGAGGAGTCGAGGGCGGTTGAGGCGTGGTCCTGCTCCCGAACTTAAGTTAATCATATTGTAACGAACAGGCCGTTCGTTACTAGTAATGTATTCACACATGCACTTTCATTCACTTTGCACTTTATAAATTTACATTGCACTTTTATAGCACGGAGCACTTATGAGATACGCTGATTTGCACATAAATAAAATTGCACATATTTGTATTGTTTTAAAATTATTTATTGGAACTTTGTCATTTGTTGCGCGGATTCGGTCGGGGGGCACTTCCGGTAATGGCGGCCGCCGGTCTGCGGAGACAAATGTAGATTACAATTGGGATTGTGCAATATATGTGCCGTGTTTCAATTGGTAGTGTCTCATGTGTGTTTGCGTGTGTGTCGTGTAGGTATTTTAAAGTGTGAGTGGTATGCGTGTGTATGTGATGAATGTAGTTTGTGCTTTCACTCACCCAGTGTCTTGTGTCCGGAGGTCTGGCCAAAAGAGTCCCCGGGGAACCAGACGCCGCTTAAGAGTTCCGGGCCAGCTCAAATGAGAGGACATCGGGAGGGGGGAATGGCACTGGTTTTAATCGGGATATCTCTATATTTTATTAGGTGTTTGGTTTTAGGGTTTTATCTTTTGTATTTTGGTTTTGTATAGTTTATTTGGTTTGGGTTAATTTAGTGGAGGATTTTAACTTAGTTTTAAATGAGCTAATGTTAATTTATACCCCTTTGAGTTTTATTGGTTTCACCCAGTGGTATATAAGGCGCCTGATGGAATCATTCTAAAACTACTGCTGGGGAGGACCCAGGCTCTGATCCTCCGAGGCACCTTTTTTTTTTGCACTGCACTTTCCTGCACTGGCGCACTTTGTTTTTGGAATGTAAAATAAAGACTTGTGGATCCTGACCTCCTGCCTCACGTCATCTATACAGCTGGGTAACTCACTGTAGATCCAGCCGCTCTACCTGTCCTGGCTACATATGGTGTCAGAAGTGCTGCCCTGCAACAGTGAGTACACAGAGTTATATGATGCCGAAAGGAGGAAGGAAAGCTGAGGAGCCAGATGAAGGAATTGCTGTAGCATCTGACCCCCAAGAGGCCACAAGTGGGTCCAAAAATAAAGTGGATGAGTTGACTGCTCTCGTGAAAGCATTGATCGAGAAGCAGGATGCCAGAGAGAAAAAGCAGGAGAAAGACCAGCTTCTACAGGAGCAGCGCTGGAAGGCCATGCAGCGGCAGTTCCAGCAGGTCCAGCAGCAGCGGAGGTCCGAGCACTACGAGTTGAATTTGCAAGGACAAACTGAGCCATCACTTGACTATGAGGAAGATGATGGTGAAGATTATGGGCCAGACCCTGGTGGTTATGGCTACAGACCGCAGAGGGAGCCCAAATTGCCAATCCTGACACCAGAAGATGATATTGAACATTTTCTAATCATGTTCGAGCGGATGGCCCAAGTGTGCCATTGGCCAACCGAAGATTGGGCGGTCCGCCTTGTTCCCCTATTGACTGGCAAGGCACGCAGTGCTTTTGTACAAATGGACATTCGCCATTCCAACACCTATGAGAAGGTGAAGGACGCTATTCTATCCAAGTATGAAATTACAGATGAAACCTACCGTCGACGTTTCAGGTCCCTGAAAATTGAGGCAGAAGAGACGCCAAGGGAGCTGTATGTCCGACTCAAGGATTTGCTGACCCGGTGGCTGCAACCAGAGAAAACCTCACCGAAGGATGTCTGGGAGAAGCTTATCCTGGAGCAGTTTCTCCGCATGGTCAGCCCAGAGCTCGAGGTCTGGATTCGGGAGCGAGATCCTGCCAGCGCTGAGGAAGCAGCTCGTCTTGCGGAGTCCTTCCTGGCAGCCCGTAAAGGACCCAGAGCCAGCTACTTTGGACGGGAGCCCCGTTTTGCCCAGCCAAATAAGTCCTATGGGGGTGATCAAGGTGGTGGTCCCGGTCCCGGGGGGTTTAAAAGTAGGCCATTCCAGTCACGCCCAGGTAAAAAAACACCAAATGGGTCTCAAACACAGGAAGTTAGATGTTACAACTGCAACAACTTAGGCCATACACAGCATTTTTGCCCGGCTCAAAAATCTAAACCATCCCTGTTGTGTTCAGTGCCTAGGCCGGCTGTGGTACTAGCCATGGGGAGTAGGGGGCGCACAACATCTGCATTGGTTAATGGCCAAAAAGTTGAAGCACTGTTAGACTCTGGGTGTTTCCAGTCTGTAGTCCTGTCCAGTTTGATCCCAGAGGAGAGGCGCTCTAGTGAGACTACACCACTTACCTGTATTCATGGAGATGAGCATATGTACCCGACAGCAGAAGTTTACATTACAGTAGGGGGTCAAACTTACCTGTTAAATGTAGCTTTAGCGCAGAACTTGCCATACAAGGTCATCCTGGGCAATGATGTCCCAACACTACTGGATCTTATGTCACAGAGTGAGGAGTCAGAGGGAGAAAAAGACTGCAATCTTGTTACTGAAAACCTCACAATTGGACCGGTTAAGTCAGTAAATGTCCTCACCAGAGCTCAGAAAGCTAAGGCTATGTTTGAGGAGCTTCCTTATTGGGAGGAAGAGGTTGAGGCTCAGCCAGGAAAGGCTAGAAAGCCTAAATCACAGAAAAGGAGAGAAAAGTTTGCAGGTTCTCCCAGAAAGGACCATCAGTTTCCAAAACCACTCAGTCCAGTTGAGTTTGAGATCCCACTGGATATAGGGATTCTCCAAAAACAGGATCCATCCCTAAAACCCTGGTTTGAAAAAGTGTCAGGGCAGCCAGGAAATCCAAATGTTGGGAAGACACAAAATACATAATCAGAAATGGTATTTTTGTATCAAAGAAATGACAAAAATGAAGCTATTGTCTTACCTCACCAGTTTAGACAAAGAGTAATGGAACTTGGCCACTCTGTCCCCTGGGCTGGTCACATGGCATTTCAAAAACACTGCAGAGAGTTGGCAGTCGTTTTTGTGTGGCCTGGCATGTACATGCAGATTTTCAAATTTTGTAAAACTTGTGAAAAATGCCAATTAACTGCAGGGAAAGGAGTTGGCCAGGCTCAGTTACAACCCCTGCCCATAATTGGTACCCCATTTGAACGGATTGGAATGGACATTGTTGGGCCACTTGAAAAAAGTTCTACAGGAAACCGGTTCATTTTGGTCCTGTGTGATTATGCCACTAGGTACCCGGAAGCATTTCCGCTGTGCTCAATTAAAGCAAAGCAAATTGCAAATTGTTTATTGCAGCTATTTTCTAGAGTGGGAGTGGCTAAAGAGATTTTGACAGATTGTGGTACCAATTTCATGTCCAGGTTGTTAAAGCAGGTCTACCAGCTGTTGGGGGTTAAGGGGATTAGGACCACACCTTATCACCCCCAGACGGACGGGCTAGTAGAGCGCTATAACAAGACTCTAAAACATATGCTGCGCAAGTTTGTTTCCAGCACAGGCGCTGATTGGGACCAGTGGCTGCCGTATCTTCTGTTTGCCTACAGAGAAGTCCCACAGGCATCTACGGGTTTCTCCCCCTTTGAACTTCTCTATGGACGTCAGGTACGTGGGCCATTGGACCTTCTGAAGGACTACTGGGAGCAAACAGAGACTGAAGGTGACAATATCATAGCCTATGTCATCAAAATGCGGGAGAGACTAGAGACTATGTCTGCACTGGCCCAGGAGAACCTGAAGGAGGCGCAGTGGCAGCAGAAAACCTGGTTTGATCAAAAGGCGAAGGAGAGAGTCTTCTGCCCTGGCCAAAAGGTACTGTTGTTGTTGCCAACCAGTGATAATAAATTGTTGGCTAAATGGCACGGACCTTATGAAGTTACCAAACAGGTGGGAAAAGTAAATTATGAACTGTATATGCCAGACAGACAAAAGAAACACCAGGTCTTTCATGTGAACCTCCTCAAAGAGTTCCATGTCCGTCAGGAGCCGGCACAGCAGCTCTTGGTCCGGGCTGTGCAGGACGAGGAGGTAACAGAAAAGTATTTCCCTACGGATGCTAATGACTTTCTTGCTGTTGACCTCGCTCACCTCTCTCACTCTCAGCAGGAGGACATTCAGTCACTGCTTGACCCATCCCTTTTTCAGGAGACCCCAGGCTTTACCTCTTTGGTCCAGCATAAAATACGGCTAAAGAAGGAGGCCCCGGTCCGCCAGAGGAGCTATAGGATCCCGGAGCGGTTGGTCCCTGTGCTACAAAAGGAGATCAAATTAATGCTCGAACTTGGAATAATTGAAGTGTCTAGTAGCGAGTGGTGCAGTCCTATTGTATTGGTACCTAAAAAGGACGGCTCGTTGCGTTTTTGTATTGATTTTAGATACCTCAATGCAATCTCCAATTTTGATCCCTATCCAATGCCCCGAATAGACGATCTGTTGGAGCGAGTGGGAGGAGCAACCTACATCACCACCTTGGACCTCAGTAAAGGTTACTGGCAGCTGGCATTGGCCCCAGAAGCAAAGGAACTGACTGCATTCCGGACACCATTTGGTATGTACCAGTTCAAGGTAATGCCATTTGGGTTGCAGGGGGCACCAGCAACTTTCCAACGCCTGATGGACCACATTCTGCGGGACGTCTCTGATGTCTCTGCTGCCTACCTGGATGACGTGGTAGTATACAGTGGAAACTGGGAAGATCACCTGTACCACCTCCAGGAGGTCTTGCAGAGAATCAGGGCAGCAGGATTGACCATCAATCCCCGGAAGTGTGCAGTGGCCCATCAGGAAGTGCAGTACCTGGGCTTTACAATCGGCTTTGGGAGGATTAAACCCCAGGTCGACAAAATGCTGGCGATACGCTCGTTCCCCATCCCCACCACTAAGCGAAAGGTGAGAGGATTTCTTGGACTTGTAGGTTGGTACAGAAAATTTGTGCCACATTTTTCAGAAAGAACTTCAATCTTAACAAATCTAACAAAGAATGCAGCGCCAAATAAGGTGCGCTGGACGGAGGGGTGTGAGCAGGCGTTTAACGACCTGAAGGAGGCGATTTGCACAGAACCAGTCCTCCATAGCCCTGACTTCAGCCAGCCCTTCATCCTCCAGACAGACGCCTCTCAAACTGGACTGGGGGCAGTCCTGATACAGGAGAAGGAGGGGGAGAGGAGGCCGGTTGTTTTTCTGAGTCGGAGGCTTTTGGACCGTGAAACCAGGTACTCAACGGTTGAGAAGGAGTGCTTGGGAGTAAAATGGGCTGTGGATGCACTCAGATACTACCTGCTCGGACGTCACTTTGTGCTGGAGACAGACCATCGTGCTCTCCAATGGCTGCACAAGATGAAGGATGCCAACAACCGCATCACTGGATGGTACCTCTCCTTGCAGCCGTACAACTTTACAGTCCAATACCGGCCTGGCAAGTCGAATGTGGTAGCAGACTGTCTCTCTAGGAGTGCTGAGGAGGAGGCTGCGCCTCAGGAGAGGGAGGGGGAAATGTAACGAACAGGCCGTTCGTTACTAGTAATGTATTCACACATGCACTTTCATTCACTTTGCACTTTATAAATTTACATTGCACTTTTATAGCACGGAGCACTTATGAGATACGCTGATTTGCACATAAATAAAATTGCACATATTTGTATTGTTTTAAAATTATTTATTGGAACTTTGTCATTTGTTGCGCGGATTCGGTCGGGGGGCACTTCCGGTAATGGCGGCCGCCGGTCTGCGGAGACAAATGTAGATTACAATTGGGATTGTGCAATATATGTGCCGTGTTTCAATTGGTAGTGTCTCATGTGTGTTTGCGTGTGTGTCGTGTAGGTATTTTAAAGTGTGAGTGGTATGCGTGTGTATGTGATGAATGTAGTTTGTGCTTTCACTCACCCAGTGTCTTGTGTCCGGAGGTCTGGCCAAAAGAGTCCCCGGGGAACCAGACGCCGCTTAAGAGTTCCGGGCCAGCTCAAATGAGAGGACATCGGGAGGGGGGAATGGCACTGGTTTTAATCGGGATATCTCTATATTTTATTAGGTGTTTGGTTTTAGGGTTTTATCTTTTGTATTTTGGTTTTGTATAGTTTATTTGGTTTGGGTTAATTTAGTGGAGGATTTTAACTTAGTTTTAAATGAGCTAATGTTAATTTATACCCCTTTGAGTTTTATTGGTTTCACCCAGTGGTATATAAGGCGCCTGATGGAATCATTCTAAAACTACTGCTGGGGAGGACCCAGGCTCTGATCCTCCGAGGCACCTTTTTTTTTTTTGCACTGCACTTTCTTGCACTGGCGCACTTTGCTTTTTGGAATGTAAAATAAAGACTTGTGGATCCTGACCTCCTGCCTCACGTCATCTATACAGCTGGGTAACTCACTGTAGATCCAGCCGCTCTACCTGTCCTGGCTACACATATTAACTACATATATTGTAAAAATACAGAAGAATCCTACAAAATCTGACCTTTATAAAAGCTGTTGATGCCGTCTCAGCTGAACACGGGCAGTTTGATTTCTCAAAAAAATGCTTCTATAGGGGCTCTTATTATAGATCCATGCAGTAAAGCTAACAGCGCATAGCATGCTAACACTCACTTCCTGATTATCCAACATTATAACACGTTAGAATTAGATGCAGCTGGTGCACAGTGGACTCATTCTGACCTCCAGAGCTGCTTCTCTGCAGCCACAGGAGCCAGACATGTTTTGCCCAAATACACCGGGGGGTAAATGTGTGCAGGGCCTTTTTAAAGGTACAGTGTGTAACTTTCTGAAGGCATCTCAACTGCAGAAACAAAAAGTTAAAGCCATTCAGTGGAACATTTTCCATGGAGATACATTTCATGACACACCGTGTGAGATTATCGCCAAAGGAACATTTCCATAGAAACAAGAAGAGGCTCCAGTCCAGATATGAGTCGGGTTTGTGGAGATGCAGTAAGGGCACATGTTTTTTTTTGTTTTGTTTTTATGATTTTAGTGCAATAAAAACAATCAAAATGAAAAAGCCAAGTTTATATTTAAGTACATTTGGGCCAAAAAAAAAAGTTACGCGGCTTTAAACAATTTTCTTGCTGGTGTAGAATACAGAGAAGACCTCTCATAACCACCTGATGACATCATGCAGTGGGACAAAGTATTCTGAGGGCGGTAAAATGTAAATATGTGCAAGATTACATAAAAAACAGTGATTGTGGGCGGAGTCAGTCAACACAACATTTTCATATTTATAAAAGGATGTAACAATATGAAAATCTCTCAGTACGATATTTTCACTGCATCTCACGGAGATTTATTACCTTCTTTTGCTGAGCCTCTGTTTGTGGAGCGTTGGTTTATTATGGTGCAGCTGGTCAGTAATCTTATGGAAATCAGTGTCGGGATAAACAAATGTCCCATCATGCTTCACTGTGTATCCAGAGCATTAACCAAAGAGAAGTGCTTTATTTTATCGCTCTGCTTTGCACTTAGTTTCATATATACACGTCTAATAATTGTGTCAACCTCTATTATGAGCTATTTTAACTCATTAGTAAAGAACTTTTACATAAGAACTGTTTCCTGATCTGTTCTAATGTTGTTTCCTCGTCACAAACACCTGGAGTTTTGTTTCATTCACTGTTTTGACTTTAGTCATTTGGATCATTTCAGTCCTGGAATTGCCCATCTCTATTTAACAAAAGGTAAAAGGAGCTGTTCATTCGAAAACTACAGCTTCATGACATCACAAGGTGGAACAGGGCATTTGGAGATTTGGAAATGTTAACAGACTGATAATAAAGGTTTACTCAAACATGAATGAAACAACAGCTCCAGGTGTGTTTGTGATCAGGTGACAGGTTTATAACATGGCCTAAAGCTGATTATAATAATTAGTTAATTACTCTGGCACAGATTGGAGCCAGTATACACACACACACACACACACACACACACACACACACATATATATATATATATATATATATATATGTGTGTGTGTGTGTATATATATAAGCTGTTATGCCGGGCGTGTGCGATGTCTTTGATTATTTCACTCAGGCCCAGCTCAAACTCAGAGCAGCCACTGGGTCTTAAAGTCTTAAAAAGGTCTTAAATTTCCTGTAGGAACTTAGGCCTTAAAAATCCAAATAAGATAAGATAAAATATCCTTTATTTGTCCCACAATGGGGAAATTTTAGTGTTGCAACGCACAGTTAAGAGAACAGCAAGAAAACAGTAGCAGCAATAGAAGCACAGAATGACTTAAAACTAGACAAACTCTATAAAGATCTATAAAGATAAGGATTATAAAATAAAATTAAATTCTACATACAATAAATTGCTGTCTGACTCCAGTGGCTGCAGTTTGTACAGTATAAATATCGTTAAATCCTTGAAGTGGCGACAGTGTGATGTAAATGATGTTGCCCAAGTCTTATTTTGTTCACAAAGGTCTTAAATGTCATGAGCCTATTTCTTTGTAAACTCACTGGGCTGCAGAGCAACGGGAGTTTAGTTTGTCTTCTTAGAATATTATACATGATTTTTGCAAATTTTACAGCAATGCAAACAACTATAAATTAGTTCTGAATGAGATTTTATAATAAAAGTATTTTTTGTTATTTAAAGCAGTGAGTAATGGTCATTGTTAGAATTGGGTCTGGGGTTTTTCGCTGCACAATGGGGCCGATGTTGGTCTGAATTTTCATTTAAGTGGTTTTAAAAAAGGTCTTAAAAAAGTCTTAAATTTGGGGGAGTCGAACCTGAAACTGAACGACCAAATCTGAGGGTTTAAAGGTTCTCAGCTCGAGGTTCATGTTCTCACACTGTACGAGCGACTTCAGCAGTGAAAAACTCATTCCAACGGGTTTGATTTTCTTGTGACCTACGGATACGAATATAATATCGGGAGCTGTCGTGAGGTATGAATCGGTTCTCGTTGCCTCATGTTTCCTGCACGATTGAGCCAAAACTCGATCCCGAAAACAGTCGCACGAGTGAAAAACTGGCTCAAAAAGGTCCAAAAATCCCAGTGTACGTCCGGCTTCAGACGTCTTTTCTTAGTCCCCACTCGAACTGCCGCATAACGTCACACTTAAACGCACAAAATAAAGCCCCAGAATAAGTTTTCTCAAATGCAGCAGGTTAAAAATGGGAACAGTTAATCCGGTGAGTACTTTATGTAATGGGCGACTTAAGGCTTCGTACTTTTGTGTGGGTCTCATCCATTTTCCCCTCAAACCTGTTTCATAAAAGACGATACAAACCGGTGCCTGTGAGGGACAAACTGAACGGATTTCAAAGAGGTGAAACTCGTGCTTTATATTACCGACCGTGGGCTGTTTTCACCTGTGAATAACGAGACTTTTTTTGGCGTCGTGCGAGATTAAAAAACAACAACAAAAAAAGTTTCATAGCTACAAGTTAAATGTGCACTGTGTAACTTTTCTCCGCCGCTTGCTTGTCCTCGATTGTTCTAGATTATTCCACAGTAGAGAAATAAACTTGGGAATCACAGTGGAGACAGATCAATGGTCAGATCTGTGGAGAGGCGAGTCTGCACATGGTAAAAAATACACTTTTTTAAGGTATTTTTGAGCTCTCAAACACCTATAACTGAACAGAGGCAATGCAGATATGTTTAATGCCCTACTGTGGAACTTTCCAGGCAAAGTAATAATGTATAAAAGGAGACACCAGTAGCGGAGCATTCGCCTTAGAAGTTACACATTAAACATCACACTTAAAACACACTGAACCTCGTTTTTCCCGTTTTAAAAATGTGAAAAAACAGAATTGGTTCATTTTAAGTGTTTTGTCCAAAGTTCTTCCTCATTTATCTTATGTTTACTTTATGTTTTACGAGCATCTTAATTATTCACTGTGATGAGGCCAGGTCGTGGTAAAGCTAACAGCTAATATGCTAACACTGCACTTCCTGATTATCAAACAGAAAATGCTTTAAAATGAGAGAAATCTTTCATTTTTATCAGTTTTTTTTGTTCTTTTTTTCACATTGAGATCTGACATGTTTGTGAAGTGAAGTCCATCCCTTCATGTTCTTCCTCTTATCCGGGTCGTGGGGGCCTCAGTCTACGCAGGGACTCCCAGACTTCCCTCTCCCCAGACGCTTCCTCCAGCTCCTCCTGGACCCTGAGGTGTTCCCAGGCCCAGAGACGTCGTCCCTCCAGAGGGTCCTGGGTCTTCCCCGGGGCCTCCTCCTCCCTCTGGGACATGAACCTCCTGAGGGAACAGATGCTCCTCCCCTCAGCTGCTCCTCTCCACATGGAGGAGCAGCGGCTCTACTCCCAGCTCCCCCCCCTCTCTCTCAGGGAGCGCCCGCTTGTATCGGCGATCTCGTCCTTTCGGTCATTCCCCAGAGCTCATGACCATAAGTTCAGTTTATCTTTATTCTCCCACAGTCAAATCAAAGCACCGGACGTTGGGAGATGGAGCCTTTGCCATCGCCGCCCTCTGAAACATCAGAAACTCAGACTCACTAAACACCTTCAAAAACTGCTCCAAACACCTTTTCCTCAAAGTCTACAGTCCCCACACATGAGCGCTCCTCATTAGGTCATGGTAAAGTTAAGTTAAGATCATTATATTTAAGATTTGTGCAAAAACATTCGCACTAATTCTCCCAGTTTGGCCATTTTTGAGGTTGAAAATTGGACTTCCTGTGACATTATAACAAAACTCCTCTAATGTGCACAGAAATTATAATCTCACAAATAAAAATATAAGAAAATAACCTTATTTACGTGTAAATTGATCTGAAATTTTGGATGGAATTCTCCCTTCTCCCATTACGTTTAAACGCTCCACTTCCTGTAATTTTCAACATTATTATCTTTTATTTATTCATTTTTTATTTAACCTTTATTTAACCAGGAAAAGACAGGTAGAAAAACATCAACGTATACACACAATTTAAGAACACAGATCAGTCAAAATGCTTCAACAGGTTCAATTAAAACAGTTACACACTAATGATTCTACATCCCTGTTATTTAAGATATGTTTAAAAGAGTCTAAAGAGACCAGCTCCTTTCATTTCAAGTCAAATCTCCAAATTCTCTTCTTGATTGGGCTAAAACTCTAATTTTCATTCACAATAGTTATAATCCCACCAAATTAAATCAAAATTAAAGTAAAAACCGTAAAAACTTTGCCATTTGCAGCTAGTATGAAGCTTTACGAAGCCGCCTGACTGGTTTAAAGGATTTATATTATACAGAATTGACTCAGAATTGATCTTTAATCCATGTTAGAAAGTTTTTACCTCCTCATCAAAAACAGACCTGGAGTTGTGTTTTGAGTCATTCACACGTTTGAGTCATGCTTTATTTTTAGTCTGTCTGCATCTTCAAAGCTCCAAACGCCCTGTGTGATGTCATGAAGTGGCTGTTTCCTCGTTGTGATGTGATGTAGACAAAGTGTTTCTGGTCCTGGACGGTAACAGGAGACGGGGTTCAGTTCGCTCCGTACGGCGTCTGGTTCTTGTGTATTGTCCTCGTTAGACTGAGGTTAACGGTCGATGCGCTCGTCTTTTACGGCTTCTATTCTGGATGACCCCTTTGTGTTACTCTCCCATAATCCCTTGCAGCAGGCGCGCAGGTGATGCCGCGGGTCACTCAGGCGCTCAGACTGAGTGAGGTGAGATTTGATTAAACTCCTGACCTACATACAGGCCCCCCGCAGCACAGGCTCTGCAGACTCAAGAGCTCGAATACGTGTCCAAGGGCTACAAATACTGGGAGAAGAAACAGGAAATGTACAGAAGTTGTTGAAGATTATAAATAATGACGTTTTGTGTTCCGTACTTCAGGCTCGATTGTGATCGGCTGAAGCGTCACCACATTGGAACAAGCAGAGAAATCACATTTTTGTGAGATCGAGTGGAGAGAAAAGCACAGACATCGTCCCTGTCGTCAAACGCACTAAACTCTTTCCTCTGGATTAGAGTCGTGTCACTTTATGAACTCACCGCAAAAAACTGAATCTAATCAGGTTAAAATGACTTGAATTAAGAAAGTTTTACCACGATTTGAGTAAATTTCACTTGGCAAATAAAATTATCTGCCAGTGGAATAAGACTTTGTTTTTAAAATACACTACAAAAAAGGATTTTCTATCATAGTTAAACTGACTTGAATGAAGCAGATTCATCTTAAAAGATCAATTTTAAGATTTTTTTACTTAATAAGATGAGATTTTTTTTACTTGTTTCAAGATATTCATCCTGATTTATCTTATCTCGATATTACAACTTATTCTAAGCACTTTTTATATTAACTCAGTCCAGGTTAAGCCTCTTTAACTTCCTCCTCAAACCAATAAGGTGAAAAATCTTGCCATAAATACTTGAAACTCGTGTTTTCTGCTTAGAACAAGATTCATATTTTGTCTTGTTTTAAGAAAATTTGGTAAGTGAAAATTTCTTACTGCACTGACAGAAAATTTCACTTAAAATAGAGCATTTTTACCTCAAAATTGGTATTTTTTTCTTATATTTTGATAGGCCTTTTTGCAGTGTATGAAAATACATCTTTTACTACACTTAAAATAAGAAAAACAACAAGATTTTAAACTTAAAATAACAAACTAAATCAAATGTTGCTTGAATTAAGAAAAAACACTTATTCCACTGCAGATCATTTCACTTGTCAAGTTGAATCTACTCAAATAAAGTAAAATGTTCTTAATTTAAGTCATTTTAACTTATTGCTTCGTTCACTGTCTCTTCTGTCTCTGAGGAATTAGACTCAGACTGAGGAGGACAAAGCTTTAACCACACAGAGAAACGTCCCCTCAGATCTGTCCTGGCTGATGGAGTAACACAGATAATCATGTCACAGATCGTAATCTCTCTTTGTGGGGGGCTTTGTGTTGTAGTTTTGTATGAAAAACGCTCTATAAATAAAGTTTGATTGATGGTGATTGGCACAGGAAGTGGTGGTGCTTCTTCTTTTTCCAGGTACTGAAGAGGGGAACTTGGTTGTTAGAACTGGACACGTCTTAGTTCAGTTCATCTTTATTCCAGACTCATGGTCCATTTTTAACAAGAGCTCCGCCAGCGGGGCAAAATACGCCCGTACTTTGAAACACTGTTTGACTTAGAGGTCAAGAGAATTTCAGAGAATGTGGGTTGTTCTCGCTTTCAGCAGCAGAACATTTGAGAAGAGAGTTCAGATCTACGGCACGTAACATAAAAGGACAGAGATGGAAGATAAAAAGACAGAGATGGAAACGATCACAGTTAGCAAGAGCGACGGGCAGGTTTTCGCAAAGGGTCGGGCCGTGACCTTGACCTTTGACCCTGTGACCTTGAAATCAATACGGAACATCCTTGACCCATGGGGTGTCCAGCCATGAAGTTTGACATTCCTAGGTGAGACGGTTGTCGAGTTAGAGCGCGGACAAAGCTTCAAAGACTTCAAAGCTTTGAAGTGTCCACAGACGGACGGACGGACAGACGGACGGACGGACGGACAGACGGACGGACAGCGCCATACCATAATACCTCCCGTCTTATTACAACGGGCGTATAAAAACAAACAAAGACAGTGTCAATACAAAACATTTATATTGTTAAAAGAGCCTCACCAGTGTCTTCACATCCTGGACTGATGTCGTTTTGCACTGAATCTCATATTTGTGAGTGACAATATTATTTCATTGTTCGATTTGTTCCGTCTGCAGATAAAACTGTACATTAAAGTTCTCAGTAGAGCTGCAGACTGTTCACTCTGCAGGAACAAACATCTCAGTCGATCTCGTCCATCGTGGCCTCCTCAAAACCACCGCAGAGCTTCACTGTGGCACCTGTGGCCTTTGCAAACAGCTTTTTTGTAATGAACCCAGAGGTGGACTGTGCACGACAACGTCCAATATGATTTAAACAAGAACAACTTTACATCATTCGTACAAGAGCCAAACTTACATAAGAGTGTTTGCCTGAGCACAGAGCGTCCTGCACTGTCTGTACACATCATCATCTGACATGTCCACAGTGATGATGTGTCTGTTTGTCGTAGAACGTGTTGGGAGAAGAATGTGAACGTGTATTTAGGTCCAGAATACTGTGTTACATTTATATAGACAAATACCTTAAGACTGATTATAACACAGTTTTATTACACAACATGTCAATTTTGGAGTTTTCTACCATGTTCTAACATTGTTCCCTCATTAAAAACACGCCTGGAGAGGTTTTAGAGTCACCCATGCATGTTTGAGTCATCTAGTGATCTCTCCCAGGCCCTATTCAAAGCCTCTGTATGGTTAGCGGTGATTTATAAATGATGTGCAGTCATTTTATTGGCGTTTGCACGCTGAGTGTGTTGTGAAGGGGGAGTGACTTTTGACAAAACCAAATTGTTGTTTTTGACAAATTTACCATTTCCAAAACAATACAAGATAACATGATGATCTAAATATGTTCTGCGTTAGCAGTTAAAGTGGAATTTTGCTTAAACGTGATTTTGTGACTTAAAACTGCTTTGTTATGTGGGCTGGTTAGTCTCTGTTGTGCCTTTAAACTCCTGATATTTGAATTTTTGGAAAAATCTATGGGAAAAATCTATGGAAAACTGACTTTGAGACCCAGTGTTTTGATCTGTTGAGTTCCACTGCCCGTCTTAGCATGTAGGTGAGAACGTGACGATAAACACGTGTGTGTGTGTGTGTGTGTGTGTGACGTGACTGTCCTGCTGATCTGTGTGTGCATTCTAACATGGCCATAACATTTCTCACACTATAATCTGATACCTCACAGCGGGGGGCAGGGTACACGGCTCTTCTACTCATACAACACAACGTTTTCATAGAGCTTCTCCTCTGTACAGTCTTTAAACAGTGACTGAAGCTCCGAAAGACCAGTCTTCCCTGGGATTGGTTATATCCACCTGTCAATCACTCAGAGCACGATGGAGGCCAAACATGGGAGCCCAACAGCCCTTCAAAGTCCACTCTGGTCCCGAAAGTAAATTTGCCATTCGTTTTTCTCATAGACTTGATTAAAGAGACGATTTTACTTCTATGTGGTATTAAAGGGGCACGTTTGAAGCTAAAGTCCGTTTCTAGAGGTGGTGGAATTCTGTCAGAAGCCAAAAAACGGCACAGATCAGTGTTTCCTCGGTGGAGATCTCACTGTGGCAGTGAGTCTGTCAAGGCAACAAACTAGTGTAGTGATGGGGGCAAGTTCTGAACTTCCACATAAAACACCAATTTGCTTCAGACTGAAGAAGCTGAACTCCACTTTAACCCATCTGACAACAGCCACGAGTCTAACAAACCAAACGCTCTGCCTGGTTCACTCATTAGTGTCTGGAAACATTAGAAAACAACTTTATAAGCACCTCACACTTCCCTCTGCTGATTTCCCACTGCACAGGCCAAAGCCCAAAAGACTCGATCGTCGACTCCAGCGGCGGCGAGAGGCTCGAACCTCCAGAAGCAACAAGTGAAGATCGACTAGTGACGGAGAAGAAGAAGAGAAACTGAAAGTTGTTGAAAGAAAATGTTTCAGGAATGTATTTTTTTTAGCGCTTTTCAAAAAATATTATTCACTCGTAAATAAACGGGACTAGAAACGACATCGGTGATCGAGTTCCCCTTTAAAAGTAGCTGCTAACTTGAAACTTAACGCGGTATTAATCGATCACACCGCATGAGGATTCAGGTCAACGCAGTAAACGCATTTTGCATTTTAATGAGGCTCCAGACACACGCAGAATGACCCGGGAAGATCAAACATATTAAAGAGGACACAGGAGGAGAAAGGGGTAAAGTTGTTCTATTTTTAAGTTAATTTTAAACACTAAAACCCTCCCATGCCCCAAGACAAAGTAACCGGAGAAAGCTGGACCTGGTGCGCCGGCCAAAACAGAACAAAAGGATGCAGCACCGGGCCAAGTCCGTACAGGGCTGTAGACGCCGGTGCCAACGTCACCAACCTAAAGAACAAAAAACTCCCCAAACTCACCTTACCAAGCCAAAAGGAGAAAACAGCAGGGTCTCCGCGGGGTCTTAAAAGTCTTAAAAAGCTCTTAAAGATCATGTCCCTAAATTAAGGCCTTAAAAAGTCTTAAATTATGTTGTCCAAGTTTTATTTTTTTTCACAAAGGTCTTAAATTTCATGAGCCTATTTCTTTGTAAACTCACCAGGCTGCAGTGCAACGTGAGACACACACTGTTAAAGTTTAGTTTGTCTTCTTAGAATGTTATAAATGATTTTGGGGCGTTTTACAGCAACATATATGACTATAAATAAGTTCTGAATGAGATTTTATAGTAAAAGTCTTTTTTGTTGTATAAAGCGGTGAGTAAAGGTCATTACTGGAATTAGATCTGGTGTTTTTTGCTGCATAATGGGTGCGATGTTGGTCTTAATTTTCATTAAGTGCTCTTAAAAAGGGCTTAAATTTGGGGGAGTTAAACCTGGGGATACCCTGAAACAGGACAGCTGATCCCACCAGGTCAAACACAAAAGGTTAAGTGCAGCTAACAGGAGCGGTGCCGGGAACGTGCGAGGCGACGAGCACCACAAGCTCGGCCTATTTATACCACGACCAACCACACCGCCACACAGATACAGATATAAAAATACACAACAGGACGCACAGAGGGGCACCAGCACCTAACACTGGCTCTGAGCAAACGGGTTCTGACACTGGGACCCAACCTGAACCCGCTCACATTAAAACTACTGTGTTGGGCCCCTGCAGAGGTCAGCAGCGGCGGAGCGTCCTGTGAATGCTTTTGTTTGTGCGTCGTTTGTGTAGTTTCAATGCGCAGCTTTAAAACTACTCATAACGCGTCTCCTCCGCGAGCCCAAGAAACCGAGCGACTTTTCCTCGCCTCTCGCTGTTTTCGTTTGGAGATAATTGCATAAGGACTAAAATTGTCTTTATTGTGCGGGCAACACAAATACAAAAGTAAACAGTTAACCCGCTTAACCGTGGGTTTGGTTGAACAGATTGGTCAATAAACACTGTGGCGCTTTAGGACATTCATTTAGATTCGGCGTACGAGAGGAGGTGTGGTGTCCGCGGCAGACGGTCTGTGGGTTCACACAGCGTACCCAACTATACGTGCACCAAAACCGGAAAAAGACGTCTGCTACACATCGATTATCAGTTTTAAGTGACGTTTTTTCAATTATTTTTAAAGAATTCAGGTATTTTTCTTGTGCAAAATTAGAGAAGTTGAGAAAACTGAACTCTTTTAATGTAAACAAAACTATTCTCAACAACTTTTATTGTTCTTTTATTGAAAGTCTGCTCACTTTCTCCTTCATTTGCTGGTTCCAGTCCCTGTCCTTGAAGGATAAAAACAAACTGCAGAACATTGTTAAAACTTGCTCAAAAATCATAGGGGTCAAAGTGAGGGAGCTGCATTCTCTGTGGGAGGAGCGAGTGCTGAGCAAAGCCAAGTGTCTCCTGGCTCCGCCCTCCATCCTCTGACTCCTGACTTTATCCTGATGCCTTCAGGACGTCGTTTTTATGCTCCGGTACGGAAGACTAACCGCTTCTCCAATTCTTTTGTGCCTTCAGCTATTAAACTGCTAAATTCTGAGGGTTGTGTTTTTTGAGGTTTTGCACTGTCATATGTATGTTGTTTTTATATTGTTCTTTGAGTTCCACTTGTGTCTGTAATGGTCTGACACACTGTGTGTTTGTGCGGGTGAGAAGTGAGAACTGCTCTGTGAAAGCTGCAAACGAATTGCCCTCTGGGATCAATAAAGTTTTCTGATTCTGATTCTGAAAATTAAAGAAATGTATAAATTCCGTTTCACATGGATGATTCCGTTATGGGACGTAATATGGCGGCATTTCCATTTGTTATCAAACGTTCCTGCACTCCGACATTTTTCCCCCCTTGGGACGAGTGGCGACCGCACTTAACGCACTCCTACGTCACCTGTCCGTGAAAATATAGTCCTGAAACTATGAGTAGGTGTCAGAATGGCAACATAAAAGGTGTCGGAATGGCGGCATCAAAAAGTATAGTTTTCTGATAGATTTAAGTGTTTATATCTTAAATTTTGTGGTTATTATTTGACAAAGGAAGTCCAAAGGAGGAGCGTCTGCAGTCGGGTTCTGGCCAACACTCGGCTTCACTGATTGGCCGGAGCGCCGATGATAACTTCCGGGGTTCAAACTGCCGAGTGTGGCACTAGGGGGCGCCAGCCTGGCTAGTGTTACTCGTCTTTGTACCAAAATCCAAAAGTGTTTTCCAAAATGGCAGGGTCGCCTCTTCACAGATCTGGCCTGTAATTTTGCTTGGTTTGATCTCCATGAAGATAGAAAGGTTTAAGACCATACGTGAAACATTCCAGACAAACCAATAACGTCTCCATGGAGAAAAGCGTTTTTGGCGGATCCTCCACAGTAAAAGTTAACCGGTTACAGGCCGCCATTCCGACACACGTCCACTCCGACACTGGCGTCTCACTGTGGGAGTGTCGAGTGTCCGTTTGTTCTCAAACCTCCTGCACTCCCACATTTTCCCCCCGTGGTCGGAGCGGCGGCACATTCGCTTTTTTCTCCAACATCCCGACACTCGACATGTGATTATTAAGTTTGGACTGAGCTCTTTTCAGGACCAGATTTACACGGACTGGGGGCGTAGGCCTGGTTTAATCCTGATTAAATCCTGTTGTAGACCTGTTTCAGACCTGGTTTAGTCCTGTTATAGACCTGGTTTAGTCCTGGTTTAGTCCTGGTTTGAGTCCTGATTTTAGTCCTAGTTGAGTTTCAGACCTAGTTTAATCCTGGTTTTAGTCCTGGTATAGACCTGGTTTAGTCCTGATTTAGACCTGGTTTTAGTCCTGGTTTAGTGCTGGTTTAAAAGCAGGTCTATCCATCCATCCATCTTCTTCCGTTTATCCGGGGTCGGGTCACGGGGGCAGCAGTCTAAGCAGGGGCTCCCAAGCTTCCTTCTCCCCAGCCACTTCCACCAGCTCCTCCGGACGGACCCCGAGGCGTTCCCAGGCCAGCCGAGAGACATAGTCCCTCCAGCGTGTCCTGGGTCTTCCCCGGGGCCTCCTACCGGTGGGACATGCCCGGAACACCTCCTGAGGGAGGCGTCCAGGAGGCACCTGGACCAGATGCCCGAGCCACCTCAGCTGCTCCTCTCGACGCCCCTATGTTGAGTCCAAGAATGAGGTCAGTGACATCGCCCGGAAAGGCGGTACCGGGGCCCCACCCTGGAGCCAGGCCTGGAGTAGGTGCACGTGGGTGAGCGCGTGGTGGCCGGGCCTTTCCCCACGGGGCCGGCCGGGCACAGCCCGAAGGAGCGACATGGGACCGCCCTCCCCTGGACCCACCATCCGCGGGAGGAGCCATAGGGGCCGGGTGCAGAGAGATCTGGGCGGCAGTCGAAGGCGGGGGCCTCGGTGACTGGATCTCCGGACATGGAGACTAGCTCTGGGGACATGGAAAAGCAGGTCTATGCCAGGACTAAAACCAGGACTAAACCAGGACTAAAAGCAGGTTTAAACCAACATACCTCTTCTGGCCGCGCTGCGTTGAGCGTGACGCTACCTCATGAGTAAATAGTCGGAATGGCAACATAAAAAGTGTCGGAATAGGGGATGAACCCCAAGTTAACCAATGCACCTTTAGTACTTTCACTTAAGTAGATTTTTTTATGTGATACTTTTACTTTTGAGTATTTTTTGCTCCAGTATCTGTACGTTTACTTAAGTAGCAAAACTGGGCACTGAACGCTCCATCCTTTGCCATTACCTTTGCCACGATATTCACCAGGGTCAGTGTATCAGTAACTAACCCGGTAATTACTCAGCAGATCTGTCAGTGTATTGAATGTGTGTGTGTCTTTGTTGAACGCCTCCCCCTCCCCGCTGTTTTTTACAGTACCTGTGACGCTGTGAAGTGGCGTTTGGTTTCTGCGGTTTTGACTGACGGAGAGGCAGAGAAAGTGATCGTGGGGCTGTCTGCGCCGCATGAATAAGTGAGCGGTGCCAGGTTTCACCGAGCGGGCATCAGGTGTCCAGTTGTGCCCACAGGTGAAAGTACTCCTGATACCACATTTAATATTTAACAGGTACACAGAGAACAGGACGGCGGAGTGGGTCACCTCAGAAGAACATTAGTACAGAATAACTGCCCTGGTTTAGCTGTTCGAAGGCGCTGGGCACGATTTTGTCCGTGTGTTGACAGTTTTCAGATTCTCAGGGTCTCTAACTTGTAGCTCTCCACGTCCTTCAAAATCGCTCGCTAAAGGATTTCTGAATTATACATATTGTGCTGAAAGGCTCAAATTTGTTAACCAGGCCAGCGCCCCCTAGTGCCTCCGCTCAGTTTCATTTCTCTCCAACTCTAGGTCAGGAATCAGAAACACTCTGCGGTTTGAACCCCGGAAGTTGTAGTCGTTGCTCCGGCCAATCAGCTGTGAGCGGTATCGTATACGATACCAAGGAACATGTTTCTATAACCGCGCAGAACTTTCTAACGGTAAAAGACAGAAACGTCCTTTTCCCCTCTGAAAGTGCAGACATAGAGGTTTCCGTACATTTCTGCGGCTTTATCCTACGTCACACTCACGCTGTGTGATGACGTGAGCAAAACGAGTGTCCAACAGGAACTTTGTTTTCCCCAAACTCATGCGCTCCGTCCATTTTGATGGAGCCAAACTTTGCCAAAGAGTGAAGTGAGTCAAGATGGTCGACTCCTCTGACTGTGTGTGTTTATAACGAGGGAAAAAGTCGCTCTAAGTGGAGTTAATTCTCACACACATGGAAAATGACACATCTTGGTGTGTGTAACTGTGCATCTCTTTCTATTTTTATTTAAAGGTTTATTTCAGTCCAAATGAACAAATCCAAATGTAATTTCCACCCTGGAAATGCAGAAGTGCTGTGGCTCTGGCCCTGGACCTGACAGGAGCTGTTTCCAGGACTGGACCAGGAAAGTCATGGAGCCACTGCACTTTTTTGTTTTGTTTTTAGGGCAATAAGGAGATTTTTAATTTACTTACAGACTTGAGATTTTGCATTTTTGTAGCTCAGGCCCTAAATTAAGCATTTTTATGTCCAAAAAGTTGTTTCTACATGTTTGCTGTGTGTTTTGTATAAAAGAGTGAATTTTATTTTCCGTTTTTTTTTTTTCATCTCTATTTCTGGTCCTGTAGCTTTTATCACAGCCTCATGACACAACTACAGCAGCAGATTGTGAAATAACAGGTTGGACTGAACAAAAGGAGGTAGAACACTTCATTAGGGGTAAAAGGGGCAGTTTTAAAAGCAAAATTAAGAAAAAAATCCAGGCGAGGAGAAATGTGCTAAAACTGCCCTTAGGTCTTCATGGGTTAACGCTGGAACAAAGAGAATGTTTGGTAAAATAAATGGTCACATTTTTATAGCACTTTTCTACCTTCAAGGCTCAAAGCGCTTTACAACAAGGAACCGCTCACCCATTCACACACACATTCACACACCAGTGTACGCAGACACTGGGGGTGAGGTGGGTTAAGTGTCTTGCCCAAGGACACAACGACAGCTTCATCTGTGGGAGCTGGAATCACACCAGTGACCTGCGGGTCAGTGGACCTGACGCTCACCAATGATGGTTTTTTTTATGTCAAGAGCGGGATTTGAACCTCCAACCTTCGGATCAGTGACAAACGCTCGAACAACTGAGCTACTGTCTGGATTTGCTGTTGTGTCGGGATTCGTCTGACTCCACTGAGCGTCCGGCGCATTACAGACGTCACCACCAAACAGCAGCGACTGGTTAAATAAGAAAAGTCCCCGCCGACCGTCGAGCGAACCGATCCTAACGCTGCGACAGACGGTTCGCATCAGGTGAAACCGGCTCGTGAATCAGGCCAGCGTCACACTGCAGGATGGGCTTCACACCCCCGAACATCCTGAATCCTGTTTCATCTGTTTGGAGAATACACTGATGATGAAGTCCTCCTTGACCTGACAGCCGCAGAACAACTTGACCTAAATGTTCTTTTTGCGCCTGTTTTTCTCTTGATGTTACCTCAGCTCTGTTACTCCAGCACTGCAAAAAGGCTTTGGCCAAAATGTAAGATCTAAACACTTAAATCTATCAGAAAATGACTTTAAAGCAGTGAAATTATCTGTCTAAGCAACAAGATCATTTTACTTGACACGTTTAATTTTCGCTGATCTGAACCCTGCATTAGGATCACACATATTTAAAACTAGAAAGAGTAAAATTTGGTAAAATTCTGAGTTGAATTAGAGGTTTCCCGAGACGCATTAAGTTTCTAGAAAGTGCCATCTTGTCTTGCTGTTTTTGTCATTGTCCGTGGGTCATTTTGTTATTATCTGTTTTTCCCTTACAGACAATAAAAGTGTTTTTTGTGGAAGGATAATGCAGATTAAAGCAGAGAGGATCCAGTCACTGAGAGTCGTTCATGACGCAGCTGAAAGAGTAAAACTGATTCAGACTTTAATGAAGCTGAGAAACAGTTTCTCCTTCAGGTTGTAGGAACATGTAAAATGTGCCTGACTGAAGAAGGGGAGTGTTGAAGTGTCTGAAGCTCAGCGGGAGAATTCAGAAGAGAGTTCGTCTGAAAGTGAAGTCAGAAGTTTCCTCAGAAACACTGAGGTTCGATGTTTTGTGTTGTTATATTTGACAGAGAAATCGCACATTTACATGAGGAGGGAGTTTACTGGTGTCGGCCTGGAGCTTGTGACGGGTGTAAGATTCTGTTATCAGTTCAAGAAATTAAAATAAACAGAGACAAACTGAATCTCTGCCTTTACTTTTTGATTTAAATACATTTAGTTGCTATTTGTTGTCATTTTGCATCATGCGCAGAGCTGCAGGATAAATAAAGGACAGAATGAGCTGATCTTTGCTTTGTGCAGCCTCGAAATATTGTTTGATTTTGCAGATTTTTTTAATGTAAATATTAAATCAATAGTCATTTCCTAAAGCCAGGTTCAAATCAAGAGAAAAAACTAAAATAAATCTGGACCACCCTAACCTCCACACTCACTTCCTGTTTGGAACGCTGCAGCTTGTTGATCATCTATGTCCATTTAAATACACAGTTTATAGTTGTAGCCCAATATTTACCGTCCAACTCACCTCACTCTGTCCTTTCTCTCGCACACAACTCGTGTATCTTGTTTCGGGGGAGTTTTCTGAATAGAATAGATGTTAGATGTTTATATAAGTCGGTATTGTTTGGCTTTGAAACGCTGAATCGTGGAAATCGCCCATCAGATGTTCCCACATGTATCGGTGCCACAGCTGGAGGCGCCGTGACCGTGCACAAACTGAAACCAATTGTATTTCGGGACAATTGGAAGACGTGGACTCAGACGTGTGCGGAGGGCACGGACGGTGTTTGAAACGGAATATTTAACCCTCGAAGACCTATGTTTTCTATAACCGCGCAGAACTTTGTTTTCCCCAAACTCATGCGCGTGTGAATTTCATTTTCTGTTTTTATTTTTTTTTTTTTCATCTCTATTTCTGGTCCTGTAGCTTTTATCGCAGCCTCATGACACAACTACAGCAGCAGATTGTGAAATAACAGGTTGGACTGAACAAAAGGAGGTAGAACACTTCATTAGGGGTAAAAGGGGCAGTTTTAAAAGCAAAATTAAGAAAAAAATCCAGGCGAGGAGAAATGTACTGAAATTGCCCTCAGGTCTTCAGGGGTTAAAATCAAAGGCACATTTCACAGCACGGAATAAGAAAATATGGCATAAGTAAAGCTGCAAATGGAGGCTTGATGTATTGAAGTGTTTTTAAAGCACTGGTACAATATCAGAATTAGAATCAGAATCAGAATTACTTTTATTCATCCCCGAAGGGAAATTTTCTTTGTTACAGATGCAACCGACCAAGAGCATGTATATCAAACAAGTTACAAAATAGCTAAATACAATAAGATAAAAGATAAAATAGCTCTCTCTGGGAAATTATTTACATCATTGACCTATTTATGACTATATACATGTGTGAGCAGGGAATAGGATGAAAAGGATTGAGTAGTTTGTGAGTTAAAGTGAGTTAAAGTGCAGCGTTCAACAGTTTGATGGCGACAGGCAGGACAGATTTCCTGTGTCTCTCAGTGGAGCAGCGGCAGCCGCAGTCTATGGCTGAAAGAGCTCCTCTGATTGGCCAGCACCTTGTGGAGGGGGTGGGAGGGAGAGTCCAGAATAGTCCAGATTTTGTCCAGCATTCTCCTGTCCAACACCACCGCCAGAGAGTCCAGCTCCTCCCCCACAACATGTCCAGCCTTCCTAATGATCTTCTCGAGTCTATTAGTGTCCCTCAGGCGCAGACTGCTGCCCCAGCAGACTACAGCGTACATGATGCACTGGCCACCATAGACTCGTAGAACATCCTGAGCATTGTCCTGCAGATGTCAAAGGACCTCAGTCTCCTCAGGAAATAGAGGCGGCTCTGGCCCTTCTTGTAAACCGCGTCCACGTTCCTGCTCCAGTCCAGTTTATTGTCCAAGTTCACCCCCAGGTACTTGTCCTCCTCCACCACGTCCACACTGACCCCCCGGATGGAGATGGGGGTCACAGCAGCTTTGGTCCTCCTAAGGTCCACCTAAGGTCATATCAAGGAGAAGAAAGAGACAAAAAAAGTATATTTAAGAGCATAACTTCAGGGCCATATTACACTATTTACTGATCGTATGTTGTTTCTGGATCTAAAACAGACCTGAAGTTGTTTTATTCACACGTTTAACCTCATAAACCCTGTATATTTAGTTCTCCATTGTGTTTTTAAACTCCATACACTTTCATACTCTCGTCTCTACTGAACTTAATGTGACCTGGTGAGGGCGTATGTGATTACTATATAGACTAAATATTTTAATTTGTTGGACAACACCGTCCTCCAGGCAGCACAAGTTTATTTCAGTTGACTTGACAGAGACTTGCAGCTTAATTTACGCTTAGTTTATTCATAAATAATGCTAAGATTCCTTTAGTTAAACATTTTATATCCCATTTCTTTTCACTTTCCCATTCAAACAGAGCAGTTCTTTACAGTGCGGTGCTGTCTTAGAGAAATTCCAGTCTGGGTTCAGATCCCGGCACAGCACAGAATCTGCACTACTTAAAGTACACAACGATATTGCCTTGTCAGTTGATGCTAAACGCGACATCGTCTTGGTTTTGCTCGACTTAACCGCGGCATTTAACACAGTCGACCGTTCAATTTTGCTGTCTCGCCTGAAAAATTATGTTGGCATCACAGGAACTGCACTTAAATGGTTTGAGTCGTACTTGACTAATAGAAGCTTTTCTGTTAGTATTGGTGAGTTCTCCTCCTCTGTGGCCTCGCTGTTTTGTGGAGTGCCCCAGGGCTCTATTTTAGGCCCTGTTTTATTATACTGGGGCCTATTATAGCTGAGTATAACCTCGCCTTTCACTGCTATGCAGCCGGTCTGCAGATTTACTCACCTGTGTTTCCAGATGAAAATGGTGCTCTTCAGTCATTAACTGACTGCATCGAAGACTTAAAATTGTGGTTAGGAAATTTTTTTCTTTATTTGAATGAAAGCAAAACAGAATACATTTTATTTGGTGATTCTGCATCTTCCGATTTTGATTGGCTGTCATCGAAGTTAAAATTGACCATCAGGAACCTTGGGGTCACTTTAGACAACAACTTCAAATTTGATAAGCAGATTGACAGTGTTGTGAGAGCCAGTTTTTATCGCCTTTTATCTAAAGTAAAGCCTTTTTAAAATTGCACCAATCTTGAAAGGACTATTCATGCTTTTATCAGTTCTAGAATAGATTATTGTAACACACTTTATGTCGGTGTTTCCCAAACTGCTCTCAGTCGCCTTCAGCTCGTGCAGAACGCTGCACCGAGACATCAGCGCATCACCCCAGACCTTTTCACACTTCATTGGCTTCCAGTTTCTTTTAGAACTGACTTTAAAATTTTACTTTTTGTTTTTAAAGCTCTTAATGGATTAGCACCTTGTTATTTGACCGAGTTTTTATCTGTCCGAAAATCAAGTCGCACTTTAAGGTCAGATAACCAACTTCTTTTGGACGTCCCCCGAGCTCAAACACTGGGGTGATGGAGTTTTCTCTGTGGTTGGTCCCAGACTGTGGAACAATCTGCCCTTTGAGCTGCGTAACATCACTGACTTTAACCTTTTTAAATCTAGGCTCAAAACACATTTATTCAAAATGGCTTTTAATACTTAGTGGTTTGTGGCACATAATTTTTCTGCATTGTGTGTTTTACTGTTTATTGTTTACATTGTTGTATTCTGTATAATGTTCTGTATCTTTTGTATTGTTGTATTTTCTGTTTTTAAATGGAAAGCACTTTGGTCACCAATGGTGTTGTAAAGGGCTGTATAAATAAAGATTGATTTACAGGTGCACAGGGGTCACACCTCAGACAGGTGAACCCACCGTCCACACAAACCCTGAAACAGGTGATTTCTCAGTATGCAGGGAGGGCAGGGGGGAGTTAGATCCCAAGAAATGACTCTGGCACTAATACCGTACTCGTTTAGAGTTTCTGTTGTTGGCTCGGCCTGTTGAAATTGCCCTGAGTGTGGAGTCATATTAGCAGGATCGTTCAGGAGTGTTTTCACACCTCTGGGCCTGACCTGCTACACCTGTTGTTTTCTTCATTTGTTCTGATTGAGTTTTGAGGACGGAGTTAGAAATGAGACACAGATGGTGTCTGAGGCTGGCGCCCCCTAGTGCCTCCTCAATGTCATTTCCCTCCAGCAACTAGGTCAGGGATCACAGTCACTATACGGTTCGCAAAAACCCCAGACGTTGTAGCTGGCACATCGGCAAAGCGCACACGACCAAACAGCAGCGATTGGTTAAATAAAAAAGGTTCCCGCCTACGTCGAGCGAATCAATCCTAAAGCTGCGAGGTCAGACGGTTCCACGAAGAGAACCGGAGCAGACCACATTGTTCTGTTTGTGCCTCAGTGTTTTGTCCTTTGGGTGGATCAGATTCTGTCTTAAAGTGTTTGTGGGTTTGGAACAGACGACACTACACTCCCTGTACTTGAATAGGGATTTCATGTCTGAAAATCAGGCAGATTCAAGACAGTGTCCAGAATTCTGACCAGAACTGAAGAAGCAGCTTGGATGAGCTGCGAAACGTATTTGACTAAATAAATCTTTTGTAGGCCTGGGGAAAAAATCTATTTAAAATAAAAATCAAGTTGGCAAGTAAATCAATATTTAAGATCTTTTTTTTAATACAGCGCATACATTTTGCATTGGCCAAGACTTCCTGTCGTCTTTCCTGCGTCTCTCACTTTCCCCTGAGAACGACACAAATCTGTCACAGGGAGAACACTCATATTCCACTGAGTCGAGTCCTTTAGTCCCACAGAAGCTGAAGCAGCAGCACAAGGAAAGAGCTGCTTTTTTCAGCTCTTACAGTTTATGCAAATGAGCCATGAGGTTTTAAGTTTAGTTTGTGTAAAACGTAAACAAATGTTTAAAGCTGCATTAAACACATTCTGATCTCACACTGATGAGGCTCTGGAGTCATGATGGTTTATATGTTGTAAAGTTGAGTTTATTTATGCAGATTAGTAATAATAATGATGATCATTTTAATATAAAAACTTCATGATTAATCGATAATCAATCGTTAATTCTCCCGACAATCGATTAAGAAAATGTAATCAAAGCCCATCCCCATCACCACAGTAGGACCATTTCCTCTGGTCCGACTGTGGACCAGAGGAAACGCTTCCAGTTTATTCAGTGGAGAAGAGAGGTTTTCACAACATGCTGAAAGTTTTGGATGCTGCTGTACGGTCGGATCGAATTGAATCTTGAATTGAGTTTTTTATTTAAAGATTTTTTGGTGTGGGACATCGCCCAGCTCTGATCTTATGCCCAGTTGACAAATTAAATTCTCTCCTTTGCCGTGGATTCTACCTGGACGACAGAGATTTTACATGTACAATCCAATAAAAATAAACATACCATTAGTGAAAGACACCAAGTGGCTTAAGAACAGCACACACCTCCAGGCATCTGCAGACGGGGGTCCTGCTCCGAGCTCAGGTCAGCTAAAAACATTCGCCCATTAGCCTTGACACAGGGTCAAGAGGGTAAAGCGCTCTGGCCTCTCACCGACGACCACACGACTCTTCTGATCACCGCGCCTGACGCCCACCATGTGATCTACTGCCCCTGATCGTACTCTGCAGCTCCTGTGCTCCTCTCGGCTTGCCTAGGTATGTTTGAGTAATTTAGCGATCTCTCCCGGGTCCTATTCGAACCCTCCTTACGGTTTGCCGTAAGACTCGACAGCCCACAAGTCCCCCACAAGTCCCCCACAAGTCCCCCACGCTCCCACACGACAATTCTGCATAAATACACAAAAGCACGACACGAAACACGACACAACAGCGTCACAAACGAATGAAAAGTGCAGGAGTTTCATCAGTGGGATGCACGAGGACTGACTTGTGATAGCGCTCTGAAGGGGAGGGGACTTAGCGCAGAGAGCAAAGAGATGTGGGATTCGGGTCGTCAAAAAAAAAAAAAAAAAAAAAAAGGTGAAACTTATAAAACGTATATATATAAATGTTAATAGAGATGGAGGGTTTGGTGATCCTCACTTCTGCCCCACTCCTCGTCATGTGCTGTGAGATTTTGCACCTCCTTCACACTCTCGCTTTAGTTTGTTTCAGAGTTCGGTGTGGTTTTGTGTGTGTGTGTTGGAATGGAGCGAGGTGACTCCTCTTTTCCACTTTCCACATTTAGAAGCCACCTCCACTCACACACACATTAACATTAGGCAAGAGTAAAGGTGTGTAAAACTGTGTACATTTTTGGTTGGAGGTCCATCGCCTCTTTGTTTAAAATATCTAATAAAACATTTCATCACTTGCAAAACATTTGTAATTTACAGACTTGTAAGGTTTGCAACATGGGGATGACCAAAAGGCGCCTGCAAGACCTCTTGGCTGAGCACAAATGTGCGATTCCTACGGGCAACACAAACTATCCTGTGGCCAGACACTTTTTAGACTTTCATAACAACGATCCATCTAATCTGCACACTGCAAAAAAGGACTATCAAAAATAAGAAAAAAATACCAATTTGGAGGTAAAAATGCCCTATTTTAAGTGAAATTTTCTGCCAGTGCAGTAAGAAATTTTCACTTACCAAGTTTTCTTAAAACAAGACGAAATATGAATCTTGTTCTGAGCAGAAAACACGAGTTTCAAGTATTTATGGACAGATTTTTCACCTTATTGGTTTGAGGAGGAAGTGAAAGAGGCTTAACCTGGACTGAGTTAATATAAAAAGAGCTTAAACTCACTTGAATTAAGCAGATTCATCTTAAAAGATAAATTTTAAGATTTTTTACTGAATAAGATGAGTTTTTTTTACTTGTTTAAAGATATTCCATCCTGATTTATCTTATCTCGATATTACAACTTATTCTAACTATGCTAGAAAATCCTTTTTTTCTGTGCAGGCCAATGAAACCGTACTGAAGAACTTAAACAATGTGAAACTTTCTGGATTTATAAATTACAGGCAAGAAAATATCCTGGGCTCAATGAAGATTTGGACTTCTCTGTGTTTTTATAACTGAGTTGTATTTTTGTGAGGGCTGTTAATGTTAACGCGTTAACACGTGTGATTAATCACAAAAATATATCACACTAATGTTTTAAGGCAGATTAATCCCACAGTTTATTCTGAACGCTCCTCTGTTAAAGTGCGGATGGTCCTGAAGGCGGCGCAGGTGATTAGGTCAGTGATCAGGTCCATACGGATGTGAAGACGACAGATGAGACGGTGACTGGGGCTCAGGGCAAATTTCTCTGCAAAAAACTGCCCCACGGGACTTTAGATAAACTAAGGGAGTTTGCAGATGTCACAGTGATGAACTCTTTAAATACCATCTTTGGGCTTTCGTAAAGTGCAGTAGGAAATCAACAGAGGGAAGTGTGAGGTGCTTATAAAGTTGTTTTCTAACGTTTCCAGACACTAATGAGTGAACCAGGCAGAGCGTTTGGTTTGTTAGACTCGTGGCTGTTGTCAGATGGGTTAAAGTGGTGTTAAGCTTCTTCAGTGTGAAGCAAATTGGTGTTTTACGTGGAAGTTCAGAACTTGCCCCCATCACTACACTAGTTTGTTGCCTTGACAGACTCACTGCCACAGTGAGATCTCCACCGAGGAAACACTGATCTGTGCCGTTTTTTCAGCTTCTGACAGAATTCCACCACCTCCAGAAACGGACTTTAGCCTCAGACGGGCCCGAGTTCAACTTTCAGTCATTTTAGATGATTATTGTGATTTAAAACACGCAAAGTATAACAGAAAGAGCCACGGATGTGATAGCAGAGGTAGACAGGGTTTCACAAAGGTTGGATTTTGTAGGATTCTTCTGTATTTTTACAATATTAACTTTTAAAATAAAAATTCTTAATGATCCAAATGTCTTTGTCAGATTTCGCCTCGCTGATGGATCCGAGCTGCACGTTTCTGCTGTTTCACGCTGGGCAGAGCGAGGCCGGTGTTCAGGACGTAATGTGGAACAAAAAAAAAAAGTTTCTGGCATTTCGCGCCAATGACCACAGGCCACCGAAAACAACATGACGCCATCTTGGGTTCATCTTCCGGATCTTATTTCACTTCCATGATAAGAGAATGCGCTTGAGCGATGGCACCAGGTATTCTCAGCGGTTTCCCTTACACCACGGTCCAGGCCGGGCTATTTTCAGTGCTATTTGAAGGTTAAAAACACATTATCAATCCAAAGTCTATAAATACCTCCAGGAGCATGAGGCGTTTCCACCTTGTGTCCTTTTGGCCTTGGACGGTGTAAAGACCTAGATTCACATTCCTGTCCAGAACCAGCTGTTTACAGCCCATCATCGACATCCAGGCTATTTACACGTCACCTTTATTCCATATCAAAGAATAACTGTCAGGAAAAAAGCCCAAGTTTCCACCACAGAGCTATAAATATACTCTAATCTCATTATAGTTGCATGTGTAGCTTTGTCTGGTTTCCATATTTGGAGATTAAAGGGGCCGTGTTATATTCCTACTGTTAAACATGTGAATCAAACAAAACGCAACTACAGGTCTGATTCTGATGAGGAAACAATATTATAACATTAATATCAAATGCTTTTCTCCGTGGAGATGTTATTGCTTTGTCTGGAATGTCCCACAGTACGGCATTAAACCTTTCTGTCTTCACGGAAACCAAACCAGACAAAGTTAGAAGTCAGATCTGGCCACACCGGCTCGTCAAAGCCTGATCCCGTCAGACCTCAGAAGCTCAGCAGGGCCTGGTTAGTACTTGGATGGGAGACCACTGGGAATTCCAGGTGCCACAGGGGGGCGCCAGTGGCAAAAAAAACTGTTGTTGTGTCCTTAGGCAAGACACTTCACCCACATTGCCTAGTGTGAAAGTGATGTGTGCAGGGCAGGACTCCCTTGAAAAAGAGATTAGTGTCTCAATGGGACTTTCCTGGGTAAATAAAGGTAAAAAAAAAAAGATCTGTGGAGAGGCGACTCCGCTCACAGACAGAATACCTGTTTTTCTAAGTATTTTGTGCTGTAAAACCACCTGTAATTGGATAAATGTAAAGTAGAGCTGTTTACGGTAATAATAATCCTTAGAAATGAGAACATACACATAGACTTCGTAGCGGCCCGTTGCCCAACACTTTTTGCACGTACATGCGGTGACACTGTTTTATTGACATGGGATTAGGAAGATTGAGTTTAATTGCTTTAACATTTAAGAAGATGTTTTCCTTTATAATCCAGGTGACCTTTTTAAAATCTCAAGGGGAGTGCTCAGATCTCTTCTTTTCTCAATTTTTAGTTTATAGTTTATTCAGCAGAACTCAGTAATATGTTTATTATTATTATTATTATTATTATTATTATTATTATTATTATTATTATTATTATTATTATTATTATTATTATTATTATTATCATAGCTGAAAACCCCATTATAGATATGTTAACAAAATATCAGGTCACTCGACTGTTGCAGTAACCGGGACACTGCGTAAACCTGCACCAGGACCAAACCGGGACACTCAAAAACCCGATCATACCCGGGACACTGATGTGCAGGTAAACGCACTCTGAGGAATATAGGGATCTCCAAGGAGCCAGAGCCGAGACGTGGGACTGTGAGGCTCCAGAGTTTGTGCTGTGAGACGCAGCCTCGACTCCTCGGGCTACAGACACCGACATTCTTCACCATCGATCATCGATTAGTCGACTAATCACGTCCATCCCTGTTTGACGGCCATGTTTCCATCAGTCAGTCCCAGGGCGGCTGTTTCTATGAACCAGGACCAACATTAGGACTCAAACTGGCTCCAAACCAGGACCAAACCAGAACCAAATCAGGACCAAACCAGGACCAAATCAAGACCAAACCAGAACCAAACCAGGACCAAACCAGGACCAAATCAGGACCAAACCAGGACCAAACTAGGACCAAACCAGAATGAAATCAGGACCAAACCAGGACCAAACCAGGACCAAACTAGGACCAAACCAGGACCACACCAAGACCAAATCAAGAACAAAGTAGGACCAAACCAGAACCACACCAGGACCAAATCAAGACCAAACTAGGACCAAATTAGGACCAAACCAGGACCAAATCAAGACCAAACCAGAACCAAACCAGGACCAAATCAGGACCAAACCAGGCCCAAACCAGAACCAAGCCAGGACCAAATTAAGACCAAACCAGTACAAAATCAGGACCAAACCAGAACCAAATCAGTACAAAACCAGGACCAAATCAAGACTAAACCAGAACCAAACCAGGACCAAATCAGAACTAAACCAGGACAAGAGTGAACCCACCCCTGAGCTGTATTTGTCCTCAGAGCGTCCCCCGTCCCGAGGGCAGATGGAGGTGGGACGTTTCCATGGGACATTCACAGTGACTCCAGGTATGTAGAATAGTAGAGCTGCCAACAGTTTGCCAAATACTGCAGAGCACTGAGGGGCCGGAGGCCGGGACACCACTGCAGTCAGACATGACGTCACAAGGTGGAACAGAGCATTTTGAGCTTTGGAGATGAAGACCAGACGAATAATAAAGGAATCCCGTATTTTCCAAAGTATAAGTCACACCAACCAAAAAATGCACAATAAATAAGTAAAAACATATAAGCCGCATTTTGGGGGGGGATTTATTTCATAGAATCAGACTCCAGGAACAGACATTTCCTCTTAAAGGTGAGTTATAGTAAAAACACTAGAACAGAGAAGAACAGGCTGAACATGTGTCTGGTTTGTTCACGTCACATATGAACAGTTATTCACAAAACTAGAGCAGAAACAACAGAACAAGTTTACCAAACTCTCCATCTCGCTCCAAATCACTAAATCCACTGAATTCTTCATCCTCGGTGTCACTTCTGAGCAGCTCCACCAACTCCAGATAAATCCAGCTTTTATCCACCATGCACTTTTTGTGTTTTCTTCGTTTCAGTTCGAGTTTCCTCCACTTTTCTCCACCAAAGACAAGTTTCTCTCACTCCAAACTTTCTTTCTGCCGCTCGATTTCCTTTTTCAGCTGCAGATTTCAGGACTTTCTGCAGGAGACATGTGCAGTAGAGCGAGAAGTGACAGTGGTGCAGGAGGAAGAGCCTGAGGCGGAGCAGATACTGGTACACAAGAGCGCGCCCTCGTGGCCTCAGGGTGAAAATAACCAACATGTGAAATTCTAGATTTTATATATAAGTCACACCTGAGTATAAGTTGCAGGAACCACCCAAACCATGAAAGATATGGAGGTGTGTGCTGTTCTAAACATGTATGAATGAAACAAAATCCAACTCCAGGTCTGTTTTTGAGGAGGAAACAACATTCTAACATGGATTAAAGAGTCATTTTTGGACCTTTAAATCTGATTAATTCATTACAGAGGTGGAACTGTACAGGGACTCTATTTTCGGACCAAGTGAGGATCAAGCTCGAAATGAATCATAGAACTATAATAAAATCTGGAAGATGAATCCAAGATGGCGCCCTGTTGTTTGACTGCAAACAAGATGTTCACTTCCGCATTTACTTCCTTGTTTGCAGCTCAACGTCTGACATCACAGCCCAAGACTGTTGGGCTGTGACGTCAGAAACGCCGTTCTGACCAATCAGAGCGCGAGCTGCTAGAGCGGAGCACAGGCTCAGAGCGGGGCGAGGCTAACTCTAACAAAGCTGATTTTTAGGCACTTTGACCATTACATTTTTTTTTTAAGTTCATATTGTAAAAATACAGAAGAATCCGTACAAACCCGACCTTTATGAAAGCTGTCGAAGCCCTGTCAGCCAAACACGGGCAGTTTGATTTCTCAAAAAATGCTCTGTGCTTCTATGGGAGAATTTTTCTTGGGCTGCAATATCTCGCTTGGCCACACATCAGTCTGCGGTCACGGACAGACGGGACGGGGCTTATCCAGCTGTTATTATACATCAAGAAGAATGTGAAAAGTAAAGGAACGGAGAAGTGAACGAAGTTGGAAACGTTAAGTAAAAGTAATTCATTGTTTTGTGGCAGGATCGATGTCACTGTCTGAGCGGCGTAAATAATTTCCCACTTTATCCTCCTCGCTTGGTCCGTCAGAAAACAGAGTCCCACGGTCACTTCAGTCGTGACTTTTTGTTGTGTTTTGGCGTTTGCGTTTGCCGTGAGCCCCCGTGGCTCCTGTAGAAGTGGCTCTTACATGATCACCAAAGTGTAACCGCCTGAAAGTCTAAGCAGGAGTTTAAAGGTTCGAGGGAAAGCGTGCTCGGTAGCAGGAATGTGCTGATCTTTTAACCCGCTTGAGAGTCATTTGTGCAAAGGAGAAAAGAATGAGAGAATTTAATGAGGTGAAGGCTGAGACTTTGGATAATTCTGTTAATTCCGAGACGCAGATTGGTCTGAAGCTCAATGGGCTGAGTAATGAGCCCCAAACAAAAGACGACTCCAGGTGTGTTTTTGAGGAGGTAACGGCATTAAAACATGGCTAAAACATCACAAGAATCAATTGTGTGTAATATAGGACCCTTTATAGTCAGTTTGTTTTTTGTGCGGGTAAAACAGCAAAATAGAAACTCCAGAATCATGTAGAGTGGGTAAGAATGTCAAGCCCGACAGATACAGAGACTCACACCCACAGACTGTGGCGCTGCCTTCATAAGTAAAACTGATAATTTTGATGATTATGGACAAATGCAATTGTTTTTGTTTATGTTTCTTAAAATAAAATCCATGAAATTCTCAAATACACGCGGCTACAGCACACAGAACACAAAACAGATATGTTCTAAAGAGTTAAAAGGTCCTGTATTACACAAAATGGACTCTTGTGAGGTCTAAGCCGTGTTATACCAAAGCTGCAATGTGGAACTTTTCTGGAGAGGGTCTGGAACCTCCTGGTCTCCATGGAGAAGTCAATGTTTTGAGTGGGATCATCCAAAGGTTTGCAGTAAACTGATCTATCTCGCATTCATTCCATTACGGGGGTTTTTATTGTGGAAAAATACACTGAAATAATCGTGTCTCCGTGGTAATTTTGAGATAATTTAATGTCATACAGTGGGACTTTTGGTGCAAAGGAGTAACAGCTCCACTGAAACAAGCAGCTGACGCAGCCTCTACCACAAAATGCGCCTTAACCCTCCTGTGATGTTGATTTGTCAGGAACACGGTGCATATTTACTTATTCAAAAGCTCTAACTTCATTACTAACTATTCTATCAATGGTGCATGTTTCACCACTTTTGAAAGACCGACATACAAAACACAACAGTTTTACACAACACTGAAACATAACAACCACCAACACACACACACCACAGCCCCTACAACCACCAACACACACACACCACAGTCCCTACAACCACCAACACACACACCACAGCCCCTACAACCACCAACACACACACCACAGCCTCTACAACCACCAACACACACACACCACAGCCCCTACAACCACCAACACACACACCACATACCATATAACCACCAACACACACACACCACAGCCCCTACAACCACCAACACACACACCACAGTCCCTACAACCACCAACACACACACCACAGCCCCTACAACCACCAACACACACACCACAGTCCCTACAACCACCAACACACACACCACAGCCCCTACAACCACCAACACACACACATCACAGCCCCTACAACCACCAACACACACACCACAGCCCCTACAACCACCAACACACACACACCACAGTCCCTACAACCACCAACACACACACCACAGCCCCTACAACCACCAACACACACACACCACAGCCCCTACAACCACCAACACACACACCAACAGCCTCTACAACCACCAACACACACACACCACAGCCCCTACAACCACCAACACACACACCACAGCCCCTACAACCACCAACACACACATCACAGCCCCTACAACCACCAACACACACACTGCAGCCTCTACAACCACCAACACACACATCACAGCCCCTACAACCACCAACACACACACTGCAGCCTCTACAACCACCAACACACACACATCACAGCCCCTACAACCACCGACACACACACCACAGCCCCTACAACCACCAACACACACACCACAGCCCCTACAACCACCAACGCACACACCACAGCCCCTACAA
Organism: Odontamblyopus rebecca; assembly: GCA_030686955.1. Classification (NCBI taxonomy): domain Eukaryota; kingdom Metazoa; phylum Chordata; class Actinopteri; order Gobiiformes; family Gobiidae; genus Odontamblyopus; species Odontamblyopus rebecca. The sequence goes on along the minus strand of CM060656.1, from coordinate 41,802,996 downwards.
CCACCAACACACACACCACAGTCCCTACAACCACCAACACACACACCACAGCCCCTACAACCACCAACACACACACACCACAGCCCCTACAACCACCAACACACACACCACAGCCCCTACAACCACCAACACACACACACCACAGCCCCTATAACCACCAACACACACACACCACAGCCCCTACAACCACCAACACACACACCACAGTCCCTACAACCACCAAAACACACACCACAGACCCTAAAACAACAACCACACACACACCACAGCCCCTATAACCACCAACACACACACACCACAGCCCCTACAACCACCAAAACACACACCACAGCCCTTACAACCACCAACACACACACACCACAGCCCCTACAACCACCAACACACACACCAACAGCCTCTACAACCACCAACACAAACACAGCAGCCACTACAACCACCAACAAACACACCAAAGCCCCTACAACCACCAACACACACACTAAAGCCCCTCAACCACCAACACACACCAAAGCCCCTCAACCACCAACGCACACACCAGAGCCCCTCAACCACCAACACACACCAAAGCCCCTACAACCACCAACACACACACCCCACACCCCCAAAAAACACACACACACACACCACACTCCCAACCACACACCAAACACACCCCACAGCCCCTACAACCCACAACACACACACCACAGCCCCTACAACCACCAACACACACACCACAGCCCCAACAACCACCAACACACACACATCACAGACCCTACAACCACCAACACACACATCACAGCCCCTACAACCACCAACACACACACTGCAGCCTCTACAAACCCAAACACACACAGCACACCCCCAACAACCCCAAACAAACACACATCACAGCCCCTACAACCACCAACACACACACCACAGCCCCTACAACCACCAACACACACACCACAGTCCCTACAACCACCAACACACACACCACAGCCCCTACAACCACCAACACACACACACCACAGCCCCTACAACCACCAACACACACACACCACAGCCCCAACAACCACCAACACACACACACCACAGCCCCTACAACCACCAACACACACACACACCACAGCTCCTACAACCACCAACACACACACACCACAGCTCCTACAACCACCAACACACACACACCACAGCCCCTACAACCACCAACACACACACCACAGCCCCTACAACCACCAACACACACACATCACAGCCCCTACAACCACCAACACACACACACCACAGCCCCTACAACCACCAACACACACACACCACAGCCCCTACAACCACCAACACACACACCACAGCCCCTACAACCACCAACACACACACCACAGCCCCTACAACCACCAACACACACACCACAGCCCCTACAACCACCAACACACACACCACAGCCCCTACAACCACCAACACACACACCACATCCCCTACAACCACCAACACACACACCACAGCCCCTACAACCACCAACACACACACACCACAGCCCCTACAACCACCAACACACACACCACAGCCCCTACAACCACCAACACACACACCACAGCCCCTACAACCACCAACACACACACCACAGCCCCTACAACCACCAACACACACACACCACATCCCCTACAACCACCAACACACACACACCACAGCCCCTACAACCACCAACACACACACCACAGCCCCTACAACCACCAACACACACACCACAGCCCCTACAACCACCAACACACACACCACAGCCCCTACAACCACCAACACACACACACCACAGCCCCTACAACCACCAACACACACACCACAGCCCCTACAACCACCAACACACACACCACAGCCCCTACAACCACCAACACACACACACCACAGCCCCTACAACCACCAACACACACACACCACATCCCCTACAACCACCAACACACACACCACAGTCCCTACAACCACCAACACACACACCGCAGCCCCTACAACCACCAACACACACATCACAGCCCCTACAACCACCAACACACACACAGCAGCCACTACAACCACCCACACACACACACCACCCACAACAACCACCAACACACACACTGCAGCCCCGACAACCACCAACACACACACCCCAGCCCCTACAACCACCAACACACACACACCACAGCCCCTACAACCACCAACACACACACACCACAGCCCCAACAACCACCAACACACACACACCACAGCCCCTACAACCACCAACACACACACACCACAGCTCCTACAACCACCAACACACACACACCACAGCCCCTACAACCACCAACACACACACCACAGCCCCTACAACCACCAACACACACACACCACAGCCCCAACAACCACCGACACACACACCACAGCCCCTACAACCACCAACACACACACCACAGCCCCTAAAACCACCAACACACACACCGCAGCGCCTACTACCACCAACACACACAAACCACAGCCCCTACAACCATCAGCACACATACACCACAGCCCCTACAACCACCAACACACACACACCACAGCCCCTACAACCACCAACACACACACACCACAGCCCCAACAACCACCAACACACACACCACAGCCCCTACAACCACCAACACACACACCACAGCCCCTACAACCACCAACACACACACACACACCACAGCCCCTACAACCACCAACACACACACACACACCACAGCCCCTACAACCACCAACACACACACACCACAGCCCCTACAACCACCAACACACACACCACAGCCCCTACAACCACCAACACACACACCACAGCCCCTACAACCACCAACACACACACCACAGCCCCTACAACCACCAACACACACACACCACAGCCCCTACAACCACCAACACACACACACCACAGCCCCTACAACCACCAACACACACACCACAGCCCCTACAACCACCAACACACACACCACAGTCCCTACAACCACCAACACACACACCACAGCCCCTACAACCACCAACACACACACCACAGTCCCTACAACCACCAACACACACACCACAGCCCCTACAACCACCAACACACACACCACAGCCCCTACAACCACCAACACACACACCACAGCCCCTACAACCACCAACACACACACACCACAGCCCCTACAACCACCAACACACACACCACAGCCCCAACAACCACCAACACACACACCACAGCCCCAACAACCACCAACACACACACCACAGCCCCTACAACCACCAACACACACACACCACATCCCCTACAACCACCAACACACACACCACAGTCCCTACAACCACCAACACACACACCACAGCCCCTACAACCACCAACACACACACCACAGCCCCTACAACCACCAACACACACACACCACAGCCCCTACAACCACCAACACACACACCACAGCCCCTACAACCACCAAAACTGTGAATCACTGAACCAAATGAACTAAAACACTTCACACATAAACTCCAGCTGTTCAGTGCTTCTACTGTAATATATGTAATGTCTCATTAGTCTCATAGTGTTATTATAATTTACACATTATCAGAAAAAAATTACTTGAGGTTTTTTTTTTTTGCGTCTTAAAATGTATGGAAATTGTGACAGCAATATTGAGATACGTATTGAATTGTGGGAAAACTGTCCTAATGACATCCTGGACTTCTGCTTCAGGAGGTTTTCTCTAACTGGATCTTCTCAAATGTCCTGCTAAACAGTGTTAATATTTAATGGGCCCCGGGGCCCCTCTGCACTGGGGAAATCAGGCTCAGCATCAAAAAGGTTAAGAACCCCTGATCTATAGTTCTCAAGTGAACAGCTACTTTTACCTTTGGTTCAGTAGAAATGGGCATTTCCGGGGCTGAAACTGTTCCAAATGACACTAATGAAGGTGTCTGGAGTTTAAAAACACAATGGAGCCCATGACATCACAAGGTGGAACAGAGAACTCAGCCTAATGTTTGTATATTTGTGTGTTAAACATGTGTGAATGAAACAAAACACGACTCCAGGTCTGTTTGTGACGAGGAAACATTAGAACACCGATCAGAAAATAATGTAACTTATATAAACATATTAATGAAAAATAATCAAATATCTCTATACGTTTAAATATTCTCCCAGGGCCTAATTTTTGAGCAAACTAAATTAAATAGTGTTTTATTTCCGTAACATATGGAGGCTCATTGTTGACAGATGTGCGACGGAGCCGCTCCGATCTGACTCTGCCGATAGTTGCTACGGAGATAATCACCACGGAGACAGCAGTCGGTCGGTTTCCATGGCGCCGGTCATGTTTCACAGTGCATTCTGGGGAAAAAAACCCGTGTGTGTGTGCAGACGGTGACTGTGCATAAAACTCGGCTCGTCTGATGACAGATTGGTGAATTTTAATGCCGTCATCGTGTCTGGATCCTTCTCGATACGGTTTCCCTGTTTGTGCTCATTTTATTATCAGGCTTAAATATGTTTAAAGCTGCACTGCGTAACTTTTCAGGTTTGAGAGTACCGCCACCATGGAGGTGTTATTGCTTTATTTATTTATTTAATAGGGACAGTGCATATTAATGAACATCTATAGGACTGCAGCGTAAATATGACAGATTATAGCAAAAATGCTCATTTCCATTTGTCAGATTAAACAGCAAAAACAAGTGACAATAATGACAGTTATACAATAAAAGTGTCCACAGGTCTGGTTTTCCTTTAGCCGCTGTTTCAAGTGTGATCTGAAAGTGTCCAGTGTTGGAGTCTCTCATGTTGTTAATGGGAGAATGTTCCAGAACTTAGTGCCTCAGACTGAGTCACACTTTGTCCGATTGTTGTCCAGTTCTTTGTTTTTCCACACAAATAAACCGGCTCTGGCCCTGGAGAACCAGCTCCAACTCAGCCCCAACTAAAGGCTGGTCCAGAAACGAGAACTCGTGACATAGGTGTAAGGGGTGGGGCTATAAGAAGTCATGCATAAAGGTAATGCCTTTGCATTTGAATTCAGACTCCCCCGACACGAGTCTTGGGCACCGTGTTTTCCCGGTGAGAGAGGGACTTTAATGTGTTTATTACAGAAAACACATCAGCGAAGCAGTGGCCCGCTTAACTTCAGCCCGCGGTGCAACAATTACTTTTCTTCGGGAAAGCATCCTACTGCCGACAGCAATGACGCAGATCTGTACGTCTCGTCTTTGGATTGACAAGAATGTTTGTAAAATGAATATCAGCACAATCGATCTGTAGTGATGGTCTCCAGTGTTGTTATTATCAGAGCTGACCGCTGTTGGGTTGGTAGGACAACAGTAGCTCGTGCAGGGACGTAGTGACGTAGCACTTCTCCGGCTCTCAGCTGGTGGAAAAACAAACCGGTTCTTGGATAATCAGCAGGAAACACCAGCCCAGAACCAGCACCTGGTTTGTTGCGGTGGAAAAGAGCTACAGTATGTGTGGGACTCATAGACTGTATACATGAGTGGACAGAGCTAACCCGTTAGCCGCCGTGTGCCAAACAGGAAGACCAGGAGAAATCCAGGAGACTGATTTGTCATGACTAAACAAGGGAAGGACCCAAAAGCAGACTGGAATCCAGGAAGAGTTAATGATTTATTCACAGATATGAGAAATAATGCAGGGGTAGTCGGCAGGTCTGGGAGCGGCAGAAAATAGGTGAGTAAAAACACAAACGAACTGGGCAAAGAATCTAAAAAGCCAGAGCAAGAGTTCACTGCGTAGGGTAAAGGGGGAACTTTATAAGCACCTCACACTTCCCTCTGTTGATTTCCCACTGCACAGGCCAAAGCCCAAAAGACTCGATTGCTGATGTTGTTTCTAATCCCATTTATTTACCAGTGAATTATATTTTTTGAAAATGCTAAAAAATACATTTCTGAACCATTTTCTTTCAACAACTTTCAGTTTCTCTTCTTCTTCTTCACCGTCACTAGTCGATCTTCACTTGTTGCTTCTGGAGGTTCGAGCCTCTCGCCGCCGCTGGAGTCGACAATCGAGTCTTTTGGGCTTTGGCCTGTGCAGTGGGAAATCAGCAGAGGGAAGTGTGAGGTGTTTATAAAGTTGTTTTTTAACGTTTCCAGACACTAATGAGTGAACCAGGCAGAGCGTTTGGTTTGTTCGACTCGTGGCTGTTGTCAGATGGGTTAAAGTGGAGTTAAGCTTCTTCAGTGTGAAGCAAATTGGTGTTTTACGTGGAAGTTCAGAACTTGCCCCCATCACTACACTAGTTTGTTGCCTTGACAGACTCAGTGCCACAGTGAGATCTCCACCGAGGAAACACTGATCTGTGCCGTTTTTTGGCTTCTGACAGAATTCCACCTCCTCTAGAAACGGACTTTAGCTTCAGACGGGCCCGAGTTCAACTTTAACGATGATCTGGCAGAGATGGTGAGGAGAGCTCAGGCTGATCTACTGGAGATGATGATGAGTGATGAGGAACAGGAGCAGGAGACAGGCCCCGGCAGATCCAGGTGAGGAATGACGGAAGATGAAGCAGGAAAGAAACAAAACCTGGACTGTGCCATGACATGATTAAGAAAATATTGACTACCCATCTCTAGTGTCAATGTTTCTCCAAAAATCTAAAATATAATGATTTTAACTGTTTTTTTTTTTTTTTGTAAAATAAGAAGCCAAACTTGTCATAGGCACTTAAAAAAAAAAAACTGTTAAAATCATTATATTTAAGATTTTTGTAGAAACATTGACACTAGGGATGTGCAGTCGATATTTTCTTAATCATGTCATGGTACAGTCCAGGTTTTGTTTCTTTCCTGCTTCATCTTCACCTGGATCTGCCGGGGCCTGTCTCCTTCTGCTCCTGTTCCTCATCAAATTGTAAAAAAAAACAGAACTAAATCATTGGAAACAGTTTGCAGTGGTCCAGTATTATCCCTCGCTTAATTTTTGCATTCTGAGCGTCCGAATTACTCACCAAAAACAAGTTTGTGAGTGCTTTTAACAACGTTCAGAGGCCAGAGCGGAGTTTTGCCATCATGCTATGAAGAACTAGCATGCTAACAGTGTCTCTCCTGATCATTGGACAGTAAAACACGGTCCACAGCGCAGTTAATCTGACCTCACGACTGCTTATACATATAATACATAATATATCTGTATTGGACTGAGTCTGTTTACATCTCGAAATGCTTTGCTCCACTTTGTGATGTCACACAGTGGTAATTTTCAACTTAATAACTCTTTATTATCATTACTGATTGACCTTTCTATGTGTTATGGACCAATGACCAATTCAGTGTTTGATTTTCTAATGTTTTCCTGGTTAAATCAGCAACTTTCTTCGGTCTGCCAGGCAACTTCTGCCGTGATACTGTATTTGGCCAATAAAATTAAACGGTTGCTGAACTGTTGCAAAATTGTAGTGATTTGGTGATGTAACACGAGAAGAACTGGACTATAAATTAAACATTACACAGTGAACAAACAGAAAAGATCAGCTTCTACCTTTAAAAGAGTTCATTTTGTATTTCCAGTTCACAGTGTTTTCATTAACAGATCGACCAAAGTCCAACTGAACACTAACCGCCTTTTACCTGAGTATATATTTCAATCTTAATAGTATAATCTACTGTTCCTAACATAGACTGAATAAAGAAGTGGACTAAGGCAGCTCCAGTCAAATGAAGCTCATCGAAGTGAGCGGTTATGGGCTGAACGAGTCCCATTGTAGGAAGAGGAATTGATTTACGGAAAAAATAGCAAAAAATAAGGAGTCAATGAACCAGAAATGTGCCAGTGACTTCAGGGTTTCCGCTCTGTTTCACTGACACAATTTCAAAACTTTTCCATGACCTAAAGTGAATTTTCCATGACTATTCACACATTTAACACACATACATGCATATTAAGGGGCTGTTTACACAACAATGGTAACGGGAGGACCGTGATGTCACCCGGTGTCCGGCCAGGCTCAGTCCAAAAGAACGACGCGGGTCCACCCTCCTGAGGGGTGCACAGGGGACTGGACTTCTGCCCCCGCGACCCAGCCAGATAAAGCAGAAAAGTTGGCTGGACGGTAACGGGTGGAAATCGCAAAACATTCTGCCAGATGTCCAGATCGTTTAGACACAACGGCGTTTTGGGGGTTGAAATCGCAGAAATCTGAAACATCCTCCAGAGTGGAAATCTTGAAAACGCTCCACCCTGTCGTCGCCGTGTAAACGCTTGAAAACAGAAAACTGTGTTTTCGTGGCTGTGGTGTAGAGTTTACATCACGAGCACGAGTCAGTTCAGGAAAAAACAAACATGACAGAACTTTAACCGAGCTGCAAATGCCACAGGACTCGAGTCAGAAAGTGACTCCACTGATCACACACAGTCACTCAGAGCAGAGAGACAATTTCAACACATCGCAGACAGCGGGGAGAAGGGGAGAAGTGTTACACTCAGGTGTTTGGTGTTGGTGGTGCTGCCACCTATGCTCTGGATGTGCAAACTACATGTGCAGCAGAATTCCCCAAAACACTCGTGGAAACGTGTAATAAGAGTGAGAACGAAAACGCACTTTTGTGTTTTTGCTTCTGACCTTTTCTGTATAAACGAAGCTTAATAACGCAGGATTAATCAAGCATGTGTGAATGAAACAAAACACAATTCCAACATTATAACGCAGCATAAAGCTCACATGAGTTAGTTTTGCATGACACGGGACTTTAACTGAAACTGATGCATGAATAAACGTCTTAATTTGTGTTTTCCTTCCTTGCAGCCAAATTCTGAACTAGTGCTTCTATTTACTGGCACAAACGGTCTCTGAGCCTCTGAGACTGTTCCGTGGTGATGCTCAGACTGCGGGTCGAGACCTCTCAGATGAAATGATGCATGAAGCAATGGGAATAACGAGATGGTCTGTGCTCTGCGGGGGGAGCTGCACCGGGCGAGGCCAAGTCTGAAGCCAAACAACTCAACGGGGGAGAAAAAAATGACTTCAATAATCAAAGTTATAACTCTGTTCCCTCATCAGAAACAGACCTGGAGTTGTGTTTTGTTTCATTCACACACGAGTACCGCTTTAATATTAGTCCGTGCACATCCCCAAAGATGAAAACGCTCTGTTGTGATGTCATTAGTTCAGTAGAGATCGGCAATTCCAGGGCTGAAATGATCCAAATGATTCTCATGAAGGTGTGTGGAGTTTAAAACATCTTAAATCTGCAGGGTTTGTGTGTTAAACAACAACAACAACAACGTGAATGAAACAAAACACAACTCCAGGTCTGTTTGTGACGAGGAAACAACATTATAACATACAGACCAGAAAAATATTGTAATACAGGCCTTTTAACCCTTTTATCCCTATAATAATAGCTATATCTTTTTTAAGTATTATTCTTATTTTTTACATACTTGCTGACTATGAACCAGATATTATGTGCTCTTAATAAAGACTGAATTGAATAGTCTATTTTTGCCAATAACTGTGTCAAAGTATTTATCATTCTTAGGTAATTAAATACCTAAAACTGTGTGTTCTCCCTTTTAGCCTTATTATTTCCATGCATCAAAATCCCACCTGGATTTTTTTGTTCCTTTGACTTTAAAAATGTCAGAAAATGTCCCAGGAGTCAGTGCTTTTGCCCCGTTTTACCAGGATGAGTTCAGCTTTCAATACGTGGCAGTTGTTCAACATTACTGTGTGTGTGTTAATGTGGAATAACAGTAGAAAGAGACAAAATAAAAATGAAAAAGCACCGAAAAACCACTTGTAAATTATCGCCGCTCTCTCCAAATCTCCTCCCCTCTGCACTCGACACTACAGGCTCTGTGCCGGGTGCTGCAGGAATTTACCGTAATAACCCTTTATGGGTAGAAAGCGCAACTTCTCTGCTTTCAGGAACTGTTGGAACTTTTTTGATAGCGCCTGTATCTCCGGAGATACGGTAATGAGAATTCGCACATGGAAACTTGGAGTGTGGGCGCTCCTGTCGGCCTGTGAGGGTTAAACCGTGTGCGGGCCTTTTAATATCCCAAAACCATTTCCCCACATCCTCTCCGGTCCATTTGATTTGCGTTTCTGTGAAGTGGTCGTCCCATAATCGTCTGTTTACACGGAGAGTTTATGAGTGTGCGTAATCCCCCCGGCTCACCCCTCCCCCTGCTGGTCGGCGGTCAGATGACATGCTAATCTCAGAGCTGCCTGCGTTAATATGGGATTAGCGCTGTGGCACGTAGCAGACCTCAGCAACAACATGGATGACTGCCCCCTCCCCGGGACAGCTGACTCAATGCACAGACTTTATAATAACACGCTGAGAGGAACCAGTAAATTTGCCCTATAACGATATTTAAAAGCTGTTTCTGGAACTTTGGAAACTGCTATAAACGTATTCTGCAGAATCTTCATCTTATTTAAACACTTAATATTAAAAAATCTCTCAAGGTCTATGGGAAAAATGAATGGAAAATGTACTGGCTGCATTTTAGAAAGTGTAAAAGAGCCAGTAAATTGCTTGGAGGAAATTGTATTTATAATAAAGCATAAATATTTATTGTATATAAGGTTCTGGTATTTCCCTGATTTTGTCTCTTAATGTTTCCAAACTGCACTTTCCTTGATTCCTGCTAAACGGAAACGTCAATGGAGAATTAGAGAAAAGTTTTGACGATTAAATGTGACAAAAGGTGAACTCACACTAGGACTTTAGAACCGGATACGCCCATAAAGTGCGGTACGTTTGTCCAGTGTGAACGAATCAGTTGCTCATGTTTGAGCACAAGATTAGGATTAGATATGGATTTTATTGTGGCCGATATAATACCGAGAAAATGGGAGTTGGAGCTGCTGATATAGTCGCTGATATATTTATCATAAAAATTCACTGTAAATCTTCAGTTGTTTATAAAACTCAGGTTTGGCTCTGTTGGATTTTCAGTCGGGTTTATTTAGGCGACATTTCCTGTTCTTCTGCCTCTTTACGTCATATTTAAACACAGTCGCTCGGCCTAATGGTGTTTTTATACGATATTCTCACCAGTAAAGAAAGTTCTGTAAGTAAACTACCGCTGTTAGCCTTTAGCGGTAAATGCCTGTGCGCTGTGGTAATTAATGATCTGCTAAATGCCGATAATTCACACCTCTGTTCACAGCTCATTTCCATATCAGTGTGTGTCCAGTAACATATATACGGCCACTATAGTCACTTTACAGTCACTAACAGAAGAGAAAACAGCCTGTTTATGTGTGCGAGCTACAGCAGCTAATCGCTAACCAATGAGAAAGAACCAAAACGAGCTTCAAACCGACACATTTCAACACTCAGCCTCACACAGGCTCCTCTCAGATCAGCACTAAGAACTGTCCTTTAATCCAGACTCACACTCACACAATCGTGTGCAGCATGAAAAAAAGTGAGAGAGAGGGTGAAACAAACACACAAAAACATGCTCCCAGTAAGGAGCCGGCTCCCGTCGCTCACTTAAAAGAATCGTCTCTAAGAGCCGTTCTGTTCGCAACCGACACATCACTAATGTGCATGACATGGAGAGTTTGGACCAATCAGAGCGAGAGCTGCTAGAGCAGGGCGAGGCCAAGTTTTACAAAGCTAATGTTTAGGCACTTTGAGGATTTAAAGAGTTTAAAAAGTTTATGTTGGGAAAATAAAACAGAATCTCCACAAAGTCTGACCTTTGTGAAACCTGTCGATGTCCTGTCAGAACACGGGTTAAATTCCTAAAAAGAATTGTTCTGTGGGGAAATTATTTCTGGGCCGGAGCTCCGGGAGCTGCAGTACCTGGAGGGGCCACTAGAGGGGGAGGGGCTTATCCAGTGTTTGGGACAATTTACACAAAAGAAACACATTTTTCTGATAACAATGCTATTGTAACACAATAAAAAAAAAGCACAGCAAAAGAGGATTTAGTGTTAAGTTCAGGCTTAGAAGGAACAAAAACAGATTCATACAAAAGTCGAGTATATTTTAAGGTTTTTTTTTTATTGCAGGTGCAAAAATATATGCTTCCAAAAATAGCTAATACTCAAACAATGTATTATGACGAGAAAACCAAGACACCTGTGGCCCGAAAAAAACAGAAACACAAACCTGCTGGGGCCATGATCAGTGTTTATGCAACTAGGAAATAAAGGGCAACATTTCTGTGTATTTCTTGTGCAATGCAAATGTCTCAGTTGAGGCTCGTGAGGCTCAGGTCGGTCGGAGATTCTTCAGGACAAATGGAAACGAGATGCAAAACGGACGAAGAGAGAAAAACAACAACAACTCAACAGTTTACTCAGCACAGCACAGTCCTGGAGGTTTCTGCAGGGAAATGTGCCTCCTGCATTCACACGGAAGCGACTTCAGTTTATTTTCTGAAAGTGGATCCAGCCAGAGGCGCAGAGAGTGCGGAACGAGGGGGAACGAGGGGGAACAGTGTCCACTGACAAGAAAAGAAGAAAATAACAAATATAAAATAGCCACGACTTAAAGGAGTGGTGAAAACAAACTGCACAGGTCATATAAACCAGGACTAAACCAGGACTGAACCAGGTCTAAACCAGGTCTAAACCAGGAATAAACCAGGACTGAACCAGGAATGAACCAGGTCTAAACCAGGTCTAAACCAGGAATAAACCAGGACTGAACCAGGAATGAACCAGGACTATAACAGGTCTAAACCAGGAATAAACCAGGAATAAACCAGGACAAAACCAGAACTAAACCAGGTCTAAACCAGGAATAAACCAGGATTGAACCAGGAATGAACCAGGACTATAACAGGTCTAAACCAGGAATAAACCAGGAATAAACCAGGATTGAACCAGGAATGAACCAGGACTATAACAGGTCTAAACCAGGAATAAACCAGGAATAAACCAGGAATAAACCAGGACAAAACCAGGACTAAACCAGGTCTAAACCAGGAATAAACCAGGACTAAACCAGGACTAAACCAGGTCTAAACCAGGACTAAACCAGGACTGAACCAGGTCTAAACCAGGAATAAACCAGGACTATAACAGGATTAAACAAGGACTAAACAAGGACTAAACAAGGACTGAACCAGGAATAAACCAGGACTAAACCAGGTCTAAACCAGGACTAAACCAGGTCTAAACCAGGAATAAACCAGGAATAAACCAGGATGAAACCAGGACTGAACCAGGTCTAAACCAGGAATAAACCAGGACTAAACCAGGACTAAACCAGGTCTAAACCAGGTCTAAACCAGGACTAAACCAGGACTGAACCAGGTCTAAACCAGGAATAAACCAGGACTGAACCAGGTCTAAACCAGGTCTAAACCAGGACTAAACCAGGTCTAAACCAGGAATAAACCAGGACTATAACAGGATTAAACAAGGACTAAACAAGGACTAAACAAGGACTGAACCAGGAATAAACCAGGTCTAAACCAGGACTAAACCAGGTCTAAACCAGGACTAAACCAGGTCTAAACCAGGAATAAACCAGGACTATAACAGGATTAAACAAGGACTAAACAAGGACTAAACAAGGACTGAACCAGGTCTAAACCAGGTCTAAACCAGGAATAAACCAGGAATAAACCAGGACTAAACCAGGTCTAAACCAGGACTAAACCAGGTCTAAACCAGGAATAAACCAGGACTATAACAGGATTAAACAAGGACTAAACAAGGACTAAACAAGGACTGAACCAGGTCTAAACCAGGTCTAAACCAGGAATAAACCAGGAATAAACCAGGACGAAACCAGGACTGAACCAGGTCTAAACCAGGACATTAGGACATGGCGATCAAAAGACATGAGAACCTGTTTGTTGAACACTCAGTAAGTATCAATATGCAAATCAATACGCAGATTCATCTTTCATCTTTCATTTAATCGGGCTGTTCGTGCTTCTGGATGAATCTGCGTATTGATTTGCATATTGATACTTACTGAGTGTTCAGCAAACAGGTTCTCATGTCTTTTGATCGCCATGTCCTAATTCATAACTATTATTATCTTTTTTTTGTCTTGTTCCATGTTATGGGTGTGTCAAACCAGCAAAACACATTCCTTCTTTGTTAAAATGTGTTCACTGTCAACAGCAAAAAGCTTATTGTGATTGTGAAGTCAGTTCTTGTATTGATTTTAATATTCCCTATTACAGGGGTCAACAACTCGCGGACCGGGGTCCGAGTCCGGACCCAGACGGCATCCCATCCGGACCCATATCGATATGCACGTGTTCCTCCATGCGCGCTGTATTTATTCATTTATTTTGGTCCGAAATCAAAACAGTTATCACAGCGTCCTTCTCAGATGCAGCAAGAAAACAGATCTATAGGGACTTATAGCTGAAATATTGTAAGAGTGAGAGAGGCGGGTTTTATCTTTTACTTACTCTTTATTTTATGTTGCTAAACCGTGGAATGAGCTTCACATCAAATGTGCTGTATACGCACACGCGATGTGACTCGTGATATACGCAATCTTTTTCTCAAACTCTGTCTCATAAGTTTTATTCAGAAAACAAACCGTTGAGACGTCTAATTGTAATATAATATAATTTTAGCGTCCAGAAAGAGGATGGAAGAGCTCTGTTTCTGTAAGAGAACAGACTGTGGCAGGACAGCAGAGCAGTGCAGACACTGGTATGAGGTTTGTGCACCCAGTGAGAGGACTCGGGATGAAAAGAAATCATCAAATCATCATCAAAGAAGGAAAAAGTCTGACAGTGTAACTCCTCCCACTCTGTTAAGAGTAGACTAGATTGTAAAATATAAAATAGCCTGAGAAAGCTCTGATCTTATTTTCACTGAATTAAAATTCTGAGTTGTGAACCAAATGAACACTTCACATATGAACTACAGCTGTACATTAGTTACACTGTAATATCACAGTGTTATTATACTATGCTCATTATTAGAAAAAAATTACATGAGATTTTTTTACGTCTTAAAATGTATCAAAATCGTATATCGTGACCCGTGATACGTATTGAATCGTGGGAAAACTGTATCGTTGCATCCATAATGATGTCCCGGACCTCTGCTTGAGGAGATTTTGTCTGACTGGACCTTCGCGCACCCCGGTCCGCGAGTTGGTGACCCCTGCTTTAGAACCTTTCCTGAACGTGTTTAGAACGATCAGGAATGAGTGGAAGAGCACAGAGACCAGGTTACACATGTGTAGGATAAAGTTGCAGAAATGTACGGAAACCTCTATGTCTGCACTTTCAGAGGAAGTTTCTGTCTTTTACGGTTAGAAAGTTCTGCGCGGTTATAGAAAAGATATTCCTCGGTATCGGAGGAGGAGGATATCGTATATGATACCATCACTGTGTGATGACGGGAGCAAAACGAGTGTCCAATAGGAACTTTGTTTTCCCCAAACTCATGCGCTCCGTCCATTTTGATCGAGCCAAACTTTGCCAAAGAGTGAAGTGAGTCAAGATGGTCGACTCCTCTGACTGTGTGTGTTTAGAACGAGTGAAAAAGTCGCTCTAAGTGGAGTTAATTCTCACACACATGGAAAATGACACATCTTGGTGTGTGTAATTGTGCATCTCTTTCTATTTTTATTTAAAGGTTTATTTCAGTCCAAATGAACAAATCCAAATGTAATTTCCACCCTGGAAATGCAGAAGTGCTGTGGCTCTGGCCCTGGACCTGACAGGAGCTGTTTCCAGGACTGGACCAGGAAAGTCATGGAGCCACTGCACTTTTTTTGTTTTTAGGGCAATAAGGAGATTTTTAATTTACTTACAGACTTGAGATTTTGCATTTTTGTAGCTCAGGCCCTAAATTAAGCATTTTTTATGTCCAAAAAGTTGTTTCTACATGTTTGCTGTGGGTTTTGTATAAACAGTGTGAATTTTATTTTCTGTTTTTTTTTATTTTCATCTCTATTTCTGGTCCTGTAGCTTTTCTCACAGCCTCATGACACAACTACAGCAGCAGATTGTGAAATAACAGGCTGTACTGAACAAAAGGAGGTAGAACACTTCATTAGGGGTAAAAGGGGCAGTTTTAAAAGCAAAATTAAGAAAAAATCCAGGTGAGGAGAAATGTACTAAAACTGCCCTTAGGTCTTCATGGGATAAACACACTGGAACGTGCTTCCTCCTCCTCCTCACGACAGCTCTGTACTTTTGGTTTTAATCGGGCTGTTCGTGCTTCTGGATGAATCTGCGTATTGATTTGCATATTGATACTTACTGAGTGTTCAACAAACAGGTTCTCATGTCTTTTGATCGCCATGCCCTAATTCATAACTATTATTATCTTCTTTTTTTTTTGTCTTGTTCCATGTTATGGGTGTGTCAAACCAGCAAAACACATTCCTTCTTTGTTAAAATGTGTTCACTGTCAACAGCAAAAAGCTTATTGTGATTGTGAAGTCAGTTCTTGTATTGATTTTAATATTCCCTATTATGACCCCATAGAAAAGGAGGGTAAAAGACAAACAAACCGTGGCAGGTGAGGAACCCATTACATAAATATGTGCCTCACTTTTCACGGAGCTCCATGTGTGGAGCTCTATGTTGGCTTTCCCTGCAGCATCTTACACCTGCAGTTATGTGCTGGACTGTCTCAGGGATGTTAACTGTAACAGTTTGACCGAATCAAAGTCATCTGGTCATAATGTTTTGACCGTGGGTTTTCTGTTGGACGAGCTGTCGAGAAGAGAGAGTGTCGTGCCAGGGGGGGTCGCGAGACCTTGGCGGTTGCGTGGTAGGGGCGTGCGCGCCGGGGCGAGGGCCATCATCGCCTTGAGCGGCTTAAATTGGCCCTCAATAACGATCAACGAAACGGTCAATGAAATTTGGGGCAGTGATAGAACTCAAGGAGACAAGCAAAAAAGCCAAGCGTTGCGCATCCCTATGACCAACAGAAAGTCGGCCATATTGGATAAAAAAACTTGCTGTTTTGACTGCGTGTCCGCAAAAGTCATCAACTGTCTAGTTTTTGTTTTTTTGAGCTCAGATTTGACATGTCACATCTACATCCACATCCAGCAGATGTGGATCCACAAACGCATTATTTTTCTCAGCGCACTTTTTCACGGTTTGTCCGTAGCACGCCGGCGAATAACACCTTCATTTCCTGTTTCTTTGATGCCCTCTCACGGCCACAGGCTTTGGCCTACAGAGCTCAAAGTCACATCACTATTGTGTGATCCCGGCCTGAATGTGATGAAATATGAAATATAATAAAAGTGAACTCTTTAGCGCCACCTAGTGTATACGTGAAACGTCAGCATTATCCAATTTGTACCAAATTTGGGGATTAAATTCTATGCATGATTTCAAGCAAAAGCTGGTCCAGCAGGGGCCCAAAGACTCCCTAAAAAAATAGTTAAAAAATGCCTACACACACAGGCTTTGTCTGATCGTGCTGAAATTTGAATCACTAATACCTGATTAGGGCTTGATTATAATAAACTATAAAGCATATGAAAAGTTACTCTATAGCGCCACCTAGCCTATACAAGAAATGTCAACATTATCGGAGTTACACCAAATTTGGGGATTCAATTCTATGCGTGGCTACAACCAAAAAAAGTACATTATGAATATTGGGTATTATCCACGGTTGGCCAGCAGGGGCACAAAGACTCCCCCAATAAATAGTTCAAAAATTACTACATGCACAGGCTTTGTCTGATTGTGCTGAAATTTGAATCACTAAAGCTTGAACATGGACCGAATATAATAAACTATAAAGCATATGAAAAGTTGCACGATAGCGCCACCTACCAAAGACATGAATTGTCAACCTGATTGGATTTGTACCAGATTTGGGGATTAAATTCTATGCGTGCCTACAACCAAAAAAGTACATAATGGATATAAAGGTGCACTATGTAACTTTTCTGGTGGACGAGCTGTCGGGAAGAGAGAGTGTCATGGCAGGGGGGTTCCGAGTCCTCGGCGGTCGCGTGGGAGGGGGGTGCGCGCCGGGGCGAGGGCCATCATTGCCGCGAGCGGCTTTAATTTCTTTTGTTTTGTTTTCATTTGTTCGAGTCGCACGTCACTGATGAACAAAATAAACCTGGAGACGTGAGTTCGGAGCAGAGGGAGCGGATCCACCGGAGCAATGACGTCCTGAACACGTCTGCGAACGTGCTCGAAGTCGCACATCAAACTCAAACCTGCACAAAAACTGAGTCAGTTGTTTGTGCTGCAGAAAGTTTCATTTGTGTGATTCTGGTTCTTCAGATATTCACAGTTTTATTTTGGTCGATGACGTCGTCCAGAACCTCAGAATGTGAAACAGCCTCAAAACAGGAAGAAAATGATGTCAAACGTTTGTATTTGGTTTGTGCTGTTTTGTGCTGTGACAGTTTCATTTGTGTGAGTTTATTTCTAAAATTATTCATTATTATTTCTGTGGTAATTATAGGACGTCATTTCCGCTCATCTGACGATGCGGCTTCAGCAAAACTCGGTCTGAGGCTGTGGAAAAGTCCATTATTCTATAAAATATGAATCCACAGCCTCAGGTCGTTTATCGTCACTAGTTTTGTGGAGTTTGTCTCCGTCAGATGAGCAGAAATGACGTCCTGTAATTACCACAGAAATAATAATGAAGAATTATGAATAATTTTAGAAATAAACTCACACAAATGAAACTGTCACAGCACAAAACAGCACAAACCAAATACAAACGTTGTTGTTTTTATCTCTGTATTTGTGTGTAATGTTGTAACTGTGTGAATTTACTGCTGCCTCTGGGCCCTTGAAAAAGAGGTTTTTAATCTCAACGGGACTTTCAAGGTTAAATAAAGGTTAAATAAAATAAAAATAAACTTTTGCAGCACAAACGATGGGCACAGGTTTTGTGCAGGTTTGAGTTTGCTGCACGTTTCCAAACGCAGCTTCAGGAGGGAAATGAGAACATGAACTACAAAAAAGGATTTTCTATCATAGTTAAACTGACTTGAATTAAGCAGATTCATCTTAAAAGATCAAGTTTAAGATTTTCTTACTTAATAAGATGATTTTTTTTTTTTACTTGTTTCAAGATATTTCATCCTGATTTATCTTATCTCAATATTACAACTTATTCACTTTTTATATTAACTCAGTCCAGGTTAAGCCTCTTTAACTTCCTCCTCAAACCAATAAGGGGAAAAATCTGTCCATAAATACTTCAAACTCGTGTTTTCTGCTTAGAACAAGATTCGTATTTCGTCTTGTTTTAAGAAAACTTGGTAAGTGAAAATTTCTTACTGCACTGGCAGAAAATTTCACTTAAAATAGGACATTTTTACCTCAAAATTGGTGTTTTTTTCTTATTTTTGATAGGCCTTTTTTGCAGTGTGGTTAAAAGGAAACTCTGATATTTTGCAAAACACGTCCACTTTAAAGCCTGATTCGTGTCCTATAGCACAGCTCGGGCGTAGGGAGCAGTGTCACTGTGTGTTTTTGCTGTAGCACAGCTCGGGCGTAGGGAGCAGTGTCACTGTGTGTTTTTGCTGTAGCACAGCTCGGGCGTAGGGAGCAGTGTCACTGTGTGTGTTTTTGCTGTAGCACAGCTCGGGCGTAGGGAGCAGTGTCGCTGTGTGTTTTTGCTGTAGCACAGCTCGGGCGTAGGGAGCAGTGTCGCTGTGTGTTTTTGCTGTAGCACAGCTCGGGCGTAGGGAGCAGTGTCGCTGTGTGTTTTTGCTGTAGCACAGCTCGGGCGTAGGGAGCAGTGTCGCTGTGTGTTTTTGCTGTAGCACAGCTCGGGCGTAGGGAGCAGTGTCTCTGTGTTTTTTATTTAGCACAGCTCGGGCGTAGGGAGCTGTGTCGCTGTGTGTTTTTGCTGTAGCACAGCTCGGGCGTAGGGAGCAGTGTCACTGTGTGTTTTTGCTGTAGCACAGCTCGGGCGTAGGGAGCAGTGTCTGTGTGTTTTTGCTGTAGCACAGCTCGGGCGTAGGGAGCAGTGTCTCTGTGTGTTTTTGCTGTAGCACAGCTCGGGCGTAGGGAGCAGTGTCGCTGTGTGTTTTTGCTGTAGCACAGCTCGGGCGTAGGGAGCAGTGTCGCTGTGTGTTTTTGCTGTAGCACAGCTCGGGCGTAGGGAGCAGTGTCTCTGTGTGTTTTTGCTGTAGCACAGCTCGGGCGTAGGGAGCAGTGTCTCTGTGTGTTTTTGCTGTAGCACAGCTCGGGCGTAGGGAGCAGTGTCGCTGTGTGTTTTTGCTGTAGCACAGCTCGGGCGTAGGGAGCAGTGTCACTGTGTTTTTGCTGTAGCACAGCTCGGGCGTAGGGAGCAGTGTCGCTGTGTGTTTTTGCTGTAGCACAGCTCGGGCGTAGGGAGCAGTGTCTCTGTGTGTTTTTGCTGTAGCACAGCTCAGGCGTAGGGAGCAGTGTCTCTGTGTGTTTTCTGTAGCACAGCTCGGGCGTAGGGAGCAGTGTCACTGTGTGTTTTTGCTGTAGCACAGCTCGGGCGTAGGGAGCAGTGTCACTGTGTGTGTTTTCTGTAGCACAGCTCGGGCGTAGGGAGCAGTGTCGCTGTGTGTTTTTGCTGTAGCACAGCTCGGGCGTAGGGAGCAGTGTCGCTGTGTGTTTTTGCTGTAGCACAGCTCGGGCGTAGGGAGCAGTGTCACTGTGTGTGTTTTCTGTAGCACAGCTCGGGCGTAGGGAGCAGTGTCACTGTGTGTGTTTTCTGTAGCACAGCTCGGGCGTAGGGAGCAGTGTCGCTGTGTGTTTTTGCTGTAGCACAGCTCGGGCGTAGGGAGCAGTGTCGCTGTGTGTTTTTGCTGTAGCACAGCTCGGGCGTAGGGAGCAGTGTCGCTGTGTGTTTTTGCTGTAGCACAGCTCGGGCGTAGGGAGCAGTGTCGCTGTGTGTTTTTGCTGTAGCACAGCTCGGGCGTAGGGAGCAGTGTCGCTGTGTGTTTTTGCTGTAGCACAGCTCGGGCGTAGGGAGCAGTGTCGCTGTGTGTGTTTTCTGTAGCACAGCTCGGGCGTAGGGAGCAGTGTCACTGTGTGTGTTTTCTGTAGCACAGCTCGGGCGTAGGGAGCAGTGTCGCTGTGTGTTTTTGCTGTAGCACAGCTCGGGCGTAGGGAGCAGTGTCACTGTGTGTGTTTTTGCTGTAGCACAGCTCGGGCGTAGGGAGCAGTGTCACTGTGTGTGTTTTTGCTGTAGCACAGCTCGGGTGTAGGGAGCAGTGTCACTGTGTGTTTTTGCTGTAGCACAGCTCGGGCGTAGGGAGCAGTGTCACTGTGTGTGTTTTTGCTGTAGCACAGCTCGGGCGTAGGGAGCAGTGTCACTGTGTGTGTTTTCTGTAGCACAGCTCGGGTGTAGGGAGCAGTGTCGCTGTGTGTTTTTGCTGTAGCACAGCTCGGGCGTAGGGAGCAGTGTCGCTGTGTGTTTTTGCTGTAGCACAGCTCGGGCGTAGGGAGCAGTGTCACTGTGTGTTATTGCTGTAGCACAGCTCGGGCGTAGGGAGCAGTGTCGCTGTGTGTTTTTGCTGTAGCACAGCTCGGGCGTAGGGAGCAGTGTCACTGTGTGTTTTTGCTGTAGCACAGCTCGGGCGTAGGGAGCAGTGTCACTGTGTGTGTTTTTGCTGTAGCACAGCTCGGGCGTAGGGAGCAGTGTCACTGTGTGTGTTTTCTGTAGCACAGCTCGGGTGTAGGGAGCAGTGTCGCTGTGTGTTTTTGCTGTAGCACAGCTCGGGCGTAGGGAGCAGTGTCACTGTGTGTTTTTGCTGTAGCACAGCTCGGGCGTAGGGAGCAGTGTCGCTGTGTGTTTTTGCTGTAGCACAGCTCGGGTGTAGGGAGCAGTGTCGCTGTGTGTTTTTGCTGTAGCACAGCTCGGGCGTAGGGAGCAGTGTCGCTGTGTGTTTTGTGTAGCGCAGCTCTGGCGAAGGGAGCACTGTCACGGTGTGTTTTGCTGTAGCACAGCTCGGGCGTAGGGAGCAGTGTCGCTGTGTGTTTTGCTGTAGCACAGCTCGGGCGTAGGGAGCAGTGTCGCTGTGTGTTTTTGCTGTAGCACAGCTCGGGCGTAGGGAGCAGTGTCGCTGTGTGTTTTTGCTGTAGCACAGCTCGGGTGTAGGGAGCAGTGTCACTGTGTGTTTTTGCTGTAGCACAGCTCGGGCGTAGGGAGCAGTGTCGCTGTGTGTTTTTGCTGTAGCACAGCTCGGGCGTAGGGAGCAGTGTCGCTGTGTGTTTTTGCTGTAGCACAGCTCGGGTGTAGGGAGCAGTGTCGCTGTGTGTTTTTGCTGTAGCACAGCTCGGGTGTAGGGAGCAGTGTCACTGTGTGTTTTGCTGTAGCACAGCTCGGGCGTAGGGAGCAGTGTCGCTGTGTGTTTTTGCTGTAGCACAGCTCGGGCGTAGGGAGCAGTGTCGCTGTGTGTTTTTGCTGTAGCACAGCTCGGGCGTAGGGAGCAGTGTCACTGTGTGTTTTGCTGTAGCACAGCTCGGGCGTAGGGAGCAGTGTCGCTGTGTGTTTTTGCTGTAGCACAGCTCGGGCGTAGGGAGCAGTGTCGCTGTGTGTTTTGCTGTAGCACAGCTCGGGCGTAGGGAGCAGTGTCGCTGTGTGTTTTTGCTGTAGCACAGCTCGGGCGTAGGGAGCAGTGTCACGGTGTGATTTTGCTGTAGCACAGCTCGGGCGTAGGGAGCAGTGTCACTGTGTGTTTTTGCTGTAGCACAGCTCGGGCGTAGGGAGCAGTGTCGCTGTGTGTTTTGCTGTAGCACAGCTCGGGCGTAGGGAGCAGTGTCGCTGTGTGTTTTTGCTGTAGCACAGCTCGGGCGTAGGGAGCAGTGTCGCTGTGTGTTTTTGCTGTAGCACAGCTCGGGCGTAGGGAGCAGTGTCACTGTGTGTGTTTTCTGTAGCACAGCTCGGGCGTAGGGAGCAGTGTCACTGTGTGTTTTTGCTGTAGCACAGCTCAGGCGTAGGGAGCAGTGTCACTGTGTGTTTTTGCTGTAGCACAGCTCAGGCGTAGGGAGCAGTGTCGCTGTGTGTTTTTGCTGTAGCACAGCTCGGGCGTAGGGAGCAGTGTCGCTGTGTGTTTTTGCTGTAGCACAGCTCGGGCGTAGGGAGCAGTGTCACTGTGTGTTTTTGCTGTAGCACAGCTCGGGCGTAGGGAGCAGTGTCACTGTGTGTTTTTGCTGTAGCACAGCTCGGGCGTAGGGAGCAGTGTCGCTGTGTGTTTTTGCTGTAGCACAGCTCGGGCGTAGGGAGCAGTGTCGCTGTGTGTTTTTGCTGTGGGTGGAAGCGGCTCAGGCAGGAAACATGACAAGCATCTCTCTAACGGACTTCCTGTGAAACAAACATCGCCGCTTTCACTTTCACACCGCAAACAAACTCAGACCGAACACTTGCGACGCTTTTGTGCCGCCGTCGCCATGGAGACGCCGGAGTCTTGCCTGGCAGGTCAGATCTGTGGAAAGGCGGCTCGGCTCACAGTGAATGTTTTTCAGTGCATTTTGAGCAGTAAAAACTCGCAGAATTGGATTAATCGAGGGTAGATCAGGGAAATGCTGTATTGTGGAACTTTTCAGGCAAAGCAATAACATCTGTATGAAGCTCTTTTTTTACTTTAACATTTTCAGTATAAAACAATCAGTCAAACTTTATCGAGCACTTTTCACACAAAACCTGCAACACAAAACACAACAACACAACACACAATAAGAAATGAAAATAAATTAAATTAACAAAAATGAATCAAGAAATTTAAATTCTATATGACTTACATAACAAAAACATGTAGTAAAGTAGTAATTAATAATAATACTAACACTGCTACTACTACTACTACTACTACTACTACAACTACTACTACTACTACTACTACTACCACTGCTACTACTACTACTACTACTGCTACTATTATTAATACTATTTAATACTTTTATTACTACTCTCTGTTTGCTTTTGTTATGAGCCTCCCTTCCGTAACCAGCAGGAGACCGACCCTCTACTAGAAAAGTTCCGCAGTGCACCTTTAAAACCCTTCAGTGTGGTTTTTGCTGAAAACAAAATGACATTTCGAACACACATTTACATCTTGAACACAAATTCCAAGTTTCATGAAACTCTTTTGCAAATGCTCGAACATGTGACCGGCTCTGGATGAATTTCCGTTTGTCCCGCGGGTCCATGTGTCACTTCCACTTTTTAGGACGTTCCTTTTCCGTAAAGAACTCGTCTTGATTTGTTCCGGTGTTTCGTGTTTGTGTTTTTGTCACATGTGAATCTGTCTCGGCGCTTGGAAAAGTGTCGTGTGTTTTGTACATTTGTTCGAGGATTTGCAAATGTGTTTTAGGAAACTTGGAATTTGTGTTCAAGATGTAAATGTGTGTTCTAAATGTCACACACACTAAAGGGTTTTAAAGGTGCACTGCGGAACTTTTCTAGCAGAGGGTCGGTCTCCTGCTTGGTGTGGATTCTAAATGTAAATTTGTTAACGTGTTTTGTGAAATGTAAAAGTGTTTTGCACTTTCGGGCCACCAAGACCCACAGGATTGTACACGATACTCGGGAATATGTTTTATATAACTGCGCTAAACTTTCCAACCATAAAAGATAGAAACTCATTTTTTTCCCTTTGAAACAGCGAACATACTTCCTGCTTTACCCTACGTCACACTCACGCTGTGTGATGACGGGAGCAAAACGAGTGTCCAACAGGAACTTTGTTTTCCCCAAACTCATGCGCTCCGTCCATTTTGATCGAGCCAAACTTTGCCAAAGAGTGAAGTGAGTCAAGATGGTCGACTCCTCTGACTGTGTGTGTTTATAACGAGGGAAAAAGTCGCTCTAAGTGGAGTTAATTCTCACACACATGGAAAATGACACATCTTGGTGTGTGTAATTGTGCATCTCTTTCTACTTTTATTTAAAGGTTTATTTCAGTCCAAATGAACAAATCCAAATGTAATTTCCACCCTGGAAATGCAGAAGTGCTGTGGCTCTGGCCCTGGACCTGACAGGAGCTGTTTCCAGGACTGGACCAGGAAAGTCATGGAGCCACTGCACTTTTTTTGTTTTTAGGGCAATAAGGAGATTTTTAATTTACTTACAGACTTGAGATTTTGCATTTTTGTAGCTCAGGCCCTAAAATAAGCATTTTTTATGTCCAAAAAGTTGTGGGTTTTGTATAAAAGAGTGAATTTTATTTTCTGTTTTTTTTTTTTCATCTCTATTTCTGGTCCTGTAGCTTTTCTCACAGCCTCATGACACAACTACAGCAGCAGATTGTGAAATAACAGGTTGGACTGAACAAAAGGAGGTAGAACACTTCATTAGGGGTAAAAGGGGCAGTTTTAAAAGCAACATTAACAAAAATAATACGGACGAGGAGAAATGTACTGCCCTTAGGCCTCCAAGGGTTAAGCTTCACATAACGATGCGATTTTGTGAAATCTAAATAAATATTCAACAAATAATAACAAAAGTACATATAAATGATTAAAAAAGTGACAAAAACCATTATAAAATCTGTATGTAAATAAATATAAAGCTGTAGATCACAGGTGTCAAACATGCGGCCCGGGGGCCAGATCCGGCCCTCCAAGACCTTTAATCTGGCCCTTGGCTGATTTTCTATTAAAATATTAAAAATTTTCAGATTTTTCTGGTAATTTTCTGCGCAGCTTAGCATAGCAGCGTCTCCAGTGCTTCTGTGTGTGGCGCCTCCACCAGACAAATGAAGACCTGCCTCTTTCCAAACGCTCTTAAAGGACGATCGTTTTGACTGTGACCGTGACCCTCATCAGCAAAATGTCAAAAATAAGAAAAGTGGAGCTGAGTGCAGGATTTTCCAAGAAAAATGGACTAATTCTTATTTGTTCACGGAGGTGAATGGGAAACATGTACGATCTTAAACGCCACTACGAGACACTGCGAAAAATACAATAACTTGAACGGAGAATTGAGAAGACAGAAGATAAACGAATTATTGCTGAAACTGAAGAAACAGACGTCTGTTTTCACCCAGGGGCCAAGAGGCTACTGATGCTGCTGTGAAAACAACCTGACCTAGCATAATATTATAATATTTTGTAAAAGAAAATCAAATAAAAAAGATTTCTGTAATAGATTTGCGTTTCTCTGCACAAATATTTGGACTCATTGCTATTTTTGGGGTATATTTGCCATGAGTTTTCTGATCCGGCCCCTTTGGAGTCAAGGTTGGTTGTATACGGCCCCCGGACCAAAATGAGTTTGACGCCTCTGCTGTAGATGAAGCCATAACCCACAGACCTGTTTATTTTACTTTGTCTTTGGAACTAAAACCACATCAAATAAACATTGTGTGAACTTCCTGTCACAGAATCGCTCCGTTTCAGCCCACGGAGGTCGATCTGTTCGCTCACAAATAGGTTATTTATACGTAATGACCTCAAAACACGGCTGAAGCCTTCGTGTGTCACCGTTAAACATCTGTGACTCAAAACATGAACAGTCACTTTTCAAACAGAGCGGCTAAACTGCAGAAACTCGTCACGGTGAAGAATTCTGACTCCCTGAATGCAGAAAGCAAATGAGGATTAAACCCGGACTGTTTGTTCTGTTTTTTTTCACGTTTTTAAGACTGTAAATATCTGGTACAGCGCCTTAAATTCCACAGTTTGGAACACACAAACCAGCAACATTTCCACCAGAAGAGTGACTTATAATACAGCTTTAAAATGACAAAAACTCTTGAAAAAATCGTGGAACATTCCTGGTGAATGTGTGGTCAGGTTTAGCGGGTCAGATCTGCGGAGAGGCGACCCCCGCTCACAGTAAGAATCCATGTTTTTCTAGGGTTTTCTGAGCATCAGTGTGAATCTGAATAAATGCTTTTATGATAAGTCTGAGATGCTGTTGAGCAGAGGTGTCAAACATGCGGCCCGGGGGATGGATCCGGCCGTCAAAGACCTTTAATCCGGCCCTCGACTGAGTATCTATTATTTCTATTATTATGACATTTTAATTTTTCAGATTTTTTTGGTCATTTTTTGCGCCGCTTAGCCCAGCAGCGTCTCCAGCAGAGCAGCACAAATAAAGACTTTCCTCTTTCCAAACGCTGTTAAAGGACGATGGTTCTGACTGTGACCGTGACCCTCATCAGCAAAACGTCAGAAATGAGAAAAGTGGAGCTGAGCGCAGGATTTTCCAACATAAATGGACTAATTCCTGTTTCCTGTTGGGAAAACTGTGCTCGGTGTTTGCGACAAGTGGCGACGCTCAAGGAAAATAATCTTCAGAATCAGAATAGCCTTTATTGTCATTGTAACAAAAGATACAACGAAATTGAGTGGCATCTCCCTTTTTGTTTAAAAGAAAACACAAACAAAAAAAATAAATACAGACAAACACAAAAATAAATACAAACACAAAATAAATACAAGATTAAAAAAAAGATTTAAAGGAGGTAGATATATGACAATTATTGCACATGATTTGGAAAGTGACCAGTGGTGTAAAGTGCAGATTTAGTGAATTGTCAGAGCTGAATACTGTAAATTGAGTGCTGTGACAGCTCTTGGATAGAAACTGTCCCTGAATCTGTTAGTCCATGAGCGGAGTGACCTGTAGCGCCTGCCAGAGGGCAACAGGGCAAGAAGGTGATGGCCGGGGTGTGAAGTGTCCTTGACAATGTTCAGAGCTCTCCTGAGGCAGCTGGAGTTGTATAAGTCCAGAAGAGAGGGCAGAGGGCAGCCGATAATCTTCTCTGCTGTCCTTACTACCCTGTGCAACCTCTTCTTCTCTGCCTCAGTGCAGCTGGAGTACCACACCGTGATGGCATAGGTCAGCAGACTCTCTATGCTGGAGCGGTAGAAGGTCACCAGCAGCTGGGTGTTCAGGTTCTCCCTCCTGAGAACCCTCAGGAAATGAAGCTGCTGCTGGGCTTTCTTTACCACTGCCACTGCCGCTAAACGTCACTAAGAGACACGGTGAAAAGCAGAATAACCTGAACAGAGGATTGAGAAGACAGAAGATAAACGAACTCTTGCCGGGACGGGAGGAACAGCCTGGTCCTGATCGAGAGCATCGTATTACAGCAGATTGTAAAAGAAAGAGTTCAGCAAATAAAGATTTGTCTTTCTCTGCACAAATATTTGGACTTATTATTAACTTTCTCAAATCCAGTTTCATTCATAGAGCGATGGAGGAGTGGAATGTGTTTCCTCTTTCTTTGATAAAAAACTGAACAAAAGAAGTTTTTAAAATTAAATTAAAACTTTTTTTAGGAATAAATTACGTACAAAATGAATTGACGTTTGAACTTTTTATGATGGAAATATAATGAAATGAGATTAAGCCTTGAGGATTTTAGGGCATAAATCATGTTGGTAGCAGCAAAAAAAGGAATGACAAGGAAATGGCTTAAAGCAGAAGCACCAACAAAAGACGAGTGGGTCGACGTGATTCACAATATTTACATTATGGAAAAATTAACTTCTGCTCTGAGATTAGAAACAGAAAAATGTGAAAAGATGTGGAAGGTTTGGCTGAACTTTGTCAAAACGACATGTTTGGACACAGCTACCATATTTAGTTTTTTCTTTTTTTGTTTCTTTTGTTTTTGCTCTTTGTTTTTTCTAAATGTTCTTTTTCAAACATAAAAGTAAAAATGTGTATTTCATTTTGAAGTTTAAGTATTAGAAAATGAAGGTGTCTTATATAATATTTGCATTTATGTAAGTGTCATTATTGTCTTGAAAAATCAATAAACAAATAATTGAAAAGAATTTTAGGGAAGAATTTTACTGTTTTTAATTATGTGTAACTGTAACTTGTTGTGGCTGTAATTTAAAATATATTTTTGCACAGAACGAGGAATATGCAGAAAGTTCCATGCACACTCAACAAAAATATAAACGCTAAACACTTTTGTTTTTGCTCCCATTTGTCATGAGATGGACTCAAAGATCTAAAATTCATTCCAGATACACAATATTACCATTTCTCTCAAACATTGTTCACAAATCTGTCTAAATGTGTGATAGTGGCACTTTTGCTTTGCTGAGATAATCCATCCCACCTCACAGGTGCCACATCAAGATGCTCATCAGACACCATGATTAGTGCACAGGTGTACCTTAGACCTTAGACTGCCCACAATAAAAGGCCACTCTGAAATGTGCAGTTTTGTCTCACAGCAAAATGCCACAGATGGCGCAAGCATTGAGGGAGCGTGCAATTGGCATGCTGACAGCAGGAATGTCAACCAGATCTGTTGCTCGGGCATTGAATGTTCATTTCTCCACCATAAGCCGTCTCCAAAGGCGTTTCAGAGAATATGGCAGTACATCCAACCGGCCTCACAACCGCAGACCACGTGTAACCACACCAGCCCAGGACCTCCACATCCAGCAGGTTCACCTCCAAGATCGTTTGAGACCAGCTACTCAGACAGCTGCTGAAACAATTGGTTTGCATAACCAAAGAATTTCTGCACAAACTGTCAGAAACCGTCTCAGGGAAGCTCAACTGCTCGTCGTCCTCATCGGGGTCTTAACCTGACTCCAGATCGTCGCCGTAACAGACTTGAGTGGGCAAATGCCCACATTCGATGGCGTCTGGCACGTTGGAGAGGTGTTCTCTTCACGGATGAATCTCGGTTTACATTGTTCAGGGCAGATGGCAGACAGCGTGTGTGGCGTCGTGTGGGTGAGCGCTTTGCTGATGTCAGCGTGTACCAGTTCCCACTAATATCCAGCAACTTCGCACATCCATTGAAGAGGAGTGGACCAACATTCCACAGGCCACAATTG
Source organism: Odontamblyopus rebecca (assembly GCA_030686955.1). Classification (NCBI taxonomy): domain Eukaryota; kingdom Metazoa; phylum Chordata; class Actinopteri; order Gobiiformes; family Gobiidae; genus Odontamblyopus; species Odontamblyopus rebecca. Next base: position 41,773,397 of record CM060656.1, on the reverse strand, counting down.
ACAATCTGATAAACTCTATGCGAAGAAGATGTGTTGCACTGCATGAGGCAAATGGTGGTCACACCAGATACTGACTGGTTCTGAGTCCCCAGACCCCCAATAAAGCAACAACTGCACATTTCAGGCCTTTTATTGTGGACAGTCTAAGGTTCACCTGTGCACTAATCATGGTGTCTGATGAGCATCTTGATGTGGCACCTGTGAGGTGGGATGGATTATCTCAGCAAAGCAAAAGTGCCACTATCACACATTTAGACAGATTTGTGAACAATGTTTGAGAGAAATGGTAATATTGTGTATCTGGAATGAATTTGAGATCTTTGAGTCCATTTCATGACAAATGGGAGCAAAAACAAAAGTGTTGCGTTTATATTTTTGTTGAGTGTATAATGTGGGTTATTTGTCATAAATGTAATTATTGTTTTAATGTATGTTTTAGAAAAGGAAGAGTAGCTTTTAAGCACAGCTAATGGGGAAACTATTAATAAACGACAATATTGCTGTTTACGGGGTATAAACGCCATGAGTTTTCTGAAAGCAACGCTAAACTGAGACAAGCAGCCATCAGAAAAGTTACATAATAGAGCTTTAAAGGGCTAAGGGCGACACTTGAACAAAGAACAATACTTTGTGGGAACATCTGCAGTCTGTGTATGCGATAAACAAACAAACATGGCGGCGTAACAGGGGGTATTGTGCTTCTGTGGGGCGATGACTGCAAACGTAACACATTTAGATCAGCACGTTTCCCTTTGGCGTCTCAGAAGAGTTTCAGTTCCGTTTTTTGACTCCCCCAGAGCCTTATCACAGCAGCAGCAGCGCATCCTGCCCACGAAAACACCGCTGCAGATCGCGTCAGATTTGTCGAGTCTTTGTGCACAGTGTCGCGTCAGGTTTTTGTATGTTTGTGGAGAATTGTCGTGTTTTACGTCCTGTCGTGTTTTAAGTGGCTCAGAGACTTTAAGCAGCTCTGTTTGTGTTAGATTTGATCATAGATTGTGTTATTTATTCTCTGTTTTGCACAAGTCTCCACCAAAGTTCATCTGTGACATGTTAGAGCCACATGAACCTTCTGCTTCTGAGGAGTAGTGAAAGGAGCTTTATTCAAAACAATACTTCAGTGTAAAAAGAAGAGTTTGTTTTGTTGGGTTTTTTTTTCAACCCACTGGAGCTGTCATATAATTTTGAGCTGAAAAGGGGCAGATGTGATGAGCTTTTCTTTCTGTACCTTTCACTCATATTTCTGTTAAAGTTGTACAGGTGTAAGTGTGTTGGATTTACTTTGTTTTGTTTTAATGAATGAAATAAATAAATACATGAAAAAAATAATGAAGGAGCTCAGTGACCTCCTGCTGTAGTCCTGGTTTAGTCCTGGTCTAGTCCTGGTTTAGTCCTGGTTTAGTCCAGTTTAGTCCTGGTCTAGTCCTGGTTTAGTCCTGGTTTAGGCCTGGTTTAGTCCTGGTTTAGTCCTGGTTTAGTCCTGGTTTAGCCCTGGTTAAGTCCTGGTTCAGTCCTGGTCTAGTCCTGGTTTAATCCTGGTTTAGGCCTGGTTTAGTCCTGGTTTAGGCCTGGTTTAGTCCTGGTTTAGTCCTGGTTTAGTCGTGGTCTAGTCCTGGTTTAGCCCTGGTTTAGTCCTGGTTTAGTCCTGGTTTAGTCCTGGTCTAGTCCTGGTTTAGTCCTTGTCTAGTCCTGGTTTAGGCCTGGTTTAGTCCTGGTTTCGTCCTGGTTCAGTCCTGGTTTAGTCCTGGTTTAGCCCTGGTTTAGTCCTGGTTCAGTCCTGGTTTAGTCCTGGTTCAGTCCTGGTTTAGTCCTGGTTTAGGCCTGGTTTAGTCCTGGTTTAGTCCTGGTTTAGTCCTGGTTTAGTCCTGGTTTAGTCCTGGTTTAGTCCTGGTTTAGCCCTGGTTGAGTCCTGGTTTAGTCCTGGTTTGGTCCTGGTTTAGTCCTGGTTCAGTCCTGGTTTAGTCCTGGTTTAGTTTTAATTTAATGTCTCTCTCTGTTTAATTTTAGGATGATTATTTATGTTTGTATTTGTATTTTTCATTGTGTGTTTCTTGTATTTCTGTGCAGCTCTTTGAATGACTGTGTGTTTGTTACAGATAAACACACTCAGACACTTTACATCACTGCACATTTCATCGCACACAGAACTTTAAACATATTTGCACATGACACAACCTCGCGGCTACATTAAGCTGCACTGTCCCAATCCAATAAACAAAGAAAGAAAGAAATGAACAAAAGACATCGCACACAGTAGATTAACAACGCTTCAGATGTTCACAGATTACATTTCGACCGTTTAAACCGCACAAATCTCAGTCTGTGCTGATATCGACGTCACAAAATCGATTTTTAATTGTAATTGTAGAATCAGTCTGAACAAGTTCCTTCTGTTTCCTCCAGGACCAGAACGTTAGTGCTGCTCAGTCGTTTCACTGATGCTCGTCGTTGTTTCCTTTAAGTTTCCGTCTTTCTTCCCTTGATCGTTGTGGATAAATTCTTCATGGACAGAATCTGTTCTTTGTTCCTTGTTGGATGAAGATTTGGTGTTGGGGCAGATTTATGAAGCTGCTCAAAAACATGACACACTTTTCCACAGGGATTTTGCCGTAGAAAAACATCGACCGGAAGCTGCACGACTCGACATCGCGATGATCGTCTGTTGTGTTTGTGGGCGGAGTCTGGGCGTTTAGTCCCTCTATATCAGGGGTGTCAAACTCATTGTGGTCCGGGGGCCGTATGCAGCCTACTTTGATCCCAAAAGGGCCGGATCAGAAAACTCAGTTCTCTCTTCAAGTTATTGTATTTTTCTCCGTGTCTCGTAGTGGTGTTTAAGATTATATTCCTCGAGCAACGCCACTTGTTCCAAACACACTGAGCACAGATTTCCCATTCACCTCTGTCAACAAATAAGAATTAGACTATTTTTCTTGGGAAATCCTGAACTCAGCATCTGCTTTTCTCATTTTTTGACATTTTGCTGATGAGGGTCACGGTCGACAGTCAAAACGATCGTCCTTTAAGAGCGTTTGGAAAGAGGAAAGTCTTCATTTGTGCTGCTCTGGTGGGAGTCGCAACGTACAGAAACGCCGGAGACGCTGCTATGCTAAACGGAGCAGAAAATTAACAGAAAATCTGAAAATTTTAAGTATTTTAATAAAAAAATCAGCCGACGGCCAGATTAAAGGTCTTGGAGGGCCGGATCTGGCCCCCGGGCCGCATGTTTGACACATGTGCTCTATATAATATAATATATTGCTGCTGAAAATTAACATCTTTCTTTAGTCAAAACCTGAGCTTGTAACCCTATGGTGAAAGGGAGATCACTTAACAGCCACCCGTAAAGTACTGGCCATATAAACACATAATAAAACAGATTATTTTCCTTATCTGGAGACCCGTGTTCTCACTGTCGACTCGAGCCGACGATTTTCAGACTTTTACAGTTGAAACGGCGCCTCTGTCAGCGCGATTAACTTATCTGGAAAACGCAGCGCCGCAGAATGAAGCCTCTGAACGCAAAGTACGGCGCTGCGCACGGCTCACTGTTTCTGTTTTGACGGCGCCTTATCTGATTGGCCGCTCTTCAGACGCCTTTGTGCGCACACTTTTTTATCAAAGCGTCAACAGTCTTTAGACTAATGGCAGTTCTGGCACCTTCTCTTCTCCTCGCACTGTTTTCATTGGTTTTGTCGTGTACTTTTTGCTGTGCTTTTGTGTAGGCGGTGCTGAAGTGACTGGATTTGCTTAAGTGGCGGTGGATTAAGTACGTGATTTTGTTACTGAAGTAAAAGTACAGATCCAGGGTCAAGTAAAAGTATCACCTGAAAAAATCTACTTCCAACCCAACTTTATTTGTACAGCACACACTACAAAAAAGGATTTTCTATCATAGTTAAACTGACTTGAATTAAGCAGATTCATTTTAAAAGAGAAATTTAAAGATGTTTTTACTTAATAAGATGAGACTTTTTTTTACTTGTTTCAAGATATTCATCCTGATTTATCTTATCTCGATATTACAACTTATTCTAAGCACTTTTTATATTAACTCAGTCCAGGTTAAGCCTCTTTAACTTCCTTCTCAAACCAATAAGGTGAAAAATCTGTCCATAAACACTTGAAACTCGTGTTTTCTGCTTAGAACAAGATTCATATTTCGTCTTGTTTTCAGAAAATTTGGTAAGTGAAAATTTCTTACTGCACTGGCAGAAAATTTCACTTAAAATAGGGCATTTTTACCTCAAAATTGGTACATTTTTTATTTTTTGATAGGCCTTTTTTGTGGTGCATTTTACCAACACATAGATGGCACGATATAAATTAACACATGAATTCATATAAAGCATAAAATAAATAAAAAGCAGATCAATAAAAAACTAAAGTACTACATTAGCAAATAGAAAACTAGCAAATAAAATCAGTAAAAGAGACAGAGGAGCACACGATTCTCACGTCGTGTTAAAATCCAGTGAGTAAAAGTGTTTTTAAACGAGATTTAAAAGAATCGACTGAAAAGACGGTTTTAGGCCCACGGATATTTTTAAAAAAGGGGAAATTTCCCTTCGTTTGTGCCCGTCTTTTACACGCAAACAAAGAATTTGCCTCTGAAAACGAATCTTTCTAAAAACTCCGGCTAAAGTGGAGATTTTGGGAAACTCCAGTTTGGCTTTTGTAAAGTGACATAAACGGCGTTTTAGGCAGTTGACGCCAAAGTGAGACCAGTGTTAACGTGTTTCTGTGGTGATGATCAGAAGCGTCAGAGCAGCAGTCGCGTCACTTCTGCTCAAACACTCGTCCTGTGTTTGCATTTGCACAGCTGATGTTTCAGATCCATGAAGAGACGAATGAGGCTCGGAGCTCAGCACTTTTCCCTCTTCTCCTTACGACACCTGCGTGAAGTCGCCCCATCAAACTCAAACCTACACAAAAACTATGTCCATCGTTTGTGCTGCAAAAAGTTTCTTTTACAGCTCAAACTGGGGTCAGACCCACAGGAAGCTTCAAAATGCTCGAAAGCGCCCAAAATGGAGTCAGTCGTTTGTGCTGCAAAAAGTTTCATTTGTGTGATTCTGGTTCTTCAGATATTTGCAGTTTTATTTTGGTCAATGACGTCGTCCAGAACCTCAGAATGTGAAACAGCCTCAAAACAGGAAGAAAATGATAGAAAACGTTTGTATTTGGTTTGTGCTGTTTTGTGCTGTGACAGTTTCATTTGTGTGAGTTTATTTCTAAAATTATTCATTATTATTTCTGTGGTAATTATAGGACGTCATTTCTGCTCAGCTGACAGAGACAAACTCCACAAAACTAGTGAAAAACGACCTGAGGCTGAGGAAAAGTCTGTGTTATTATAAAATATGAATCAAAAGCAAATGACTAAAGACTGAAACAGACTGTTACATAGTTTTTGTGTAGATTTGTGTTTGATGGGGCGACTCCACGGACGTCCCTACGACTTAAAGACCCAGTCGCCGTCACCGCCAACGTCGCCATTTTTGGGTCCTTCCCGGGCGGACGCTGTCTGGTGGGATCATTCTGAAAATGAAGTGGTTTCCCGGAGGATCGGAGTGAAAATTTGAGGATGTGGCGGTCGTCCCTTAGATGATTTAGAGGCTTGGCGTAGATTTATACGGGTTCATGTAAGCGGAAACTTTTTTGGAAATGATGTTCAGTTCAGTTCAGTTCATCTTTATTCCAGACTCATGGTCCATTTTTAAAAACAAACACGGACAGTGTCAATACAAAACATTTATATTGTTAAAAGAGCCTCACCAGTGTCTCCACATCCTGGACTGATATCGTTTTGCACTGAATCTCATATTTGTGAGTGACAATATTATTTCATTGTGCGATTTGTTCCGTCTGCAGATAAAACTGTACATTAAAGTTCTCAGTAGAGCTGCAGACTGTTCACTCTGCAGGAACAAACATCTCAGTCGATCTCGTCCATCGTGGCCTCCTCAAAACCACCGCAGAGCTTCATTATTCATGTTAGCATGCGCGAGTTCGCATGTGCAGCCTGTTTATAGAGCTCCGACCCTTTCTTCACTTTTTCTTGCTTTTTTGCTGCTGCTGCTGCTCCACTGAGAGACACAGGAAATCTTTCCTGCCTGTCGCCGTCAAACTGTTGAACTCGGCACTTTAAATCACAAACTCCTGTAATATCCAATTCCTGCTCACACATGTGTATAGATGTAAATATGTTGCACTATTTTTATCTTATTGCATTTACCTTATCTTATTTTTGAAAACTTGATTCTATCTACATGTTTTTGGTCGGTCGCATCTGTAACAAAGAAAATTTCCCCTCGGGGATGAATAAAAGTAATTCTGACTCTGATTCTGGCACCTGTGGCCTTTGCAAACAGCTTTTTTGTAATGAACCCAGAGGTGGACTGTGCACAACGACGTCCAATATGATTTAAACAAGAACAACTTTACATCATTCGTACAAGAGCCAAACTTACATAAGAGTGTTTGCCTGAGCACAGAGCGTCCTGCACTGACCGGGATGTGAACATAATCAGAGATCTTGGAACTGGTCCTGCGGGACGACCGCCATCTGCCCAGAGCGAGTTGGATTCATCGGAGGCACTAAGCTATTTGCTGGGGTCGCCGGGGTCACGAGTAGCCTGATGTGCCATAGGGTATCATAACTAGCACTATAACAGAAGCCTTCTTGGTGCTGGACCCGGCGAACGAGTTTGCTCGGCTGTATTCTCCAGTCCGCCACCCACCTGCTAGCGGTGCGCTGCTAACCTATTGTGCCGTGGCCGTGCTGGTATCAGCCTCGCTCCTCTTGTTGTCACAGCTCTACATATCCCCCAATACAGTGTCAGTGACTCTGTTGCTTGTACTTTTAGTGACTTTCCTGGTTTGGCCCCCTGACACTGTAACCCAAAACAACAGCGATGGGCCCCGCCCCCTTCAGGTCCCCTCCAGTGTTGGGACGCGCAGTGATTTTCCTGCAAAACTGCCGCTGTATAAATGGGACCCAATAATAACAGCGAACTGACGCATCTTGGAATTATCTATGTTTGGGACTAGTTATTTTAAAATGAAAGAAAACACTTTCTGTGGTTCTGTAAATATACGGACACATAGTGAAATGTCTAATTGTTTTATAAGAAAGAAATGTTTTATCCTGCTTCTACTTTTGCTCTCAGGCAATATTGAAAGCAACCCTGGCCCCCTGTCACAGCATATTGGTAAACCTGAGGAATTTCGATGCAGATCTGGCTTTGGCATTCTACATATTAATGTAAGAAGCCTGCTACCTAAAATGGACTTAATAAAAATCTGGATCAATTCCACAGATACTGACATCCTTGTATTATCTGAAACTTGGCTAAATTACAATTGTAACTGCAATTACAGACAAGGATATTTCTTTACCAGGTTATAAGGTCTATCGTTGTGACCGTCCTAAAAAGGGTGGAGGGGCAGCAATCTTTATTAAGAACAAATTTGTTGTCACCGTATTATCATCAATGTCAGTGCAAAAGCAATTTGAACTTTCTAATGATCAGTCTATAACTATTATGGGATGTTATAGGCCACCATCAGCTTGTAGTGATGCCATCACAGCACTTTATGATAACATGGTTGGTCTATATGCAAATGAGCTTGTTCTGGTGAGTGATCTGAACCTTGATTGGCTGAACCCCACATCTGACACACTTCACAATCACAAGTCAGTCTGTGATTCTTTAAACCTTGTTCAGTTGATTGATCGCCCCACTCGCCCAAATAATACATTTCCAAACAGATCGTCTTTGATTGATCTAATTCGAACTAATTCTCCTCACATGTACAGTGATATTGGCATCTTTGCAAATGATCTAAGTGACCATTGTGCTATTGCTACTGTCAGAAATGTAAAATTACCAAAGATAAAACCTGGTGCTGTGGTGAAACGAGATCTGAAGCACTTCAGTGAGCATTTCTTCGTGACTTGTCACTTTTTGAGTGGAGTAGAGTATCACTTTTTGATGATGTTGAATTAGCTTGGAAATATTTACAGGATGAACTCCTTAGATTAATAGACAAACATGCACCCCTACGTACATTTAGGGTGAAAGGAAGAAAAAATCCATGTTTTTCTCCTGAGATTGGCAATCTTTAGAGAGAACATGACCAGGTCTGGGCTAAAGCCAGAAAAAGTAAACTTGACTCTGGCTTAGCTTTCGTCAGCTCAGAAATAACTGTACATCGGCCATTAAAAAAGCTAAGTCTGAATTTTATCTTACAGAAATGACAAAGAACTTAAATGATCCAAGAAAGTTTTGGAAAACTGTCAAATCTACTTTTGCGCCCTCAGGGTCAAGTGAGCTTCCAGAGTTCTTCATTCTGAATGGGAGACATGTGACCGAGGAGTCTGAAATGTTGCATTATTTCAATGAACACTTTATTTCAGCTGGCTCTGTCTTTGACCTCCTAAATCCTACTTCAAATTCAGAGGAAAAAACCTTACCTACGTTTGGTGTGAGTACTTGTGTTAATGACATTTAGGTTCTCTAGCATTTCCTCCTCTTAAGAATCTGGACACCAGGAAGGTCCAGATAAATTAGACCCCCTTTTCTCAAATTGGCTGCTGACTCTGTTGCTGAGCCTCTATCACACATTTTTAATTTAAGTCTTTTAAGTAATAAGATTCCAAAAGTGTGGAAGACTGAAGACTGCCTTTGTTCTTCCCCTTCTTAAAGGAGGCGACTCTTCAGAGCTCAACAATTACAGGCTGATCTCCAAATTATGTGTCCTGACCAAGACTTTTGAGAGACTTGTCAGTGATCAATTAAAGAGCTTTTTGTAATCTAATAAGATCGTGAATGATTTTCAGTCTGACTTCAGAAAGCATCATAGTTCTGTTACTGCCACATTGAAGGTTCTATATGATATTATAAGGGCTCTTGATGGCAAAAACTGTTGTGCTGCTCTGTTCATTGACCTTTCCAAGGCATTTGATACTGTGGATCACACTATTATGATCAAAACTTTAGTCAACAGTGGCATTTCTAATCAAGCAGCTAATTGGTTCCATGATTATTTGTCAAATAGATCACAGTGTGTTCAAATGTCTGGGTCAGTGTCTTCCTTCTTAGAGGTCACAAAAGGTGTACCTCAGGGTTCGGTCTTAGGACCAATTTTATTTTCAATCTATGTTAACAATCTTTGTGAAAATCTGCCAAACTCTACTTATCATCTTTATGCTGATGATACTTTATGATGATGTACTGAAATCTCTTCCACAGACTGTTGAATTTTTACAATCATCTTTTGATGCTGTTCAGGCTCATCTGCATTCATTGAAATTGGTTCTGAATGCTGAACCAGAGTCTGGATAAAAGCCACAGGTGATAAAAACTGGATTAACCACTGCATTTTTCTGTTTGTCAATCTTAACATTTTCATCAATGATGCCCCGAGGTTTGTAGCTGTTGTTTTGTGTATTTGCTCAAAGTTGGGACGGAAACTCAAATTATTTGTGCTAAAAAAATATAAAGAAAAGTACTTTTTACTTTTCAGTCCAGATCTAAAATGTAGTGGAGTCGAAAGTACAGATGCACCTTCTCAAATGTAATGACGTAAAAGGAAAAATAATCCACTGTAAATGTACAGATACCTAAAAACTGCACTTTCACTTTTGTACTTTATGTTCTTCCACTGCCATTAACCCTTAAATACCTGAGCCTTTTATGGCTAGTTTTTTTAAGTGTGTTTTTTCTGTGTATTAATGCAACTAGAATCTCAACCCTTTCAAGTATAGAAAAAGTTAAAGACGTCATTTTTTTCAGGACAACTTGGACTGTCATATAATGATTGATGAGTTCATGCCAGAGAAAGAAATTAATTTGTTTAATAACTATATACACAGAAGAAAAAACAAGGTAAGGTAAGGTAAGGTTTATTTATACAGCGCTTTACACAGACACATGTCCCCAAAGCGCTTTACACAGCATTTTACAGAGCATTATTCATTCACTCCATACCTGGTGGTGATAAACTACTGTTATAGCCACAGTTGCCCTGGGGCAGACTGACAGAGGCGCGGCTGCCAGGCCAAGCGGTGCCAACGGTCCCTCCGACCCCCACCAACACTCACTCACACAACTTTCACACCTACAGGGCATGTTTTGGGTTGATGGGGGAAACCAGAGCACCTGGAAGAAACCCATCCAGACACAGGGAGAACATGCAAACTCCACACAGAAAGGCCCGGGCGACCCGGAGATCAAACCCACAACCTTCTTGCTGTGAGGCATGAGTGCTGCCACTCAGCCACCGTGCCGCAAAACGGAAATTATTTTTTACAGATTTCGATAAAAAAACACAAAGATAAACAATGAATAAGCTTCTTGATTCTCAAATATATATATATAAAAAACTACTTTCTAACACACACACAACAGAAACTATTTACATTTTTCCTCCACTCATTTTTCCCCTCACTTGTGCCACTCCCTGAAACAGAACAACAACACAACACATGTTTGTGTATATGTCATTGTGCAGGTTGTGTGCACAGGTTTATTTCTTTATATTTTTGTTACTTGGCATTATTATTCCTTGATTATTCCCACCGTTGTTCTCATTCCATGTAACTAACCTGTGGCAGCTCTTTGCCCTGATTGGATGTTTCAGTCATTTGTGCGTCTGATTGGCCGAGAGACCGACTGTGTCACAGGACGTCGTCATTATTTACATCAGAAATCAAAATGGAGGTCCGCGATGAAAAGTTACTACTGTTTTTACCATAAAATGTTAAAATAATCACGTTACCGCAAACCTACCGCAGTGAAAATGGATTAATCCTCACCGGAAATAACGCTGGACTGACCGCTGGCGGTGAAAATGTTTTTGAAAGGAAATATTTGTCCCGAGCCCCTCGTAGATCATCCAAAGGCTAAAGCCTCCAAACAAAGTTTTCTTCATTAGAATCCGTTGCGTGGTTTTTGAGTTATTTAAAAAAAAAAAAGCTGACTGATGGTTGCTAAAAAAACAAACAAACTGTTATTAAACTTTAATATTTGCTCTATTTACATCTGCATTTATTTTATTTTTGTGTAGCTGGACGAGCGCAGGTAAAAGCAAATTATATGATACAATTATGATTAAAAAAGGTGCATTGTGTAACTTTTCATCAAGTGCTTTTCCCCATGGAGATGTTATTGTTTTGTCTGGAATGTTCTGCAGTATGGCATTAAACCTTTCTGTCTCCATGGAGACCAAACCAGGCCACGTTACAGGTCAGATCTGTGGAGAGGCGACTCCGCTCACAGTCAGAATGTTTGTTTTTTCTCTGTATTTTTGAGCTCTAAAACCCCCTGTGATTGAATAAATGTAAAGTAGAGCTGTTTAAAGTCACACTGTGGAACATTCCAGGCAGAGCAATGACGTATCCATAGAAACAAGCAGGTGACCTACCCTCTACTGAAATGTTACACAGTGCATTTAAATAAATGAAGAGCAGTGGCATCCCAGAAAACCCCAGCACAGTAAAAGCCCCACCCTAAAGGTAAACACGGTTTTACTGTTTGTAAAACAGGTCGAATCACACGAACGTTTGATTTAACCCATTAACCATTGGCTCAGGTTCAAATCCACAACTAACTTCATAAACAAGTTTATCCCCTGAAGACCTGAGGGCAAAACTGTGGGTTATAAGACGAAAAGGCCAAAAAGGAACTGAATTTTCTTCAACTTTCAAGCCCCATTTCACAGTTTTTACAGTTTGAATGATTAAAATTGCCAAAAGTAGCGGAAAGTTAAGTTCATTTAAAACAGTGGGGTCACCGCTGATCCCTGTGGTCGTGAACAGGTTTGTACAGGTGTTAAGTAAATGCAGAGTCGGGGCGAGCGTCCCAGCAGCTCCGCTGTCCGTCACACTGGTCCTCAGGGTCTGCGGGAGGAGGCGGCTCGTGGATCACAGATCTCGTCTCCAAAGGCCAAACGATGCGCTCACTACAGTGTTTCTCTGACTCTGCATTTTCAGCGGCTCTTTAGGCGACGGGTAAACTTTAGTCTGGGTTTCCAAACACGTCTTTGGTGTGCACACATCAGCGGTTTCTCCTTTACCTTTGGAGTTGGCTCTGCAGGAGGCTGGGCGATGTGCAGGAAGCTTCTGTGTCTATAGGCCTGGATCAGTGTAAAGCAGGTGATTAAAAAATGAAAGTTGGATACAAGGAATCCAAGATGGCGCCTGTGATTGGCTTGGCCTCTGCTCCATCTCAACTGTCTCGCATTGTTCTGAGCTGTCTGATATTATATTTTGCTTTTATCGAGCCTGTCAACTAACTGTGTCTCAGCTGTCATTCAATATCAATATGATCGGCACACTTTATTTCGTATTAAGGAGCGAATGGAGGATGTTTGCATTACCTGGGCCAGGTATACGGAGTATTTCCCTCCAAAATTTGAATGCGCCACGTCATCTCCTGAATACTTGCGGCTGGCAAAGCGCCGCCGAAGAAGGAAGCAGGGATCCAGGGCTGGGATTCAGACCAGGCTGAGGAAGGAGTGGGGGAAAATCACCGTGAGCGGATTCGGATTTGCCGGGACGAGCGCTGCCTCCGGCCGGTTCCAGTCTGCGAGCCAGGGTGGGATCCGGCCCATGCGTCACCGCTGTCCCGTGCGTCGCCGCGTCTGTGGCACTCTGACCGGATCTTCCCTGACTCGACAAGCCAAGCTCCCAGCACCGCGTGAGCGGATCCTACGAGCTGTCACCTGTGTGGAAGGTCTCCTGTCGCCTTTGCGATGTCCAGCTGGCCAGCGCGCATCTGCGGCCGAGTGCGCTAAGCCAATACGGATCGCCCTGCTGAACGCTCGCTCTATAGCGAATAAAGCTTTTTTCCTTGGTGACTTGTTTAAAGAAGAACGCTTGGATTTTATGTTCTTGACGGAGACTTGGCAGCGAGAACAGGAATACACCCACTTGAATGAACTGTGCCCACCGGATTGTTCCGGTGTTTGGGACCCCGCGTGTTGCCCGGCGTGGAGGCGGACTCGCTCTCATCTACCGGGACAGCTTCTCCTGTAGACTTATGAAGCCGGACCCTTTCTACTCATTTGAGCTGCAGTTGGCTGAGGTTGGTCATACTGACTCATTTTATTGTGTTTTAATATATAGACTCTCCTGGTCCAGCACGTGCGTTCTTGGATGATTTTTTCTGAGTTTCTATCCTCTGTTATCAAACTTGAGAAAGTTTTAATTCTTGGGGATTTTAACATACACATTGATGACCCTTCTTGCAGTGTGGCCTCTGAGTTACTGTCACTCACTGAGTCCTTTCATTTTAAACAGCATGTGTCGGGTCCCACACATAAGAAAGGACATATATTGGACCTTGTTTTTTCCTTTGGCCTTAACATAGACCAGCTCAGTATTGTGGATGTTCATGTTACAGACCACAGCTGTGTGTATTTTAATTTGTCTTTTGATGTAGATCGCCATCCGCATAAAGTGATTTCTCAAAGGCACTATAAATCAAACTGCAGTTGAGAAATTCTCTGAATTATTTGAACCAAGTTGTTGTGACAGTTGCAATGAAGCGGATTCTTTTGCCCAGTCTTTTAATAACCATTGCTCTGTCTATCTTAAATGAGGTTGCTCCTGTTAAGATCAAAAATATCTCCTCCTAATAAACCCTGTCCATGGATGAATGAGAACATCATGGCTTTTAGGAGAACATGTCGTCAGGTAGAGCGCCTGTGGAAATCTACACCGCTTGAAGTACACAGACTACGTTTAAGAGAGTTGATTTCATCGCTGAATGAAATGATTAAACAGGCCAGATCGGATTATTTTTCTAATCTTGTGAATTTGAACAAGAAAATCCAAAAATCTTGTTTGATACCATCCATAACATTGTATCACCTTCAGCTCACGGGTGCCCATACACACAACAGAAGACTGTAACACATTTTTAAACTTTTTTGTGAAAAAGGTTGACGATATCAGGGCAAATGTGAAGCCATCTCCGAATAGTCCCCCCAGTGTTGGTTCTCCGTTGTGCTCTTGTGTCTTCATTTATGCCTGTGACTTTGGAGGATGTTAGTGCTTTACTAAAAAGATGAAACCCTCTTCCTGCCCACTTGATGTTGTACCCACCTCACTGTTTTTAAAGGTGTTTGATATGATTGGTCCACATATTGTCAGGTTGATAAATATTTCTCTGTCAACTGGGGGTAGTACCAAGGTCTCTCAAACAGGCAGTTTTAAGTCCTATTCTGAAGAGGCCAAATTTGGATCCATCAGAGCCAGGCAATTACCGGCCAATATCAAAATTGCCTTTTCTAGCTAAGGTTATCGAGAAAGTAGTTTCAGGGCAGCTGACTTCTTTTTCTGAATAGTCAGTGTATTCTTGATAAGTTTCAGTCTGGGTCTCGCAGGATGCATTCCACTGAGACTGCCCTGTTAAAGGTCTCTAATGATATATTAATGGCTGCAGACTCCGGTCAGTACAGTGTATTGGTTTTATTAGATCTGTCCTCAGCTTTTGACACAGTTGACCACAAAATACTGTTATGTCGACTGCAAAATGAGATAGGAATTTCTGGGACTGTTCTTTCATGGTTTTCTTCTTATCTGACCAACAGAACTTTTGCCATGTTTGTGAATAATATAATGTCTGAAGTCACTTCCCTGTTACACGGTGTCCCTCAGGGCTCAGTCCTAGGCCCAATTCTGTTCCTTTTGTACATCAGCTCCTCTCGGTAAAATTATAAGCACCTTCAAAAATGTGTCTTACCATTTGTATGCTGATGACATCCAGTTGTACTGCTCCTTCAATGATTCAGGGTTACACAAGTTAGCTGAGCTCTTAAATTGTGTCGCATCTATTCAGGACTGGCTTGCTCAGAACTGTCTTCAATTAAATTTTAGGAAAACTGAAACTCTGATCATTGCTCCTGAACAGAAAGTTCCTCTGATCAAACAACACCTGGGTTCTCTGGGCTCCTCTTCCCAGCCGAGCCTTAGAAACCTTGGTGTTCTATTTGACCAGTCAATGTCCTTGGACAGACATTCAAGACTTTTGGTTAAAAACTGCTTCTACCATCTGAGATCTATCTCTAAACTGAGTGCAATATTATCTAAATCTGATCTGGAATTGATTATCCATGCTTTTATTTCTTCTCGTTTAGATTATTGTAATTCTCTTTTACTTGTTTTAACAAATCTGCAGTCACTGTCTCCAGTTAGTCCAGAATGCTGCAGCGGGCTTTTAACAGGAACCAACAGAAGAGCACATATCACTCCGGTTTTATCTGCTTTACATTGGCTACCTGTCAAATTCAGAATTGATTTTAAAATTTTAGTCTTGACTTTTAGAGCTTTTTAATGGACAGGCCCCTGAATACATTTCAGAAATGTTGGTTCCTTACACCTCTGGCCGCTCTCCCTCCGGTCTTCAGGCCAAAACCTCCTGAAGGTCCCAAAGACCCCATTTAAAAACTCGAGGAGACCTGGCCTTTCAAGCAGTCGCCCCTAGACTGTGGAATGCCCTGCCTCTGTCTCTTCGTGTGGCTGAATCTGTTGATTCTTTTAAAAAGCAGCTAAAGACACTATTATTCAAACAAGCTTTTAGTTAATTCACTGCGCTTTGTCTTATTTACCTGTTTTAACATTTATTATTGTTGTTTTGCATTTTATCTATTTTTACTGCACTCTGTAAAGCACTTTGTGATTTTATCTGTGAAAAGGTGCTATATAAATAAAGTTTACTTACTTACTTACTTACTTACAAAGGTCCGATCAGTGAGTAAGTTCTCATATTCTGTAGGTCTGTGCGTGCAGAGAAACAGTGCAGTCCTTTACCTCAGACTCGAAACTCATTTCTTCTGTACGTATGAGAACGGCACTGCAAAAAGGCCGATCAAAAATAAGAAAAAAAAATCATTTTGAGGTAAAAATGTCCTATTTTAAGTGAAATTTTCTGCCAGTGCAGTAAGAAATTTTTACTTTTTACTTTACTTCTTAAAACAAGACGAAATATGAATCTTGTTCTAAGCAGAAAACACGAGCTTCAAGTATTTATGGCAAGATTTTTCACTTTATTGGTTTGAGAAGGAAGTTAAAGAGGCTTAACCTGGACTGAGTTAATATATATATATATATATATATATATATATATATATATATATATATATATATTTAACCAGGGAAATCCCATTGAGATTAAAAACCTCTTTTCCAAGGGAGCCCTGGCCAAGAGGCAGCAAAAAGACAATTACAAAACAATTAAAATTACATACAAATGAGTTAAAAACAGGCAGTAAAAAGACAATTACAACACAATTAAAATGACATACAGATTAGTTAAAACAGGTACAGTTTATGGAGGCTGTCTCAAGTGCTCTCAGTCTGGATTTAAAGCCATTCAATGAAATAAGTTCTGTTAATTTCCAGTCCTTTTGCAGCTTGTTCCATGTCGAGGGGCAGAGAAGACAAAAGCCCTTTTTCCCAACTCTGTGCGAACAAACGGAACAGAGCAACACCTGATCATTCGAACGCAAACCATAAGAATCAACACTTCTCTGTGTGATTAAGTTACAGATGTAGGAGGGCAGTAGTCCAAGCTCGGCCTTGTAGATAAAAGTGTAAAAGTGAGTCAATCTCCTAGTGGATAAAGACGGCCGTCCTACTCGGGAATACAGTTCACAGTGGTGGGTCAAGGCCCTGCAATTAGTAACAAACCTCAAAGCAGCAGGATACACAGAGTCAATCTTACTCTTGAGCTGAAGCATTCATATACAGCAAGTCTCCATAGTCTAAAATGGATAAAAAAGTTGCAGTAACAAGGCACTTTTTAACCTTAAAAGAAAAACAAAATTTATTTCGGAATAAAAAAAAACAATTTCAATTTGAGTTTCTTCACAAGATTCTCAATGTGGGGTTTAAAAGTCAGGGCATCATCAAGCAAGATACCAAGATATTTGTACAAATGAACCACCTCAATTTCATTTCCCTCAAGAGTGGACACTGTGGGGACATCTTGCAGATTCTTCCTAGAGTTTGAGAACAGCATTAGTTTAGTTTTGTCAGCATTAAGCACTAGTTTTAGCTGCAGAAGTGTGTGCTGAAATATAAAAAGTGCTTAGAATAAGTTGTAATATCGAGTCAGGTCAGGTCTTAACCTGCCACAGGTACCATGTAACCCTGTGCTACCTGCCTCATGCGGGCAGATGGCGCTCGTTAGCCTGGGAAGGCAGTCCATCTAAGAGAAGGATCACTCTGATTTAAAAACCACTGCTGTCTCGCGGTTTACCCAACCATGGGAGAGACTTCGGGAGTAAACCCCGAGGAAAAATCCGGAGTTGGAGTCCCTAAGGCAGTCCGTTGATGCATTCACCATCGTCCTGGCAACTCCTGCGTCGCCCTGGTGCTAGGCGTATTAGCTTCGCTTTTCCCCTGGACCACACCAGCAGCGAGGAGAGGGGGGACCTGCTACATGGGCAACAGCTAGTCCTCCATATCACATTGCCCAGGCCTGCACATGGAGAGGTCACTCCAGCGTCGCCAAGGTGACGGCAGAACACGGAGGGTGGCAGTTTACCGGTGATAAGCTCTGACTCGTTTGGCGAAGAGTGTCAGGCGCCAGGGGTCACCCTCGACGGTGGGAGGAATCCATGCATTCCATTGGGCAGTTACCGCCCGCCTTAATCCGGGCAGCCCCCGGACAATTGGGTACTGCCCCGCCACAACTTGCTTGCTCCACTGGGTGCTTGGAGCTTAGGGAAACCAACAGGCAGGTTGTAAAATCCATGCACCAAGCAACAATAAGAAGAAACTTTTTCGCAAGGTTCCAGTCCTGATCGCAAGCTGGAACGTGAGGACAATGTGTCCAGGATACAACAGCGATCCACAAAGCGTGACTAATCTACGCAAGACAGCTGTGATAGACAAGGAGTTGAGCCGCCTCAACATCGACGTGGCCGCCCTACAGGAGACCAGACTGCCCAGATGGCGGCTCCCTGCGCGAAAGTAACTATACATTCTTCTGGCAAGGAAAGAGAGCTGACGAGGCACGCATCCACGGAGTGGGTTTTGCTGTGAGGAACTCCCTGCTGTCAACCATCGAGCCACCAACAGGCAGCTCCGAGAGGCTTCTGGCCATGCGGCTGATGGCAAGGACAGGCCCAGTTACCCTCATCTGCGCCTATGCCCCAACATTGACCTCCACAGCTGATGAGAAGGACCACTTCTATGATGCACTGGACTCAGCCATCAGAACCGTGCCCAACAAAGAAGGACTCTACATTCTGGGGGACTTTAATGCACGGGTGGGTGCTGACTACAAAGCCTGGCCTACCTCACTTGGGCATCATGGAGTCGGAAAGATGAATGAGAACGGACAGAGACTCCTGGAACTGTGCTCTTTCCACAAGCTGGCCATCACCAACACATTCTTCGAGAACAAGCATCGGCACAAGGTCTCGTGGTGCCACCCCAGATCCAAACACTGGCACCAGCTGGACCTCATCCTGACCAGGAGGCTGGATCTCAACAGTGTGCGCAGTACCAGGAGCTTACACAGCGCTGAGTGTGACACAGACCACGCCCTCGTCCGCACTATGGTCAGCCTTACCCCCCGCAAGCTGCACCACTCCAAGCCAAAGGGACATCCACGAATCAACGCCTGTCGAACCTCTGACCCAAACAAAGCCCAGGAGCTGCTTGGTGCCCTCAAGTCATCGTCAAGGCGGCAGGAGTGATGTCCAAGCTTCAGAAGAGGGTGTGGTCCAACAGCAACCTGACCGACAACACCAAAATGCAGGTATACAGGGCCTGCGTCCTCAGCACCCTGCTCTACTCGAGCGAGGCCTGGACAACTTATGCTGCCCAGGAGAGGAGGCTCAACAGCTTTCACCTTTGCTGCCTCCGACGTATCCTCGGTATCCGGTGGCAAGACCAGATCCCCAACACAGAGGTACTTGAGCGAGCAGGACTGCCATCCATCTTCGCCCTTTTAACCCAGCGACGCCTGCGGTGGCTTGGTCACGTGCGTCGCATGGATGACGGCCGCATTCCAAAAGACCTGCTGTATGGCCAGCTGGCAGATGGAACCAGGTCTCGCGGTCGCCCCTTCCTCTGCTGCAGGAGAGTCTCTGCTGCAGGAGAGTCTCTGCTGCCGGTGAGTCTCTGCTGCAGGAGAGTCTCTGCTGCAGGAGAGTCTCTGCTGCAGGAGAGTCTCTGCTGCAGGAGAGTCTCTGTTGCAGGTGAGTCTCTGCTGCAGGTGAGTCTCTGCTGCAGGAGAGTCTCTGCTGCAGCAGAAAAAAAAGTCAGCGAGCGAGAAGCCCGGCCCGACCTGACCCGAAGCAATGATTGACATTTTAGGCCCGGCCCGACCCGAAGCAATGATTGACATTTTAGGCCCGACCCGACCCGACCCGACCTGAATTTCCGGTCGGGTCGGGTTGGGCTCGGGCTTGAGATCTTACCTCTACTGTACAAGGCACCAAAACATGGAACATTTTACCTGCAGAACTGAAAGGAGAGTCAAACTGGGTCCTTTTTAAACACAAACTTAAAGACTTTTTATTGAGAGGTCAGACGTGTGAATATTAATGTTTCACCTGCCCTGATGTTGTTGTATTTGAGAAGTTCTATTGTGTATTTGTGCTGCTGTTGATTGTGTTTGGTCACTGCTGTCTGTGTTTTGTGTAAAAGCCGAACTAGGGACGGGCAATGAGAATTAGCCTTGGCTAAAATGTTGTAGTGTGTGACATGATTCATGAAACATACTTGTCCCTATCAAATAATTAAACCCAAACGCAAAACCAGAGTTTACCAAAATCTGAACTTTGGCCGGAGTTTTCCAAAAGGTTTTAAGGACTTAATCCTTCGGTTCTGTGTGGATGAGGCCAAATTGTATAAAAATAACTTTGTTTAATCAGATACCCGGCTCTGTGAGGACAAGTGCTTAGTAAATATGCCCCTTAGTTGGTCAAGAAACCCAAATATTAACTTCAAAATGTGACATAAAAATGCTTAAAAAGTTTACAAGGGTGTCAGTCACAAACATCTGCCGAACACAAACTCTGCACAGAAAGTCACAGAAAACCTCCTCGCCGTGAGCTGTGAGTGTTATTTTGGTGTTTTTTTTTTCTGTTGTTTGACTTTTCCCTTCACCCGTGTACGTTGACCTCAGCTGTATCTGACCTGGGCTGCACCTCGCTGGGGTTACCACAGGGCACGATACACCAAAGCAAATAGAGTAGTACTGAACTCGTGCTCGTGTCAGGGTTACACAAAAGGAAGGAAGAGGTCAGAGCTGCTCTCAACAAACACATAACAACGCACAGTTTCAGCCTCATTCATAACTCTGCTCTTCTGGTTTGATAAACTTACAAATAATAAGAGTTTAGACTGAACTGTCGACATCGAGACAAGCAAACGACACCAGGCTGAGTTACAGGTCACATCTGTGGAGAGGGTGTAAGGGATTTTTGAGCAGTAAAGAGATAAAAGTAAGTGCAAAACAACTTTATAAGCACCTCACACTTCCCTCTGTTGATTTCCCGCTGCACAGGCCAAAGCCCAAAAGACTCGATCGCCGACTCCAGAAGCAACAAGTGAAGATCGATGACTGACGGTTTTTGGCATTTTTCAAAGAATATAATTCACTGGTAAATAAACGGGATTAGAAACGACATCGACGATCGAGTCTTTTGGGCTTTGGCCTGTACAGTGGGAAATCAACAGAGGTATTTTTAAAATTTTGATTTAACCTTTATTTAACCAGGAAAGTACCGTTGAGATTAAAAACCTCTTTTTCAAGAGAGTCCTGGCCAAGCTTTTCAGCGTCTTTGAGTGTCATGAAAAGCACTTTTATAAATAAAATTTATTATTATTATTATTATTATTAAGAGGCAGCAGTAAATTCCTACAGTTACAATATTACAGCCAAATACAGAGGAGATAAAAAACAATTATGTAAAACTAGTGCAGGTCGTGGAGTTGGTCTCTAGGAATCTTAGATTAGACTCAAAAGCATCAGAGAAATGAAATTAACCAATTTCCTTCTGCAACATGTTCCAAGATGAAGGTGCAGAGTCGACAAAAGGTAAGTGTAAGGCTCCTTATACAATTATTTTCAGACACTAATGAGTGAACCAGGCAGAGTGTTTTGTTTGTTAGACTCGTGGCTGTTGTCAGATGGGTTAAAGTGGAGTTAAGCTTCTTCAGTCTGAAGTAAATTGTCGTTTTACGTGGAAGTTCAGAACTTGCCCCCATCACTACACTAGTTTGTTTCCTTGACAGACTCACTGCCACAGTGAGATCTCCACCGAGGAAACACTGATCTGTGCCGTTTTTTGGCTTCTGACAGAATTCCACCACCTCCAGAAACGGACTTTAGCTTCAGACGTGCTTAAGTTCAACTTTAAATTAATAAAAAATAAACTGATTTCACCAAGTTGGAACAGACACTGGCAAAATGACACAAAAGATAAAACAGGCGACTCTCCCACAAACAAGAGGCATCATGTATATTTAATTGACAGGCGTAAACGGTGCAACTGTTTTTCATGCCATCCTAAACAGTGACGTCATGTACACAGGTACATGACAGATTCATTAGGTTTAGCACGGCACTCCCAGGCATGTGTGACAGAACAAAGTGTCCCGAGGCCCATTGCCCTGGGGGAGAGCATGTGAAGACACACATCCTCAACGGCTCTGTTCATCCCCAACTAACATTAAACATGATGTTGCACAACTTCACAACTACCTGTTGATTTCCCCCGGCACAGGCCAAAGCCCAAAAAACTCGATCGTCGACTCCAGCGGCGGCAAGAGGCCGTTCTTACAGGTATTTAGGATTATTTTATTAATCGGCTACATGTGATGAGAGTCCAAACCATAGGCCGTATATATGAGTGGGCTAAGCTAACCCGTTAGCCGCCGTGTGCCAAACAGGAAGTGCTCCAGGAGGCTCGGGACACTTTGTTCTGTCACACATGCCTGGGAGTGCCGTGCTAAACCTAATGAATCTGTCATGTACCTGTGTACATGACGTCAGAAGCCAAAAAACGGCACAGATCAGTGTTTCCTCGGTGGAGATCTCACTGTGGCAGTGAGTCTGTCAAGGCAACAAACTAGTGTAGTGATGGGGGCAAGTTCTGAACTTCCACGTAAAACACCAATTTGCTTCACACTGAAGAAGCTTAACTCCACTTTAACCCATCTGACAACAGCCACGAGTCTAACAAACCAAACGCTCTGCCTGGTTCACTCATTAGTGTCTGGAAATAATTGTATAAGAAGCCTTACACTTACCTTTTGTCGACTCTGCACCTTCATCTTGGAACATGTTGCAGAAGGAACTTGGTTAATTTCATTTCTCTGATGCTTTTGAGTCTAATCTAAGAGTCCTAGAGACCAACTCCACGACCTGCACTTGTTTTACAGAATTGTTTTTTATCTCCTCTGTATTTGGCTGTAATATTGTAACTGTAGGAATTTACTGCTGCCTCTTAATAATAATAATAATAATACATTTTATTTATAAAAGTGCTTTTCATGACACTCAGAGACGCTGAAACGCTTGGCCAGGACTCTCTTGAAAAAGAGGTTTTTAATCTCAATGGTACTTTCCTGGTTAAATAAAGGTTAAATCAAAATTTTAAAAATACCTCTGTTGATTTGTTGAAGTATAGAACCTTGGGGTACTCCAACTTGACACCCTAAATATGGGTTCCTATTCATAACATAGAGCCTGACTCCAGATTTGCTCCTGTAACCGTGGCATCGTGAGCCTCATTTAAGCGACGCTAAATGCTGTGGTTGACGTCACACTCACTTAGTCCACTTCTTTTATACAGACTATGGTCCAAACCTAAACTCCAGACCTGACAGAAGCAGAACTCTCTGTGGTCCGGGTGGGTCGGTCAGATCAGGAACTGAACACAGAAGCAGACACACTTTTGGTTCACTGCAGGTGGATAATTTAATCTTGGATTTTTATTTCCTATGTGGACTCAAATAGACATTTAGTAATGATGTGTTTAATGCAGCTTTGCCACTTTTGTTTACGTTTTACAGAAACAAAACTGCAAAACTGCATGGCTCATTTGCATAAACTGAAGAAAGAGCTCAGTGCTGCTGCTTCAGCTTCTGTTGGACTAAAGGACCAGACTCAGTGGAATATGAGTGTTCTCTCTGTGACAGAGGATGTTCTGCTGATGGTGAGTCTGTTCCATGTGTATGTCGTATTGGAAATGGTTCATGTTAAACTTTTCAGAGCTTATACGCTACTGCTACGCTATTATAGCTCCTACTATACGCTCCTGCAGCACAGTATGAATGGACAGATATTCTCTGCAGCATTTCATTGATTTCGCAAATAAAACACACCATATTCTTTTATACAGAGCAACAGGTAAAAACATGACCTGCAGTTCTCCTCATTTTAGAGCCAAAGGGTTTTGTGTCTCCCGGTGTTTTCTTTTCTGTGGGCGACGCTCCAAACGGCTCTTTGAGTATTTAAGTTTGCCGACCCCTGGGTCAGAATGTGCCGTCGCAGAGGAGGTCCTCACGTTGAAGGGAGTTGTCAGGTTTAGGCTAGAAGGACTTTGGCTAAAGTCTGAGCAACTACAGCTACAGGACCAACAGCAGATCAACACAGTAATGGCGGCGCTGGTTTACTTCCGCTCTACTTCAGCTCTACTTCAGCTCTAGTTTAGTTAGTTTATTTTTTAGTGAGACAGGGACAGTGCACAATCTACATTAACATTAGCAGGAGAGATGCTTGTACCAGGCTGTAGCGCCAGTGCTAGTTCATAAATACAAACATACAAAGAGAACGTCTTTATAATGACCGGAGCATCACAGCAATACTGAATCGTCCTTCATACCCAGTTCTCTCAGCACCTTAAAATCATGATCCTTATCAAAAGTCATCGTTCAGTTCATTCTCTCCAGAACATCACGCTCTCTCCAGACACTCCTCAGTCCACAACTTCTGCTCTACTTCCGCGTTTTGCAGGATTAGTCTATAGTTTGGTTCGATCTGGAGCTGTTCAAAAGCTGCACATTCACATGAGGCCGTTTCCAGCGCTGTCCTACAGTGTGTTTCTTACCCTGTCTGCGCTCCAGATGCTGCGATGTCACATTTCCTCTGTCATCAGCTCCATTTAATCTCCTGGCCATGTTATTCCCATTGTGCCGCTTTGGTTACTTTATAAAGTTAGTCGACAGTAGGAAGGCGACCGTCAGAACCGTAGAAAATTGTCGATTTGAGCTCCCGAGGCGGAAGTGGAGAAACAAGTCACATTTTAAAAGTATTTAAACATTGACTTGTGCAGGTCGGATTCACGGCAGAATATCTACGTGAGATGATTGAATAGTTTGGATTTAATAGTTGATTTTATCGTTATCATTTTCATTACATCGCATTTTATTTAGTTTCCATGTGTAGAAAACGCTTTAACTTTGTTTAAAAAGGCGCTGCATGAATAAAATATCCTTATGCTACCTTTAGTCGGCGTTTTGGACCTTTAGTCGGAGCTCTGTTTGACTGCGTAATACAACTGTCCAAATGAACTACACAGATTCATATAAATGTGTAAATGTGACATAACTCAGGTGTAAAGTGTGATCCTCGTGCAAACAGCATCAAACCCACTGCCTCTGATCCAGAGAAATATGTAGTAAAACTGGGGAGGTTCATTTATTGGATCTGTACAACTGTAAACGGAAAAGCGCGAGGAGCTTATTTGGACGGGGCAGCGAGAATCGACAGACGTCACTGTGGATTTAGGCTGCGGGAGCTCATTTCCACAGAACACCGGTCAATTTAATGGCAAAAGTAATGAAAACCCGGACATTTCCATCACTTTATGTGATTTTCGGAGAATGAATTATAACACAGAGCGTAAGAGAGCGCGTTATGGCCCTTTAAACGACTGAATCACATGTCGCTCGATGTTGTTGGACGATTGTGCAGTTTTAATGGAAACTCATCTTAACCCGACCCACAATAAAGAAGTTAATGTTCACACTTATTATGCTTTATTATTTTATAGTTAGTTACCAAAGGTGGAAGCTCTTTGTTATATTTACTCCAGTACTTTTTGCACATCGTAGCTCATTTTGCACAGGAGTTTTTGTGCACTGTACTTTTACTTCTACTTAAGTTATAGACTGGACAGTGGAACAGGACTCTTACATGAGGAAAAGTTTTGGTGACTCTTTCCACAAGTGACAAACGCGTGAAATCGTTTGAACATTTGTGTTTCTGTATTTTTTATTATCTTAGCTTTACGATTCACGTCAAATGATCTAAGAGTTAGCGTATTTTTCAGAGTACAAGTCGCAAAGTCGCACTTTTTTCATGCTTTGGGTGTTTCCCGTGACTTATCCCCAGGTGCGACTTATATATGACAGATATGATTTCATTTCTAAACAGGAAATCGCCCTTAGTGGAAAACGTAAACATGGACAAGGTACAAACCCGAAGCACCGAATATATTAAAAGTCCTTTATTGCATCGAGAGACGCCAACGTGAGAGCAAGATAGAATTTCACATGTTAGTTATTTTCACTCTGAGGCCACTAGGGGGCGCTCTAGACTTGTGCACCAGTATCTGCTGCCTGTTTGCTCAGTTAAATCCAGGTGGAGACTTTTTTTTGTCCAGTGAATCTTGTCCTTTAGTCGACAGAAGCATCAGCACCAACTGTTTTATCACTATCTGCAAATGAGACATGAGGATTTAACCCTCGAAGACCAACAACATCCTATACGACTCAGAGGAATATGTTTCTATAACCGCAGAACTTTGTAACGCTAAAAGACAGAAACTTCCTTTTCCCCTCTGAAAGTGCAGACATAGAGGTTTCCGTACATTTCTGCGGCTTTATCCTACGTCACACTCACGCTGTGTGATGACGTGAGCAAAACGAGTGTCCAACAGGAACTTTGTTTTCCCCAAACTCATGCGCTCCGTCCATTTTGATCGAGCCAAACTTTGCCAAAGAGTGAAGTGAGTCAAGATGGTCGACTCCTCTGACTGTGTGTGTTTATAACGAGGGAAAAAGTCGCTCTAAGTGGAGTTAATTCTCACATGGAAAATGACACATCTTGGTGTGAGTATTTACGCATCCTTTGCTATTTTTATTTAAAGGTTTATTTCAGTCCAAATGAACAAATCCAAATGTAATTTCCACCCTGGAAATGCAGAAGTGCTGTGGCTCTGGCCCTGGACCTGACAGGAGCTGTTTCCAGGACTGGACCAGGAAAGTCATGGAGCCACTGCACTTTTTTGGTTTTTAGGGCAATAAGGAGATTTTTAATTTACTTACAGACTTGAGATTTTGCATTTTTGTAGCTAAGGCCCTAAATTAAGTATTTTTTATGTCCAAAAAGTTGTTTCTACATGTTTGCTGTGGGTTTTGTATAAAAGAGTGAATTTTATTTTCTTTTTTTTTTTTTTCATCTCTATTTCTGGTCCTGTAGCTTTTATCACAGCCTCATGACACAACTACAGCAGCAGATTGTGAAATAACAGGTTGGACTGAACAAAAGGAGGTAGAACACTTCATTAGGGGTAAAAGGGGCAGTTTTAAAAGCAAAATTAAGAAAACAATCCAGGTGAGGAGAAATGTTCTAAAATTGCCCTCAGGTCTTCAGGGGTTAAGATCACAATACAAACAAATCAAAACATAAATAATCATCATAAAATTAAAAAGAGAGATACTTTAAATTAGAGAAAAGAAAAACCAACATACAATTACTTTAAAATCAAAGTTACTCCTATAACTATAGCTAAAGATCATGCCCTTCCACTAGAAAAGTTACATGGTCAAACTTTAATATCGTCTATGAAAAGCACAGTTTGTCTCAACCCAGTGCAGTACACAATAACTCCTCTTATCTAGGCCGCCTACAATATCTGTTATTTTGTTTTATTTTGCAGAATTGTTGACTTGACCATGAGAAAGTTGGAAAATCAGACAAAGAAACTGTCACTGGTCAATAAAAATGTCATTCAGATGGTGACAAAAATTTTCCACTGTCGACCTACTTAAAAGTCGGATATTACACAAAACTGACTCTTGTGAGTTTTGTGTCCTCATCAAAATCAGACCCGGAGTTGTGTTTTGTTCATTCACACGTTTGAGTCATATTTTATTATTAGTGTGGCTGCATCTCCAAAGCTCAAAATGCTCTGTTCCACTTTGTGATGTCATGAACTCCGCAAAAAAGGATTTTCTAGCATAGAAAAAAACTGACTTGACAATTTAAAGATTTTTTTTACTTAATAAGATGAGTTTTTTTTTACTAGTTTCAAGATATTTCATCCTGATTTATCTTATCTCGATATTACAACTTATTCTAAGCACTTTTTATATTAACTCAGTCCAGGTTAAGCCTCTTTAACTTCCTTCTCAAACCAATAAGGGGAAAAATCTGTCCATAAATACTTGAAACTCGTGTTTTCTGCTTAGAACAAGATTCATATTTCGTCTTGTTTTAAGAAAATTTGGTAAGTGAAAATTTCTTACTGCACTGGCAGAAAATTTCACTTAAAATAGGGCATTTTTACCTCAAAATTGGTATTTTTTTCTTATTTTCTGATGGGGCTTTGTTGCAGTGAAGCAGTAATTTTCAAGTTAACTGCTCCGTTTACCTTTCATTTAAAGGGACAGTTTGTGTTTTTTGACATGAATCTGTTCGTCTCCGTCAGCAGAGTCGCATCAGCCCTGACTTTCCTCCCGACAGCGTCTGAGCCGAGTTCTTCACCGGTTTTGGTGCTGATGAAAGTGTCCTGGAGGCTGGAGTCATGAAAATAAAGCGTTTTTCTTGTGTTTTTCCTGTCTTCAAAAACCGTTGTCCACAAAAAAGTCAGAGCTCATAATCTCTCAGTACTATTTCCTCTCTGGTCGTATCACTGCGCTGCCTCCAGGTGACGCCGCGCACGAATCCAACACTTTTATCAGTTGTTCGTGCTCAGACTTTTGACCGTCGGGACATGAGGGAGCACTGCCGAACGGTAACTGGTGGAAAAGGCAAAACATTTCTCCAGATGTCCAGATCATTTAGACACAACAGCGTTTTAGGGGATTGAAAACGCAAAAAGTTCAGGAAAAAAACAAACATGGCAGAACTTCAACGGAGCTGCAAATGCCACAAGACTCGAGTCAGAAAGAGACTCCACTGATCACAGTCATTCAGAGCTTTATTACTTTATTATTATTATTATTATTGAGTCGTTCAGATTTATTACTCTTCTCCATGTTGTTTTGACGCGCTGCAGAAGAGGAAGTAGAAGCAGGAGGTTTTACAGTATATAAGGGTCATACTCAGCATTTGGTGTTGGTGGTGCTGCCCCCTACGCTCTGGAGGTGCAAACTGCATCGACAAACTGCAGGTTTTGTGTCTCCGTGAGCAGCAGAATTCCCCAAAACGCTCGAGTAAACGCGGAATAAGAGTGAGAACGAAAACGCACTTTTGTGTTTTTGCTTCTGACAGTTTCCATGTAAACATAGCCGAGTAAAGACTGGCAACTCCAGGGTTGAAATTATCAAATTTTATTTATTTATTATTTATTTATGTTTTAACTCAGCCTAAATCTGCAGGTTTTGTGTGTCAAACATGTGTGGATGACACAAAACACAAGCCCAGGTCTGTTTGTGATGAGGAAACGACATTGTACCACATTACAGTTCCTGTTATTGATTCTTCATTTGGGGAAGTTAAGGTTTTGCTGAAGCTTAAAACTTTCCACTAGAAAAGTTACACAGTCGATCTTTAATGTCATCAAATCTGGACCGCTTACAATATCTGCTTTTATTTTTTAATCTTTTCTCATTCCAGACAGCGCACAGACCCAAGCTCTTTCCTCGCAACACTCGACACTGCCTCTGCACATTTGCACATTTCCCATCGTCTGCTGGGTCCGTGAACGCCTCCTCCTCTGCGCGCTGCTCTCCTGTTGCTTTGAGGGCCGAGAGGAGGAGAGGAGGAGAGAAGAGCCAGAGAGGGAGGGAGGGAGCGGAGCGGAGAGGCAGCCCGGTGATTTTCCACTGCCGCTGATGCCTCTCCTCAAAGCCCCCGTCTCGATACAAAGGTCAGAGCGAGCCGAGCTTATAATAGGCGAGCGACGCGTGCGGATCTCGCAGTCTGTCGCGCGGACACGGTACGGACACGAGCACGAAGAATCGATGAAACATTTATCGACAAGGGACTTCACTTTTTAAGGACGATAAAAGGACAAAAATCAGCAAGACATCGCATCCACTCAGGTAAGACGCACGCTTTGTACGCACGTTTTGGGACAAGTCTGAGGAATAGTTTGATGCTGTTTAATCATTTCTATTGCTTACACCTTCCTTAAAACAAACGAAGTGATATTGTGCTCATGTGTGGTATTTTTTATGATTTCTTTGCATACACACACACATTTTTTTTTCTTTTTGTGGTAATTTTACTCAATTTTCTTTCTTTGCGCCTTTTGTGCGCTAGGGACATCACTACCTGCCTCTTCCTCATTCAGCGCGCACCAGTAGCTCGTTGACGCACCTCTACGCGAAATTAGGCGTTCATTTGGCATCTTTGGCCAACGCAAGAGCAAGTTTTTCTGCGCAGAGAACGGCGCGTACTCCGGCGTTACCCCGAGCGCCGTGCGTAAAGGCGCCGCACGGCTCCAAGCGTGGCTCGTTTCCAGGGCTCCGTTATATCGCGCTCGGTGAGAAATAAGGGAAGCGTTGGGCGGAGGGGCGGTGATGATGCTCGAGTCGATCGAGAAGCGTTTTTTTTTTTACGAGTCGTCTGCGAGATTTTTTGGAAAACCAACGCTAAGCACTCGCTCTGGTGTCCGGATTTTTCATTTTCACACTTATATTTGGCATTTTTACGTAGATTTGAACGTTCTTTTGTTGGTGGAGTGCACGCGTTTGGATGTGAAAATGAACAAGAAATAACGCCGCGTAAAAAAGAACAGCGATGCAAATTAAAGGCTATTGTTCCAGCCTATGTAAATGACTGGATAGTTCTGTGTTGTAGATGTTGCCTGGATGAGATTGTAACAAAAAAATCTAACATTTTTTTAATAAGTTCAAGCATAATAATGCTGTAAAACTTCTAAATGAATGAAAATGGCTCGTCAAAACGTGCATTTGCAACGTATCTTAGAAATTAATTGCTTATAATCAATACCATTTATTTAAACATGGGCCTATATGAAATATATCGGCTTATTTTGCTGTTATGGTCCTTGTTTGGTTGTATTTTTTTGTCCAAAAGAGTGCAATTTTTCATAATTTAGACGATATAAACAGTTTTTATTCATGCATTTCAGTGTATTTTTGCACATCTCCAAATCACAACAGTATTTGCATCACCGGGTTTGACAGAATTGTAGATTTGACCATAAGAAAGTTGGAAAATCAGACAAAGAAACTGTCGCCAGTCAATAAAAATGTAATTTAGAAGGTGTGGCAACAAAATTTTCCACTGTAGACCTATTTAAAGGTCTTATATTACACAGAATGGGCTTGTGTGAGCTTTAAGTCATGTTACTATGTTGTTTCCTCATCAAAAACAGTGACTCAAACATTCACACATGTTTGAGTAATCCTTTATTATTAGACTGTGCATCTCCAAAGCTCAAAATGCTCTGCTCCACCTTGTGATGTCATGAAGCGCCTTTTGCCTTTTATTTAGTTGAGAGTGGCAGAGATTCAAGAGCTGAAATGATCCAAATGTTTTTGTTTTTTCTTTCCAAATCAGCCTAAATCTGCAGGTTTGTGTGTTAAAATGTGCGAATGAAACAAAACACAACTCCAAATCTGTTTGTGACGAGGAAACGACATTATACAACATTACATTTCTGATTATTTTACCATAAGGTATTCGGCTTGTAAGTCTGACGTCGCACACGACTATGAAACATTTGTTCAATCCGGTCGATGGTTCAAAATGACAGAACCAGAGACACTTTTTCACCTCCTTTTTTTAGTGAGTTTCCAACTAGAGCCTGGAAACCCGACGAGAACCCGACGTGTCTAAATATTTAGAGCTTCTGTTGGGGCTCGGGTCGGACTCGGACACATCGTCGCTTCAGCTGTTTCCTGTCTACAGTAAAACCACTCGCTCTGAGACTCTGAAGTGTTCAAAGATCAGAGCTCAAAGTCCAAACTGTGGGATTATTATGTGTGAAATGTGGAGCGAGACTTCAGACAGGTGAAACACAGGAAGTAGAGTCAGTGTCACCGATCTGCAGCTTCAGCTCCGCCCGTGCACTGTGTGGATGGAAACAGACACACGTGAGGACGACTCTCGACTTTTTACTGTTAAAGAACGACTCAAACTGGATTAAAGCGCAGTTTTGTGGACTGGAGTCATTATTTACGGAGGACAATTTCTGTGGATAATGTGGATGAGACGCTGAACATAAATTTACCCGTTTACGAGAAGTGAGTCGTTATTTTCGCTTTATCCCGAGTTTGTATTTTGCGTCTCTGTGTCGGAGCCGAGCCAGAAATGATAAGTTATCGAGTAATTTCTAAGTGAATCCAGTGTTTGGGTTTAAATATTTCTCTCTGTTGTGACGTAAAAAGCGATGGGAGAACGTGGAATGTGGAGATTTGGAAGAAAAGCGACGGCATCGACTGGAAAACCAAAGAACGACGGTTTCTCCTCGGTATTTGTGTTGGTTTTGACGAAGATATTTACAAGCCGAACTGGTTCTACAGTCTGGTACTATTCAAATAAGGGCAGTTAGGATTATGGCAGCATTTATGGCTTGGTTCCTTATATCAGTTTGGTTTCACATCCCAAATTTGGCCTTGTTTTGGCACCTAACATCTGTAAACAATGGTCGTTGTGGTGGTAGAATGTGAGATGTAAGAAGCTACTGGCGCATTGCGTAACTTTTGCGGTGGAGGATCCGTCAGATGTTTTTCCTCATGATGTTTTTACGTTGTGTGGAACGTTTCACAGTACAGATACTGAACCAAACTGCTTGTAAAGCTTTTTCGTTCCGTTCTCAGTTCCTTTTAGTTCAAACTTCAGTAAAAAAACACAGCGATTAAAGCGGCCGCCGTATATTAAAGCGATCATTATACAAATACAACTTAAATTAGAGCATTTTTTTTGGAATTGCTTTTAAATTATCACGTGAACTTTACTTAATGTCAATCTGTAGGGTTTATTATGGATTTTAGACGTCAATATAAGCAAAAAACGGTTATTCCCCAGCAACTATTAAACAAATATTTCACTATTTAAACAGGGTGGAGCTGTAATATTACGACTTCCTATTGTTCGCTGTTGAGTCGCAGTTTTATATTTGAAGATGAGGCACAAGTTCTGATCAAACCAAACCAAACCAGCGCTTATACGGCATGCAAATGAGCCATATGCAAATGAGCTGTATGCAAATGAGCCATGAGGTTTTAAGTTTGGTTTGTGTAAAACGTAAACAAATGTGCCAAAGCTGCATTAAACACATTATTACTCAAAGTCTAGAATGAGCGGAGGAAATGTAGAGCGGTGCAGAGGACCAATCACAGCCCTTATGTCTGCGGCGTTTTGAGGCGTCGTTAGAAAGTTTGAGAGGTGCAGGTCGGTCGGACCTGAACCCAAACCATAAATTGGGATTTACCGTCTCCTCCGTGAAAGTCTGACTTCGCCCTCGGGAACTTTCTCCTCTTCAGCCTCGTCCCCTCTCGACTCTCGGCTTCAATAAAACGTCTCCATCACAAACTTTTGGGCTCAACGTCACACACGAAGCAGTATCAGAAAGTATCATCAGTATCAGTTTCATTCCCATCATTAAAAAAATCTGCATCAGGAGCTAAACCCACAGCAGGACTTTCTCCCTCCACTCTCTCTCCTCTTCAAACGTGGTTCCGCTCGGAGATTTCCCTCCACACGCAGCAGGAAGAAGATAAAACATGACTGAGCCCAAAAGTTTGTGATGGAGACGTTTTACTGAAGCCGAGAGTCGAGAGGGGACGAGGCTGAAGAGGAGAAAGTTCCCGAGGGCGAAGTCAGACTTTCACGGAGGAGACGGTAAAGTGTTCGCACCGACCGACCTGCACCTCCCAAACTTTCTAACGACGCCTCAAAACGCCGCAGACATAAGGGCTGTGATTGGTCCTCTGCACCGCTCTACATTTCCTCCACTCATTCTAGACTTTGAGTAATAATGTGTTTAATGCAGCTTTGGCACATTTGTTTACATTTTACACAAACCAAACTTCAAACCTCATGACTCATTTACATACAGCTCATTTGTCACAGCTCATTTGCATACCGCTCATTTGCATACAGCTCATTTGCATACAGTATAAGCGCTGATGAAAACAGCTCATGCGCTGACAAATGCACTTTAACCGTGAGACTGTGAATTAATGCACTTCAACATTGAAATTGTATATTTTAGTATTTGTATGTTTTTTTCTACGTAAACCGAGGACTGCGGATGGAAATTAGCTTGAAAGCTATAATCTGATACAAGCATATTTGCCCTGTGCATAATGTAATTTGTATACTGTCCTTATAAATAAATAAATGAAAAATGGAACGATGCTGATGCGATCGAACGCGCTGCAAAGTTTGGTTTGATCAGAACTTGTGCCTCATCTTCAAATATAAAGCTGCGACTCTGAAGGGTTTAGGCGCAGATACAGAATGATTCTTACACCGTAAACCCCGGGAAAATGCTGAGACGGTTTAACGGGATCAACATTTGGTTAATAAATAAGTGTAATGAGATACTGTGATGATAAAATGTTGGTGAGGTTTTGTTTTGTGGCCGTTCAGAAGTAAATTTATTGGAATATCGCGGTAACCCGACTCCGCTCTGGTTACACGGGGAATACTCGGAGGATTTTGTGAATGAGACCCGTGGGAAGAAATATTTGGACGTTATAAAAAGACGTTCACACCGGCCGACGGTCCAAGAGTCCAGAGATGCAGCCGGCGCCCCGCGGTGGAGGGAGGATTAAGTTACGTGGAAAATTTAGACACGATGACGAGGGTCAGAGTGAAAGAGCGAAGCTGAGTAACGGAGCAGGACTTTTGCACTGGAATCAAAGAGCGACGGGAGAGTGGGACTGGATCTGGAATTAAGGGAATGTCACGAGCACGCAGATGCCACAAGGGTTTGGCCAAAGGGGAGAGAGGGGTGAGAAAGGGTGAGGTCTGGAGGACTAAAGGGGAGTGTAAGAGAAGGAAGGATGAGGGGACTCTTCCCTTTTGTCTATAAGTGTGAGGGGGTGAGGTCTGGAAAACTAAAGGGGTGAATGATGGTGAGGAGAGGCGGGGTCTAGAGGATTAAAGGGGAGAGTGAAGAGGGCAAAAGGGGAGAGAAGGGTGAGAAAGGATGAAGTCTGGTGGACTAAAGGGAGAGTAAGAGAGTAAAAAGGGGAGAGAAGGATGAGGATGACTAAAGGGTGAATGATGGTGAGGAGGGGCGAGGTCTGGAGGACTAAAAGGAAGAGTAAGGGGGGAGAAGATGAGGGGTGGGTCTGGAAGACTAAAGGGGAGAGTGACGAGGGGAAAAAGTGGAGAGAGGAATGAGGAAGAATGAGGTCTGGGGGACTAAAGGGACAGTGAAAAGGACAAAAGGGGAGATTGGGTTGAGAAAGGATGAGGTCTGGAGGATTAAAGGGTAGAGTAATGAGGGGCAAAAGGGGCGAGGGGGTGAGAAAGGGATGGGGCGTCTAGGACTAAAAGGGAGAGGAGGATGAGGACTAAAGAGGCGAGGGAGGAGAGGCGGGGTCTGGAGGACTAAAGGGAAGATTGAAGGAGACAAAAGAGGAGAGAGGGGAGAATCAGGGGTGAGGTCTGCAGGACTAAAGGAGAGAATGAAGGGGACAAAAGGGGAGAGAGGGGTGAGAAAGGATGAGGTTTCTAGGACTAAAGGGGAGAGAAGGATGAGGACTAAAGAGGCGAGGGGTGAGGAGGGGCAGGGTCTGGAAGACTAAAGGGGAGAGTGACCAGGGGCAAAAGGGGAGAGAGGAGTGAGAAAGGATGAAGTCTGGGGGACTAAAGAGGAGGGGTGGGGTCTGGAAAACTAAAGGGGAGAGTGAAGGAGACAAAAGGAGAGAGAGGGGAATATTAGGGGTTAGGGCTGGAAGACTAAAGGGGTGAATGATGGGGAGGAGGGATGTGGGGACTAAAGGGGAGCGTGACAAGGGGCAAAAGGGGAGAGAAGGGTGAGGAAGGATGAGGTTTGGAGGATTAAAGGGAAGAGTAAGAGGGGAGGGGATGAGGGGCAGAGTCTGGAGGACTAAAGGGAAGAGGGCAAATGGGGCGAGAGGGATGAGAAGGGATGAGGTTTGGAGGATTAAAGGGAAACGTGAGGGGGCAGGATGAGGGGTGAAGTCTGGAGGACTAAAGGGGTGAATGATGGGGAGCAGAATCGGGGTCTGGATGACCAAAGGGGAGAGTGAAGAGGGCAAAAGGGGAGAGAGAAAGGGTGAGAAAGGATGAAATCTGGAGGACCAAAGGGAGAGTAATAGGGGGGAGGATGAAGGTTTGGAGGACTAAAGGGGAGAGTGAAGAGTTTAAAAGGGGGAAGAAGGATGAGCAGGACTAAAGAGGAGAAGAATGAGGGGTGGATCTGCAGGACTAAAGGGGGTGACTGATGGGGAGGAGAGGAGGGGTCTGGCGAAAGAGGGGTGAGGAGAGATGGAGTCCTAAAGGGGAGAGTGAAAGAGGAGGAGGGACATGGCCTAGAGGACTAAAGAGGAGAGGGACGAGGGTCTGGAGGACTAAAGGGGGGCATAGTCTGGACCAACAGGGACTTGCACTTCAAACTCCGCCCCTGCAGCTGTGACATATGTGCACCACTCACGGTTGTATAGAAAATAAAAAATAAAAATCTGTGAAATTGAGTTCATTATGTTTCATTTACAGATGTTTTATTGCTCAAAAACCTTAAAAACACGAGTTCTCACCATTCGCCGTCTTACTTCTCCATCAAACCATGAACGTGTCTCCATTGTGTTTACCAAGTTTATTCCCAGACTGTAGAATAATCGAGGCCGAACAGTAATGTCGCCATAGAGATAAGGAAGTTACCCAGTGCATCTTTAAGAACACATCAGCGTTGCATTTGTTGTTATCAGTACGAGTTCTGTTTGATTGTGAATGTGCTGTTTGTGACGGCGCACGTTCAGTTCCTGTTTAGTATTCAGTGATGTGCTGCCAAAAGTGACACTGGGCTTTACATAAACAAACCACAGGCCTGATGCACTTCTGTCACTGTGCACATGACCTGGTTTTACCTCCCAGAAAATCTCGACCTGGGGCTGAAAGATCGTCAATGATTCAGTAAAAAAAATGAAAAAAGTAAAAAACAAAACAAAAGATTAAAAGTAAAAATAAAAAAACATCATCATTTAAAAAAGTAAACATAAAAATCAAACAAAAAATACATAAAAATACATTAAAAAAAAGAAAGAAAAGCCGCACTGTCGATTTTTGAGAAAATTAAAGGATTTTAAGTGCACCTTATGGTCCGAAAGTGTCTGTCCCACCTTGTGATGTCATGAAGTGGTAGTTTTCAAGTTAATACCTGCTTCTTCCCTTTAGATACTGCGCTTTATAATCAGAAAAATATGGCATTTTGAGTTTGGGAGATGCAGACAGACTAATAATAAAGTGTCACTTAAACGTGTGAATGAAACAAAACACAGCTCCAGGTCTGTTTTTGAGGCGGTAACAACTTAATAACGAGGTTTAAACCTCACAAGAGTGAATTTTACGTCTTTAAAGTTTGGTTTTTCACGTTTTGGAGGGCGTAAATATGAGGCAGAGCGCCGCTGAGTGCAAGAAAAGGCCGTGCGAGGGAATGAGGTTAAGGAGTCCACTGTGCTTTGTGAAGGAGACCAGTGGAAATGTACGTGGGCCCAAAATAGTGCCCGCTTATGTAAGAGCCAAAGTCAAGGTAAAGAAGTCCGTGAACCGGCGTTTCACAGAGTTGCACTCGTGTCTGCGCCCCCTGCTGGCGACAGGGTGGAGCCTATGACATTAAAACAGAGCATCACCTTACTTTAAAGTCCTATAAAGTGAGATTTAAGCCATGTTCGGATGTCGTTATCTCCTTAAAAACAGACCTGGAGTTGTGTTTACGTCATTTTAAACTCCACACGCCGTCACGAGAATCATTTGGATGATTTCAGCCCTGGAATCGCTCATTTCTACTGAACTTCAGGTCAGATGCATCTGTTGACCTCAAAACTACAGCTCTGTGAGTATTTTGAGCTTTGGAGATCCGATCCAAACCGATCCACTTTATTTCTACAGCACATTTCGTAACCGAACTGTTTCCAAAGCGCTGCACAAATACACAGCGAGAACAGTAATGAAATAAAAATAAACGCTCAGATTTGATCGTACGAGTCTTAAAACAATAAAAACAGTAAAATAAAATAAGAACAAAAACCGTACGCTCAGTTTTAGACCAGTCCTAAAAAAAATAAAGCCAAAAATAAAAGCAATAAAACAAGTAAATAAAACACGCAGAGGAGCGGACGACTCACGCGGTGTTAAAAGCCAAAGAATAAAAGTGGGTTTTCAGACGAGTTAAAGAGAAGGTCCCGTTCACCCTGGTTTTAAGACAGATGTGGACAGATTAGTAATAAGAGAGTTGCTCAAACACGTGTGAGTGAAGAAAAACACAACTCCGGGTCTGTTTGTGAGGAAATAACAACAGACACATGATACATACACACATAAAGTTGGGCAATATAAGAACTTTAGTGATGCTCAGTATTGCAACACTCGCCTCAGTTTTACTTCACTCAAAACACACGTCTTGTTGTGCGGCGACGAATCGGAAATGGTCAAAATTTCAGCAGGAAAACTGCAGAATCAGAGTTCGTGCCGCAGTCGCTCAGTCGGGCCACGTTCAAACTGCACCTGAAGTGACACAAATCCAATTTTTTCATCCCTATACGACCTGGATCTGATCTTTTAACCCATTAACACCTGAATTTACGTAGATGTATATATATAAAAAAAGTTTTGTGTGTGTTTTTACCTTTAAGTAGATGGTAAATTAAGATGAGGTCATTAATTTGCTTATAGGAAAAAAAAAAAAATGCCACAACTAGAAACAAGTGGTTGCCAAAAGTTTCGTCGGAAGGTTCTGCATCTGCACCGAACGGCACTGGGGAAATGCAGCTGTGATCTCGGCTTTTATCATGATCCAAACGGTTTGATATTGATATTAGCGACACTCAGCGTTAAGGGGTTAATAATGTCTGAACGCCACGGATCCGATTGTTTCAAACGTGACCCAGGCCACTTGGATCTGTGCTCCTAAAACCGACACATGTCCGATCTTTTGACCTGCGACTTCAGTCTGAACGGTCGGGGCACATTCGTCCGACCTACAGCCGTTTCTCACGACGTTGCTGCCGCTGCCCCACAAAACGCCACGGCCAAAAACCTCGTGCTTCTCCTTCTCGAGCTCCTCCTTTAAACAAATAAACTGCACATGTTCATGGTGGCAACACAGCCACACCTTCATTTGTGCTGAGCAAACAAATTTAGGTCTTAATAAACTATAATATTACATTAGGTCCTTACACTGCAAAAAAGGATTTTCATAGTTAAACTGACTTGAATTAAGGAGATTCATCTTCAAAGATCAATTTAAAGATTTTTTAACTTAATAAGATGAGATTTTTTTTACTTGTTTCAAGATATTCATCCTGATTTATCTTATCTCAATATCTTATTCTAAGCACTTTTTATATGAACTCAGTCCAGGTTAAGCCTCTTTAACTTCCTTCTCAAACCAATAAGGGGAAAAATCTGTCCATAAATACTTGAAACTCATGTTTTCTGCTTAGAACAAGATTCATATTTCGTCTTGTTTTCAGAAAACTTGGTAAGTAAAAATTTCTTACTGCACTGGCAGAAAATTTCACTTAAAATAGGAAATTTTTACCTCAAAATCTGTATTTTTTTCTTATTTTTGACAGGCCTTTTTTGCAGTGCAAGCGCTGCAGATTTGATTGTTGAAGCTAATGAAACTGATACCGCTGCTACTTTCTGATACCTCGGGACACCTTAATACCGTATCACCGCTCAACCCCAGTGGAAACAGCTAAAATAAACTGAAAGAACTACATAGACCATGATCCTTTGCTCTGTTACAGTGCAGACGACATGAAGAAATAACTGTTCTCAGCACTTTTACATCTTCACTCTTTGGGCATTTTAAGAAGAAAAAGTAGCACATCTATAGTTTTCTGAGCCTCCACTATCTGCAGTATTTCACTAAAATCGCACCGTGAGACGCGGATGGTGAAAATAGCGCCGCACCTTTGTGATCGGCCGTAGTAAACACAGTTGTAACAAACACCCGCTGCTCCGCCCTGTAAATCATCTGTGAATCCGTCTCAGTTTCATCAGCTGCTGTGGGTGACGCGGGGCTGCCCAGCTGCCCCGGCCGGAGCCCCCTCTCTCTCTCCACACTCATCTCAGCTGTCGGGGGTGTGGGGGGGGGAATGCGCTCGCCGTAACCGCAGACGCGACTCGGACAGGGCTTTATTCACTGGGACTGACCACGCTCAGAAACACGAGTCCGCCTGCCGCAAACTTCATGGAGGCGTCACTGTGGGGTTTGCATTCCGGACGGAGCAGCTCTTCCAGGGACGCTTAAAGCTGCAATGTGTAACTTTTCCGTTAGAGGGGTCCGTCACCTTCTTGTTTCCATGGATACGTCACTGGTCTGCCTGGAATGTTCCACAGTGTGACGTTAAACAGCTCCACTTTACGTTTATTCCATTTTATCGCTCAAAAACGCCCAGAAAAACACAAACATTCTGACTGTGAGCGGTGCCGCCTCTCCACAGATCGGACCTGTAACTTGGTCCGGTTTGGTCTCCATGACGATAGAAAGGTTTAAAGCCACACCGCGGAACATTCCAGACAAAGCAGTGACATGGAGACAAGCATTTAAAGGACCCTCGACCAGAAAAATGACAGAATCAGATTGTTTTAAGTTTTTCTGTTTCATATTTTTTTTATTTTTATTCATGTGTAACTAAATATAGTGCTATAATTCAGACAACACATGTGCACACGTCTTTTTCATTTTTATGCAAAGAAAACATAACTGAAACAAACAAATCACTGAAACCTCGAGGAAATATGAAGAAATACGAGAACAACAGAATAACAATAATAATAATAATAATAATAATAATAATAATAATAATAATAATAATAATAAATAAATAAATAAATAAATAAATATAAATAAATAAATAAATAAATAAATAAATAAAATCGATTTAAAAAGAGCTGGTGTGGTTGGTAGACTCTTTCTTGGAGTAGATAATGTTCTGTTCTGTTAAAAAGGACATAACTGAGCGCTGGACGGAACATTTGTTGATTTCCAGAAGATTGTTTTAAGTTTTTGTCAAAATTTAGTCAAACAATCCTCTTTTTTTTTTTTTTTTTTTTAGTTTTAGATGAGGAAATGTCTCGCTTTTTATGTCTCGTGCTCATTTAGTTAAAGGTGCATCGTGTCTGGAATGTTTCACAGTGTGGCATTAAGCCTTTCTGTCGTCACGGAGACCAAACCGGACCAAGTTCCGGGTCAGATCTGTGGCGAGGCGGCGCCGCTCACAGTCAGAACGTGTGTTTTTCTAGGCGTTTTTGAGCGATAAAATGGAATAAACGTAAAGTGGAGCTGTTCAATGTCGCACTGCGGAACATTCCAGAGCAGAGCAGTGACGTATCCATGGAAACGAGCAGGTGAGGGACGCCCAGACTGAAAAATTACACAGTGCAGCTTTAAGTGGCCTCCTCTTGTTCATACAGGAAGAATGATACTCAAAGATGCTTTACAGTTTCTAAGTAATGAACTGAAGAAATAATGTCTCATCTGTTTTAGAAAAAGAAACAAACGATAAATAACAAAAAATACTTTAACAACAATAACTCTGAACTCTCAATAACAACATAAACGATGCTCAAAATTAGAAATGCTTCATAATTTCTGTAGTGAATGGAAAACTGAGAGAAAGAAATAATGTCTCAGATGTAGAAAAAATTCCTCTCCTACATCAACAATACAACTTTACCAACAATAACTCCACAAAACTAACAAAAATATCTATAGTCTATCTTTAGTTTGTATTTTTTTCGTTCGTATTCACCACACTGAAGGCGCTCAGGGATTACGTCACATGCCCTGCCGCATTTTAACACTTTTATTGGTTTTATCGTCTGTTTTGAGCAGTGAAGCCTGTAAGAAACGACGTGTTCATGTTGGATTCACTGCAGAAAATCCACGCGAGACGATCGAATAGTTTGGATTTAATTATCATTTTCATTACATCATATTTTATTTTTGTTTCCATTTGTAGAAAACATTGTAATTTTGTTTAAAAAAGGAGCTGTATGAATAAAATATCACCGTATTATAATAGGAAATTCACACTGTCGCCTGAGATATTGAATGAATGTTTATTCGGACAGAACACGCAAACTTATAATGTAACTACATAGATACGGAACAAAAAAGAGCTCCTCCAGCGGGGCAAAATACGCCCGTACTTTGAATTATTGTATATAGAATTCTAGAATCGGAATTCCACCAATCAGATCGCAGCAACAGAACTTAAAGACACTACAAAGCTTTAATGTGTCAAAGCTCAAAGAAGCAGAGAATGTGGGTTGTTCTCGCTTTCAGCAGCAGAACATTTAAGACAGTTCAGATCTTTCATGAAGACAAAGCTTCAAAGACTTCAAAGCTTTGAAGTGTCCACAGACGGACGGACGGACGGAAAATAAATGTCACGCAGATTTGACTAATGTCGGAAAAGGAGTGGGAGGAAGTAAATTCTTGATATTAGTGTCGATGTGCTGCTCCTTTAGTCTGTTTGAGTGTAATTCAACTGTCCAAATGAACTACACGGATTCATATAAACATGTAAATGTGACATAACTCAGGTGTAAAGTGTGATCCTCGTGTGCAAACAGCATCAAACCCACTGCCTCTGATCCAGAGAAATATGGAGTAAAACTGGAGAGGTTCATTTATTGGATCTAGACGACTGTAAACGGAAAAAGCGTGAGGAGCTTATTTGGACGGAGGAGCGAGAATCGACAGACGTCACTGTGGATTTAGGCTGCGGGAGCTCATTTCCACAGAACACCGGTCAGTTTAATGGCAAAAGTAATGAAAACCCGGACATTTCCATCACTTTATAGAAAAAAAAAACCCAGGACAGGACGTGAAAAACTGACATGTCCGGGGAAAAACGGACATTGCGGTCGCCCTGGTTCGTATTTTGCGATGTAGAGCAGAAGTCCACGTTGTGTGTTTGGGTCTGAAATAGTCTTTCCTCTTCTTTCAGTGATGCATTTTTAAGCAGGTCGGGCTTGTGTGTGAGTCAGCGTCTGTTCGTGTATCTCGGTCACTCGGGTCTCCACTTATAGCTGCTGGTGTGAAACAGGAAACGCTCAGACTTTTACTGTAAAATACATGAGGACAGTGTCTTTTATTGTCAAAGGGTCCGTGTGGCTGTTTTCTAATGTAGTTTCCTCATCACAAACAGACCTGGGGTTGTGTTTTGTTTCATTCGCACATGTTTAACACACAAACCTGCAGATTTAGACTGAGTTCTTCTCTCAAACTGAACACATTCTGTTAAAGTTGAACTCGGGCCCGTCTGAAGCTAAAGTCGTTTCTAGAGGTGGTGGAATTCTGTCAGAAGCCAAAAAACGGCACAGATCAGTGTTTCCTCGGTGGAGATCTCACTGTGGCAGTGAGTCTGTCAAGGCAACAAACTAGTGCAGTGATGGGGGCAAGTTCTGAACTTCCACATAAAACACCAATTTGCTTCACACTGAAGAAGCTTAACTCCACTTTAACCCATCTGACAACAGCCACGAGTCTAACAAACCAAACGCTCTGCCTGGTTCACTCATTAGTGTCTGGAAACGTTAGAAAACAACTTTATAAGCACCTCACACTTCCCTCTGCTGATTTCCCACTGCACAGGCCAAAGCCCAAAAGACTCGATCGCCGACGTCGTTTCTAATCCCGTTTATTTACCAGTGAATTATATTTTTTGAAAAACACGAAAAAAAAAACAGTCCCGAACCATTTTCTTTCAACAACTTTT
Organism: Odontamblyopus rebecca; assembly: GCA_030686955.1. Classification (NCBI taxonomy): domain Eukaryota; kingdom Metazoa; phylum Chordata; class Actinopteri; order Gobiiformes; family Gobiidae; genus Odontamblyopus; species Odontamblyopus rebecca. The sequence goes on along the minus strand of CM060656.1, from coordinate 41,730,289 downwards.
AGTTTCTCTTCTTCTTCACCGTCAGTAGTCGATCTTCACTTGTTGCTTCTGCACTGATCTGTGCCGTTTTTCGGCTTCTGACAGAATTCCACCTCCTCTAGTGACGGACTTTAGCTTCAGACGTGACGAGTTCCACTTTAAACGGTGCTATGATGTTGTTACCTCACCAGAAACATTCCTGCACTTGTATTTAGCTTCATTCACACGTGTTTGAGTAACTGTTTACGTTTGTCTACATGTCCAAAGCTCAGAACACTCTGTCCCACCTTGTGATGTCATGAAGCCGTAGTTTTTCCAGTTAACTTTGCTGTCTTTGACGTTCTGTTCGGCAGAGAAATCCGCAATTCCGGTGCTGAAATCGCCCAAATGATTCTAGTGAAGGTGTGGGGCGTTTAAAAAACACTTCCTGTATCACCACACGATGACATCACGAGGGGGAACAGAGGGTTTTCTGTTTGAGAGAAGCAGACAGACTTTGTGATGAGGAAACAACATATGATGGACTCTTTAATGTGTTTTTTTATGATCTTATTTTCTTCGTGGAGATTTTTGGGTCTTTATATGTTTAACGTGCAAATGTCTACACTTCCTCAAATATGCTCTGATTATCCGACTTTAACTTCTATCTTATACAGAATACAGATAAGCAAATAAAGTGCAGTCCAATGAAGCAGCGTCAGATAAATTCCACAGATAAATATCCTGAGTTTTTGAGCCTGTGATATTCAGAAGTCCCTTTGTGAGTAAAGGCGTAAAAATGAATAAAATATAAACGAAAAGGGATTAAGAGGAAGAGGAAACTCGAGCCTCGGGGGCAGAGCAGATGGAGGGAGATGGAAGTGTTTCTGTCAACAAAATCAGCACTAAACCGGGACTAAACCAGGACTAAACTGAGACTAAACTGGGACTAAACTGAGACTAAACTGAGACTAAAATGAAACTAAACTGAGACTAAACTGAGACTAAACTGAGACTAAACTGAGACTAAAATGAAACTAAACTGAGACTAAACCAGGACTAAACCAGGACTAAACTGGGACTAAACTGAGGCTAAACCAGGACTAAACCAGGACTAAACCAGGACTAAACTGAGACTAAACTGAGACTAAACCAGGACTAAACCGGGACTAAACCAGGACTAAACCGTGACTAAACCAGGACTAAACCAGGACTAAACTGAGACTAAACTGAGACTAAACTGAGACTAAACCAGGACTAAACCGGGACTAAACCGAGACTAAACTGAGACTAAACTGAGACTAAACTGAGACTAAACTGAGACTAAACCAGGACTAAACTGAGACTAAACTGAGACTAAACTGAAACTAAACTGAGACTAAACCAGGACTAAACTGAGACTAAACTGAGACTAAACTGAGACTAAACTGAGACTAAACCAGGACTAAACTGAGACTAAACCAGGACTAAACTAGGACTAAACTGAGACTAAACTGAGACTAAACTGAGACTAAATGAGGCTAAAATGAGACGAAACTGAGACTAAACCAGGACTAAACTAAGACTAAACTGAGACTAAACTGAGACTAAACCAGGACTAAACTGAGACTGAACCAGGACTAAACTAGGACTAAACTGAGACTAAACCAGGACTAAACAGAGACTAAACTGGGAGTAAACTGGGACTAAACCAGGATTAAACTAGGACTAAACTGGGAGTAAAATGAGACTAAACTGAGACTAAACTGGGACTAAACCAGGACTAAACTAGGATTAAACTGGGACTAAAATGAGACTAAACTGAGACTAAACTGGGACTAAACCAGGACTAAACAAAGAATAAACCAAGGCTATCCAGTACAAATAGTGAAGAAAACTGCAAAACTGTAACACCTTCACCTTCTAATCATTTCTGGTGGAGATTCTGCATTCTTACTTGAAGAGGAGTCGCTCTTCACAGATCTGACGTGTAACTTTGCCTGTGGGCACCGCATGCTTGTCTCCATGGAGATAAACAAGTTTAATGCCGTACTGTGGGACATTTTCAGCAGTAGTAGTGCACATAAAATGTCACAGAAGGCCTTCTCAGAGTCAAGAAAGACGACTGTGTGCGCAGATGTTCTTACAGTGAAAAAACGCTGCTCTAAACACAGTGAATCCGCTCTTACCTTCAGTAATAAGGACAGTGATGGTGACAGAAGTTTTGCAGCCGCTGTCCTCACGCCTCCGCACTGTTATTACATCCATAAAGTCACAGAGGAGCGTATCGCAGCATCACATTGAGCTGTGCAGGTGTGAACACGCAGCACTCGAGTTTCAGCACAGTACGGTTCAAAAGTCCAAGTGCGAGTGCGTCTTACTCTTAATACAACACAGTGCACTGTTTAATACACTGTTTTTGGCAACTGTGGGATTTTCAAACCAACAAAAGGGACACAGAGGTCAGAATATGTCATGTGTGAGCTGTCAGTACCCCAGTAGTGTTGAACAAAACGGCTCTTTGACGTGAATGAACGACGGGAGCCAGCTCCATATTAGGAGCCATGTTTATTTTTTCTCTCTCAATTTTTTTCTCTTCCTGCTGCATATGATGGGTCAATGTGTTTTCGCTGAGCAGAGGGAGAAGTGGCAGTAGTTAGTCCGACAGAAGCTGACCGCATCAGCTCTTATACTGTATGCAAATGAGCCGTGCAGTTTTAAGTTTAATTTCTGCAAAACGTAAACAAATGGGCCCAAAACTGCATCAAACACATTTTTATACGCCCGTTGTGTAAGACGGGATGTATTATGGTATGGCGCTGTCCGTCCGTCCGTCTGTCCGTCCGTCCGTCCGTCTGTGGACACTTCAAAGCTTTGAAGTCTTTGAAGCTTTGTCTTCATGAAAGATCTGAACTCTCTTCTCAAATGTTCTGCTGCTGAAAGCGAGAACAACCCACATTCTCTGCTTCTTTGAGCTTTGACACATTAAAGCTTTGTAGTGTCTTTAAGTTCTGTTGCTGCGATCTGATTGGTGGAATTCCGATTCTAGAATTCTATATACAATAATTCAAAGTACGGGCGTATTTTGCCCCGCTGGAGGAGCTCTTGTTACTCATGTATATGTGGAGTGGAGCACCGGAAATGTAGAGCGGTGGTCGAGAGGATCATTTATTTTTTACATTTTAAGTGGGGTGAATAGATAAAAGCAGATTTATATAATAAACATACATGAATTAAAAAAAACAAACATTTTTATACATTAGTAATTCATTTTGTGCATAGTTTTATATTGCTGTTGATCATAAATGAATGAAATCAACAAAGCAACCTGAAAGAGCCGGTTCTCTAAAAAGAGCCAGAATTCCCATCACTCCACCCCAGTGTAATACCCTCTCCTTATGAAACACAACTGAAACTGAACAGAATCCTCTTCTCGTGTCCCCTCAGAATGTCTCAGAAGGAGAAGCTGCAGTGCCTGAAGGACTTCCACAAGGACACGCTGAAGCCGTCTCCAGGGAAGAGTCCCGGCACCAGGCCCGAGGATGAGGCCGAGGGGAAGCACCCCCAGAGGGAGAAGTGGGCCAGCAAACTGGACTTTGTCCTGTCTGTGGCCGGGGGCTTCGTGGGCTTAGGCAACGTGTGGCGCTTCCCCTACCTCTGCTACAAGAACGGCGGAGGTAAGACTCTCGGGACAAGGAACTGGGCTGGAGAACGGGAGGACGGGCGGTTTATGTTGAAGCTCGTGTTGAAGGTTTTAGGTTTTTCTTATGTGTGGAGGTTTAATAAAGCTGACAAACACTTTTAATGACAATTTTACACGTCATAAAGTCCATAAAAGTCCTTATACACAAATGATTAGCTACTTTTGGTTATTAATTAAACGCTCTGTACCTGATTTTTACAGACTTAAGACATGAAAGACAGAGCTAATTAATTTAAAACAGGTTGCAATGGTCCAGAGTTCTATATTTCACAACTCTCAGGGGTAAAGTTCCAACAACTGGCATGCTAACAGTGCACTTTGACCACTCAGTCTAACCCGTGTCTCCTGCCCCGACAGGTGCATTCCTCATCCCCTACTTCATTTTCCTGTTTGGTGGAGGGCTGCCGGTCTTCTTCTTGGAGGTGGCCCTGGGACAGTTCACCTCCGAGGGGGGCATCACCTGCTGGGAGAAGCTCTGCCCCATCTTCACCGGTGAGTCTACGAACATCTCCAAAAAACATCTCTAAAAACATCTCAGAAGATTTCAGAACACCTCCAAGCACCTCCACAGATCTCCACACATTTCCAACTTTAAAAACATCTCCAAACATATCTAAAAACATCTCCAAGCATTTCCAAACATCTCCAAACATCTCCAAACATCTCCAAACACCCCCAAACATCTCAGAACATCTTCAGACATCTTCAAAAACATCTCCACCCCCACCCCCCTCCGAACATCTCAGAACATCTTCAAAAACATCTCCACACACCCCCAAACATCTCAGAACATCTTCAAAAACATCTCCACACACCCCCAAACATCTCAGAACATCTTCAGACATCTTCAAAAACATCTCCACAGATCTCCAAACATCTCAGAACATCTTCAAAAACATCTCCACACACCCCCAAACATCTCAGAACATCTTCAGACATCTTCAAAAACATCTCCACACACCCCCAGACATCTCAGAACATCTTCAGAAATCTCCATACATCTCAAAACATCTCCAAAAACATTTCCAAAAACATCTCCAGACATCTCTAAAAAAAAATCTCTACACATCTCCAAACATCTCAGAACATCTCCAAACATCTTAGAACATCCCCCAAAACATCTCCAAACTTCTCCTCATAGTGGTCTCTCTCGTAAAAGCTTGGTCATGTTTCATACACCGTCTTAGCACGTGAGCAACACACCTTGATAAAGCTCAGACTGAACTCAGACAGAGCAGTGCGCCCGGTTAGCGTCACTCCCCAGGGAACGTGGATGAATAGCAACGATGCAGTGTCTGTCTGCACTGGCTCAGATCCTGAAGGCGTTTATCAGCAAGTGTCTGTGTGTTTGTGAATATCGTCTGTGCTTTATTTGGTCTTTTGACATATTCACTGTAGTTCTTAGTGTTTTTATTGCCGTTTAAACCGATTTAACGTTGTGTTTAGTGAAATCCGACCTGCTAAAAGCCTCTGAGACACTGACGAACACTGTGATACCTGCTTCACGTTACACTCGTCTGTCTTAGAGTTAGAGGAGGGTAGAGTTGCCAAAAATCGCACTCAAATTCAAGTAAAATATTTAAAAAAACTTCAAAAATAATATGACTCGATCAGAAACGAGCTGCACTTTGTCATTTCTCTGCCGGGAATGTTCCACAGTGTGACTTTAAACAGCTCTACTTTACATTTATTCCATTACAGGTGGTTTTGGAGCTCAAAAATACCTAGAAAAACGTGCGTTCTGACTGTGACCAGGGTCGCCTCTCCACAGATCTGACCTGTAACTCGGTCTGACTTGGTCTCCATGGAGATAGAAAGGTTTAATGTCATACTGCGGAACATTACAGTAACTTTCCAATTGCATCGGCATGGAGAAAAAGCATTTGAAAGGCAGAAAAGATACACAATGAACTAAGGAAGAGTAAAAAAGTATTTGTGTTTATTAGTGCTGTCAGAAATATTGCGTTATTAACAAGTTAACACAAAACTATTTTAATTATAAAATATTTATTAGGCGCCTTTCTGGACACCCAAGGTCACCTTACAACAAATGAACAAGTTAAGTGCATTTTAAATCATTTAACTCCCTTACTTTCTTTTTGCGAACTAGTTTTGTCATAAGTTGTGGCCACTGCTCGTACCGTATTTTTCGGACTATACGGCGCACTTAGAATCCTTTAATTTTCTCAAAAATCGATTTATAATCCGGGGCACCTTATGTATGAAAATAGACCCGTTCATTGATAATTCGTGTTATAATCTGATACGCTTTATAGTCCCAAAAATACAGAAATGTTACAAAAACTACAGGATTCGGCTGTAAATGGGAAGCAAAACAATTTGTACAAAGCCAAGAATCCCCGTCGAGTGCGCTGATGTTATTCATACGAGGAAAACACGAAATAAAGTCGCTCCAAAAACATACAGCGACTCCACGGTGACCTTCGATAAGAACTGTGACAGAGACAGAACTTTTGCGGCCGCTCTGAGCCGTTTTGTCTCCATAAACTTCTGGAGAAGAGAATCGCGGCAGGACTCACATCCGTCTCATGATTTAATAGATATTTCTGTCGCTGGACTTATTTTCTCCCCTGAAGCGCTAACTCTGCTGCGCGACGTGTAAACAAACAGCGGCGTGAGATGACATCAGTACATCAGCCCTCAGTACAGCAGCGTTGGGGCAACAAACATGATCACAAACACAGGTGCAATAAAAAAAAAAAAAAACATTTGCACATTTGCACAAAGCCTATCCACTTTTCTACGTTGTTAAGAGGATTAAAATGATGATTCAAGGGACAAAATTGCGATGAAATATTTGAATCGATTGACAGCACTAATTTATATCACAGTTACGTCCACAAAGTTGTCATTTATATGCATTTATATTACTGTATTTTTATTTTTTAACTTGTACATTTACATTGATATAATTATGCCTTATTTGACACCAGTCTCTTGTTATTTTTACTACTTATTTTGAATGTATTATTACCATTTAATGATCAAAATTAACCCCTAAAAATATTGTTGTGCAGCTTTCGTTTATTGAGAAGTTATAAACTACAACAAAAGTCAGTGTTGACAAAGTCTAAACCAGAACTAAACCTGGACTAAGTGACATTTTTCCATCAATCATTCACCATCTCCTGACCAGTTATTGATCAGGTTAAACTTTTCCAGGCTTTATATTTATTATTTCTTTATGAGCCACAAAACCCTCTTGTGCCGTCAGGTGGCTCCAATTCTCCAAGTCGTCCGGGACTTTTACGATGACAGAAATCAGTTAATAAATTACGATGGTCCATAAAGTTTCTACGAAGACTGTTTTATTATGGGAAATCATTTGTACAGATGATAACAATTCTTTTTATTTTTATTTTGGAACCGTCTGGAGGAGGCATTTGTACGATTCCGTGGAAATACATAGTTAAAACCCACACTTCGGAACATCGTCCATGGAGATTCATTTTATTCCCTCCTCAAATCAGGTCAGGGTCAGGTTTGTGGAGATGCAAGCCCGCTCAGATTAAGGATGTTTTTCAACGCAGTCAGCACAGCCAAAATGAAAAACAAAAAACAAAACTATTCGTGAGACTGCAAGTAGTGTTGCTGACAACCCAAAAAGCAGTAGATAAAATGTAGATTTTCCAGTGGCAAAGGAGCAAATTTAATTTGTCAACTGGACACAAGTTTATTTAGTCGAATACGTTTCGCAGAAAGCTGAAGGATGCTCTATATGTTTGAAAGGATTCTTTCTTTACAGCCTTTTCTCACACCTGCATAAAACTTTTGGACAGTTCTGTATTTGACCAGTTCTTGAGACATCTCCAGACATCTCCAAACATCTCAGAACATCTCCAAAAACATCTCCACACATCTCCAAACATCTCAGAACATCTCCAAACATCTCAGAACATCTTCAAAAACATTTCCAAACATCTCAGAACATCTCTAAACATCTCAGAACATCTCCAAACATCTCAGAACATCTCCAAAAACATCTCCTCATAGTGGTCTCTCTCGTCAAAGCTTGATCAGGTTTCATACATCATTTTAGCACGTTAGCAACACACCTTGATAAAGCTCAAATTGACCTCAGACAGAGCAGTGCGCCCGGTTAGCGTCACTCCCCAGGGAACGTGGATGAAAAGCAACGATGCAGTGTCTGTCTGCACTGGCTCAAATCCTGAAGGCGTTTATCAGCAAGTGTCTGTGTGTTTGTGAATATCGTCTGTGCTTTATTTGGTCTTTTGACATATTCACTGTAGTTCTTAGTGTTTTTATTGCCGTTTAAACCGATTTAACGTTGTGTTTAGTGAAATCCGACCTGCTAAAAGCCTCTGAGACACTGACGAACACTGTGATACCTGATTCACGTTACACTCGTCTGTCTTACAGTTAGAGGAGGGTAGAGTTGCCAAAAATCACACTCAACTTCAAGTAAAATAACAAAAATCTAAATAATACGACTACTACAGTTCTGTATTTGACCAGTTCTTGAGGTGTTGAAGTCTTTTGCGCGCCGTCTGTCTTTAATTATAAAGCTTATTATTGTCTGATAATCAGGAAGTGCCTGTTAGCATGTCTCTGAGAGTTGTAGACTGTTTCACGCCTTCTCTAGAACTATTTAGATCATTTAAGCTCTGGAATCGCCCGTCTCCACTGAACCCAAGGTAAAAAGTAGTGAACGAAACAAAACACAACTCCAGACACTCCGGTTTTTGAGGCGGTGACAACATCCTAACACGTCTTATACGTCGCAAGAGTCCGTTTTGCGTAATACAGGAGCTTGTTTGGTTTTCCACGTTTTTAAGACAGTAAAAATCACATCCAGCGTCTTCCATATTCCTGTCTTTAATAATCGAGAGCGGCTGTAAATTATGCAGTGACATTTTCCAGTAAATTAACACGGCGGCCTCTGAGAAAAAAACAGAATTACATCTATTTGTGAATTATTCAGCGAACTCTTCCACAGACGTACACTTCTGCATCCGCACACGGCGAACAGTGAAACGTGCATTAGCCGGATACGTCTGCGGCTTTATGAATATTACACAATGAACTGAGAGTAGAAATGTAGTAGTGAATGCATTAGCCTTATTTGGAGCGTGCGGGGGGGAGGAGAAGCCTGCGCCGCGATGCTAGGTCAAACGCGAGGCGATTTAGACTCATTCAGGAACAATTATAGGCCAGTCGTAAAGGATTGTGGGGGATTTTGCATTATTAGATACACTTTCAGCGCGTTGTGATCCACTGTATGAGAATGTGGAGCTACACAAAGCCAAAGCAATGGACGGAAATCAGCAATAAAGCTCTGAAAGGACTTCCCGTGAGCTTTTGGTCATGTTATAATGCTGTTGCCTGGGCCCGACTGATACGGGCTCTTGGAAACATATCGGTTATCGGCCTAAACCTTGCCGATCTGGGCCGATAGTCCACGTGGACATGTTTTAATTTGTTATAAAGCTCAGACTCTTTATATTCTGTCCATTTAATCCAGTTTACAGATAAATACTTGTCCTGATATGTGACATGTGTTTCCAGCCGCAGCCTCAGATCCACCTGCACAACACTGAGATTGTGTTGTTTTTGCGGCCGCTCAGTGTGAGTCTGGATTAAAGGACAGTTCTTAGTGCTGATCTGAGAGGAGCCTGTGTGAGGCTGAGTGTTGAAATGTGTCGGTCTGAAGCTCGTTTTGGTTCTTTCTCATTGGTTAGCGATTAGCTGCTGTAGCTCGCACACATAAACAGGCTGTTTTCTCTTCTGTTAGCGACTGTAAAGTGACTATAGTGGCCGTATATATGTTACTGGACACACACTGATATGGAAATGAGCTGTGAACAGAGGTGTGAATTATCCGCATTTAGCAGAGGAAGGATAATAGCGGTAGTTTACTTACTTTACAGGCTAGAATGTCATGCAAAAACCCCATTACGGCGATTTACTGTCTTTAAATATGACATAAAGAGGCAGAATAACAATAAATGTCGCCTAAATAAACCCAATTGAAAATCCAATAGAGCCAAACCGAAGTTTTAGACTAAACTAGACTAAGACTAAACCAGGACGTAAACCAAGACTAAACCAGGACCAGAACAGAACCTAAAGTAATTCTCCATCAGGACTAATCAGAAATCAAATCAAGACTCGAGTTTTATAATCAATTGAAGATTTACAGTGAATTTTTACATCACTAAATATATCAGCAATTATATCGGCAGCTCCAACTCCCCTTTTTTGTTTTGTTTTTATTGAATATCTAATTTTAGCTTTTTATTTTATTTGTATTTATTTATTTGTATTTATTTTATTATTATTTTTTCATATTTATTATTATTATTATTATTATTAATTTTTTAATGTATTTATTTATTTATTTTTTTTAACTCCCATTTTATCTGTATCACATTGGCTGGAAAAAAAAAAAAAAAAAACTCCATATCAGTCGGGCTCTAGTTGTTGCCTCATCAAAATCAAACCTGCAGGAAACAATATGAAAACCCAGATGAGAAAAGAGAGTAAAACGGGCTTTTTGAATCTGTTTTAATGGCGTCATGTGAACATCTCGTACGTCGCCTCTTTAATGGATTCATTTGATGATCGTTCCTCATGAGTCCGAGCGCCACATTTACACCATTACTACATAACAAGAATGACCTTTAGAGACTGAACCTTCATCTGCTTCTCTTCAGATCAGCATTTTTTCTTTTAAAGGTCATTAATTAATATTCTCATTACTACAGCTTGAAAAAATGAGCAGGTGGAAGTAAAACACAAACATATTTAGTGGCAGATTATAAAATAGAAATTAAACTCTAAAGTCTATATTAGGACTGATCGAGGATCAAACCAGAACCAAACCTGGACTAAATCAGCACTAGAACAGGACTAAACCAGGACTACAAAAGGACTAAAACCAAGTCTACATCAGGACTAATCAAGAAGCAAACCTGGACTAAACCAGGACAAAATCTGGACTAGAACAGGACTAAAACCAAGTCTACATCAGGACTAATCAAGAAGCAAACCTGGACTAAACCAGGACAAAATCTGGACTAGAACAGGACTAAATCAGGACCTATACCAGGACTAGAACAGCACCAAAACCAGGTCTACATCAGAACTGATTGAGAATCAAACCAGGACTAAATCAGAACTAGACCAGGACTAAACCAGGACTACAACAGGACCAAAATCAAGTCTACATCAGAAATAATCGAGAATCAAACCAGGACTAAAGCAGGACTAAAACCAGGACTAACACCAGGACTAAAACCAGGACTAACACCAGGACTAACACCAGGACTAAAACCAGGACTAAAGCAGGACTAAAACCAGGACTAAATCAGAACTAGACCAGGACTAAACCAGGACTACAACAGGACCACAACAGGGCTGAAACCAAGTCTGTATCAGGACTAATCGAGAATTAAACCAGGACTAAATCAGGACCAGGACAGGACTAGAACAGGATCAGAACTGGACTAGAGCAGGATCCAAACCAAGTCTACATCAGGACTAATTGAGAATCAAACCAGGACTAAACCAGGACTAAACCAGGACTACAATAGGACCAAAATCAAGTCTACATCAGAAATAATCGAGAATCAAACCAGGACTAAACCAGAACTAGAACAGGACTGGAACAGGACCAGAACCGGACTAGAATACCAAAACCAAGTCTACATCGGGGCTAATTGAGAATCAAACCAGGACTAAACCAGGACTATAACAGGACCCAGACCAGGTCTCCATCAGGACTAATAGAGATTCAAACCAGGACTATAACAGGACCCAGACCAGGTCTCCATCAGGACTAATAGAGATTCAAACCAGGACCTAAACCAGGACCTAAACCAGGACCTAAACCAGGACTATAACAGGACCCAGACCAGGTCTCCATCAGGACTAATAGAGATTCAAACCAGGACCTAAACCAGGACCTAAACCAGGTCTATAACAGGACCCGGACCAGGTCTCCATCAGGCCTAATCTCAGGAGCGTGTGATTGCCTCCTTAAGGACCTGACTCCAGACGCCGTCGTACACGATGTCCCAAACCAATCGGCGTCGCCGTTGGCAACAGCACAGCGGCAGATCACAGGGAGCTCGTTCTGCCGTAAATTAGGCTCCGTGTGTCTCGGGGAAGAGACGCCATCGACATGGTTAAAAAGCCTGTGCGGTTTGAGCAATACGAGAATCCGGTGAAGCCGCTCGCTCCTCTGACCTTTTCACACGGAGTTTACACCTTTTTACCTATTACCTTTTTCTGTCTAGGGACTAATCGAGACGCAAAACAGGACTAAACCAGGACTAAACCAGGACTAAACCAGGACTAAACCAGGACTAAAAAGAGGACTAAAGCAGGACTCGACGAGGACTAAAACAAGACTAAACCAGGACTAAAACAGGACTAAAACAGGACTAAACCAGGACTAAAACCAGGACTAAAACAGGACTAAACCAGGACTCGACCAGGACTAAAACAGGACTAAACCAGGACTAAAACCAGGACTAAAACAGGACTAAAACAGGACTAAAACAGGACTAAACCAGGACTAAAACAGGACTAAACCAGGACTAAAACAGGACTAAAACAAGACTAAACCAGGACTAAAACAGGACTAAAACAGGACTAAACCAGGACTAAAACCAGGACTAAAACAGGACTAAACCAGGACTCGACCAGGACTAAAACAGGACTAAACCAGGACTAAAACCAGGACTAAAACAGGACTAAACCAGGACTCGACCAGGACTAAACCAGGACTAAAACAGGACTAAACCAGGACTAAAACAGGACTAAAACAAGACTAAACCAGGACTAAAACAGGACTAAAACAGGACTAAACCAGGACTAAAACCAGGACTAAAACAGGACTAAACCAGGACTCGACCAGGACTAAAACAGGACTAAACCAGGACTAAAACCAGGACTAAAACAGGACTAAACCAGGACTCGACCAGGACTAAACCAGGACTAAAACAGGACTAAACCAGGACTAAAACAGGACTAAAGCAGGACTAAAACGGGACTAAACCAGGACTCGACCAGGACTAAAACGGTTCTAAAGCAGGACTAAACCAGGACTAAACCCGGACTAAACCAGGACTAAAACAGGTCTAAAACAGGACTAAAGCAGGACTAAAGCAGGACTAAACTAGGACTAAACCAGGACTAAAACGACTGAAACAGGACTAAAACAGGACTAAAGCAGGACCAAACCAGGACTAAACCAGGACTACAAAAAGGACTAAACCAGGACTAAATCAGGACTGAAACAGGACTGAAACAGGACTGAAACAGGACTAAAACAAAATCTACATCAGGACTAATCAAGAAGTAAACCAGAACTAAACCAGGACTAAAACAGGACTAAAGCAGGACTGAAACAGGACTAAAAGAGGACCAAAACCAAATTTACATCAGGACTAATCGAGAACTAAACCAGGACTAAAACAGAACTAAACCAGGACCAAAATCAAATCTACATCGGGACTAACTGAGAATCAAACCAGGACTAAACCAGGACCACAACAGGACCCAAACCAAGTCAACATCTGGACTAATCGAGAATTAAACCAGGACTAAATCAGGACCCAAATCCCGTCTTCATCAGGCCTAATCCGGAATCAAACCAGGACTAAACCAGAACTAAACCAGGACTAAAACAGAACCAAAAACCAAATCTACATCAAGACTAATTGAGAATCAAACCAGGACTAAACCAGGACTACACCAGGACTAAACCAGAACTAAACCAGGACCAAACCAGGACTAGAACAGAACCAAAGCCAAATCTACATCAGGCCTAATGTAGAATCAAAACAGGACTAAACTAAACTGATTTAAATGTAATAAGGGAATGGAATAAGCCTCTCGCTCCCGTGACCTTTTTCGTCTGCGTTTCCACCTTTCCTCTTTCCTCCGTCGCTGAGGCCGGAGGAGCCGAGGAGGTTGGTTTGGTTTCCTAGCAACAGCCAAAAGGAAGTTTTCCTGTCGGAGAACACGTCCATATAAGGAATATCCAGACGTAATAAAGGGAGTGCAGTGTCTGGAGCAGGAATACAGCTGCGGTGGGAAAGGCGACGGTCGGGAAATGTGCAAAACCACTTGTATTTATAGCACGAGTTTAGTTAAAAACATTTCCACAAAGATGTTAAAATAATTATACTATTACAGAAAAACACATGCAAATCTGTTCTTAGGTTTCAGTAAAATGGAATCACACTTAAAGGTGCACTGTGTAACTTTTCGAATGGGGGTCCGTCGCCTCGCTTTTTTCCATGGATACGTCATTACTCTGCCTGGAATGTTCCACAGTGTGACTTTAAACAGCTTTTACTTTACAGTTATTCAATTACAGGTGGTTTTATAGCTCAAAAAACAGGCATTTTGTTTCGTAAGTAGGGTCGCCTCCCCACAGATGTGACCTGTAACTTGGTCTGGTTCGGTCTCCGTGGAGATGGAAAGGTTTAATGTCATTCTGTGGAACATTTCAGACAAAGCAATAAAACGTTTCCATGGAGAAAAGTGACACAAAGCTTCTCTAAAGGTTTAGTGTCTAAGGTCGCCTGGATAATTACATGGAAACAGGAAGTTAAAGCTATACTTCGGAACATTCTCCATGGAGTTTTATGACACGCTGAGCCTCTGAGTTTGCCGCTTGCTTATCGCCATGGAGATGTTATTGTTTTGCCTGTGGAACTTTACGCAGTTTTCCATTAAACGTACTGTTCATGAGTAAAAATGTCTTTTTAAAACTTGCATTGCCTCTACATGGACCAAACCTGTAACTCGGCTTGGTGTCTCCATGGGGATGTTCACGTTTAATGCCACAGTGCAGAACTTTCCAGGCAAAGCAATAACATCTCCATGGAGACGAGCGAGTGGCGGACCCTGTTCCAAAAAAAAGTTACAGCTTTAAGCCACACAGGCTTCAGAGTAACGTCACCACACAACAGGTGCATCCGGCTAATGAAGCTACTGCACTTCGCATCAGGTTTGTCAGGTTTAGTGCACAGTTTTTTTTATCATGTTTTTGTGTATTTATGGCGAATTGTCACGTGGGCTCAAGCCGTTTTCATTTGACCGGTAAAACATCGAATGAATGTCGGTGGAGCATTGGACTCATTGGCGGCACGGTGGCTGAGTGGCAACACTCAGGCCTCACAGCAAGAAGGTTGTGGGTTCGATCCCGGGTCACCCGGGCCTTTCTGTGTGGAGTTTGCATGTTCCTCCCGTGTCTGGATGGGTTTCCTCCGGGTACTCCGGTTTCCCCCATCAACCCAAAACATGCACCCCTATGAACTAACATCAAGGACCATGTTGTCCACCCTCCTGTGGGCTCACCACCTGCAGAGGGGTTCATAGGGGGGGTCAGGTGCTATGAGTATTGGGCAGCAAGCTGACCCCGCGACCCAGCCCGATTAAGCGTGAGAAGATGGATGGATGGATGGAGCATTGGACAAAATCGTACAGCGAACCATAAAGACGGCTGGAATAGGGCCTGGGAGTACGGAAGCCAGGGGGGCTCGACAAATACAAACGCTGCAACAAAACAAAAAAGCCACAACGGAAGAGGCCGCGGGACTCTATTTTCCGGTGGACCGAGCGAGGAGGATCCGGCGGGGAATTATTTCCGACGGTCGGACAGAGACCTCGATCCTGGACACAAAACAATAAATGACTTTTACTTATGTTTCCAACTTCGTTCACTTCTCCGTTCCTTTACTTTTCACATTCACTTCCCGCTTGATCCTCCTCACTTGGTCCGTCGGGAAATAGTCGAGTCCCGCGGTCATTTTCGTTGTGGCTTTCATGTTGTGTTGCGGCGTTTGTATTTGTTGTGAGCCCCCCTGGCTTCCGTACTAGAGCGCTCGCTGGATTACTCAAACATAACCAAACAAAAGCTCCCCAGTCACGTCGGGCATGTTTTGAGGAGGGAACGTTGTTATAACCTGGTCTATTCTGCGTAACCTCCTCTTTAAAAGCTCATAAAAAGTAAATGTGGCGTGTTATGGGCTCTTGGACGTCCTGGGAATAGCCCGGTGCACAGGGATCTGCAGCTGTCGCTCCCGTCTCGGCCGTATGGACAGATGTAAACATTACGGGGTCATGTGGGGTCAGCGCGGTGACATCATGGAGGACACTGCTCTGTTTGTTTGACCAGCACCAATCAGATCGACTCTCTGCGGTCACATGACCCACCCAAACACACACACAATGCATGCTGGGTATTCTGTCCTGTTTGGGGACATTACACTGACCTCCATTCATTTCCCGGAGACTGTGATCATAACATTAAAGAAGCACTGTGTTTTTTTTTTTTCTCCGCTTGCATCTGCTTGTCTCCATGGAGATGTTATTGTGGCTCGGTCATGCTGCGTTTACTCAATAACACGGGGTTTTATTGACCTAAAAACATGCCGGTCTGACATGTAGCTTGTCCCCGTGCTGCTCGCTGTGTTTGTAGAGCTAAACACGTGTAATGCCATACTGCGGAACATTCCAGGCCGCATATCCATGGAGACGGACCCTCCACCGAAAGTTACTCAGGTCAAGGCCGGATTGTCCATGTGGGCCAGTGGTGCAGGGGCGGGGGCACCGTTCACAGCCTGTGGGGGGGCGGCACGTGACACAAACTTTACAAATATTTCTCGTAAATTTGTTTGTTGGGCGACAGTAGATCAGTTGGTCGAGCGTTTGTCACTGATCACAAGGTTAGTGGTTCAAATCCCGCTCTTGACATAAAAAAAAAACATCATTGGTGAGCGTCAGGAGCTGCTGCGAGTCCAGCTCCCACAGATGAAGCTGCCGTTGTGTCCTTGGGCAAAACACTTAACCCCCAGTGTCTGTGAATGTGTCTGTGTGAATGTGTGTGTGAATGTGTGTGTGAATGTGTGTGTGAATGTGTGTGTGAATGTGTGTGTGTGAATGTGTGTGTGTGTGAATGTGTGTGTGTGTGAATGTGTGTGTGTGTGTGTGAATGTGTGAGTGGTTCCTTGTTGTAAAGCGCTTTGAGTGTCTTGAAGGTAGAAAAACGCTATAAAAATGTGACCATTCATTTACCGTGTTGTTATTCACTTGAACATGTGAAATGGCCGCACGTTAATAAATACATGAATTTATCATTACATTTATACGGCGCCGTTCAACACACACACGTGCTCTTCATTCTCTGCTGTAGCCACAGTTGCCCTGGGGCAGACTGACAGAAGTGAGACTCCAAACTGTCCCATCGGCCCCTCCCACCACCAACACTCACACACAAACCTTTCACACGAGGCAGCGTGGGTGAAGTGTCTTGCCTAAGAACACAACAATGACAGTTTTTTGCCACCGGCGCCCCCCTGTGGCACCTGCTTTTCCCAGTGTCTCCCGTCCAAGTCCTGACCAGGCCCTGCTGAGCTCCTGAGATCTGACGGGATCAGGCTCTGACAGGAGGAGCGGCCATAACTGGTGCATTAACACTCGTCATTAACACTGATTTCATAATAACTCGGGCTGAGTATCGATTCAAATTCCAAGATTCAGAATCGTTTATCAGGCTTCAATCTGACTCGATTTGATCTGCTCTGGATTGGGGTTCGTGTTATTCATAGTCCGTATATATGAGTGGGCTAAGCTAACCCGTTAGCCGCCGCGTGCCAAACAGGAAGTGCTCCGGGAGGCTCTTCCGGCTCCTTCTCTCCCTTTTTCCCCACTGACTCACACTGGGACCTTATCGCTCCTCTGTCTGTACCTGCTGCGCTGAGCCTTGTCATTTTGGTGTTAAATGTTCGTATGAACCCGCGACACAGGATCCTGAAGTTTTTTTGTCGCTATTTTGTCCGTCGAAAAAATCCTCTTCAGAACATAGAGTCTGGCTCCAGATTCGCTCCTGTGACCGTGAGCATCAGGAGCCTCATAAACGCTGTGGGTGACGTCACACTCACTCATGTCTACGGCCTGTGGTGTTTATCGGAGCCGTTTCTGAGCTGTTCCGGTTGTTTCTGTTGTTCTTCACCTCCTTCTGGCCTCAAATCTCTTCGCTTCTGTCAGACGCATCTTTGTCTTTATCCTTTCTGAACCCGAAATGGTTCCAGACGGAGCTTTGAGTGTTTCTGGCGTCTGCAGAGTCGGGACTCGGCTCACGTTTCCGCTCGTGTTCATAGTTTTGATGCAGTCAGACCGGGCGAGTGGGGTTAAAGTTCACCGGGGGAAATGGATTAAGAATTAAATCGATCTTTGGACATACGAACTGATCTTATAACAACGATAATAATGATGATAATACTGAACAAATTAAGATTACAGGACCACAGATGTTTACACAGACGCTGTCAGTTATTTTCCTCTTGTTTGTGGGGGTCGACTACTGACGGTGAAGAACAATAGAAACTGAAAATTGCTGGAAGAAAATGGTTCAGAAATGCTTTTTTTTTTTTGCGTTTTTCCAAAACTATAATTCACTCGTAAATAAATGGGATTAGAAACGACCTCATTAACCGTTAACAAGTGTCACCAGTGTCGTCTTATTTGACCTCCTCAGCGTTTTATCTGTCGTCCGTGTGGTAAAACTGTCAGAAAGCGCAGCGTTTTTACACGTCGCTCTTCGGTTCGTGAGCGAGAAGCATCAGCTCGTGTATTTCCGTGGAGTTATCAGCGGCCGTGTCAGTTTGAACCACAAAAGGCCCCGGCCTCAGTCTTATCTCCGCCTCAAGGCCAAACGCACTGAAGCGGTTTTGACCCATTTCAGATAAACGACATGAACAGCCGACTTCTCGAGGACACGGCTCAGGAAACTCTCAACTACTAATGACTAATCAGCTTTTACAAGTGACCAAAAGGCTGGACTGAGATATTAACACGTCTATATTTGCTCCGGTTACCATCAGAATCCCTGTTTTTCCCGGTATTTTCGAGCTATAAAACCACCTTTAATCACAAGCAAAACATAAATAAATACTGGCGCTGTGGGTTCGTGCTGAAGCTGATACGAGAGCAACGATACACCGTTATTTTTACTACAGAAAAGAGCCATTAGCTAATTTTAGAGCTCAGGCAAATGCACTCAGGATTATTGAAACGTAGAAACGTCACTGAATCGCACACACGATCAGTTGTGTTTAAAGCCGGAAAGAACAGAAGACTTACGGAAATTATTTATTTTTACCTCAGAGGATGAAAATCACAGGAGGAAATTTGACTTTGAAACACCGTAAAACTAAAGTGTTTATCTGCTGAAGGTGTGAAATTGTGGAACGAATTAAAACGCTGTCAAAAGAAATGAATTAAACAAAATGGATCAGAATGTACGAACTTGATTGGGGCTGAAAGTCTGTTGTGAATTGTGTTAAATTGTGAAATGCTTATTGTAAAAGGGAACAGGGCCAATGGAGGAATGAAGCGTTTGTATAATTTGTATTAATCAGTGTAAATGGGGCAAATATAAGAACTGTTTTCTTCCGTCGTGAGAGTGTTTAACAACGCAGATTCATCATAATGTGCACGTGTTCATGTATGGAACATGACGTATCCATAGAAACAAGCAGGGGACGGACCCGTAACCAAAAAAGTTACACAGTGCTGCTTTAATATATACACAAGACTCTGCGAGGTTGAAACGCTGTGTTTTTTTCCCCTCCTTTTTTGACAGTTGAAAACAAAGAAACAAAACTCGTCTCAGGAAATCACTTTTTGGATGAGTGCAGTGTGTTTATTTCCTTTCTGAAGCAGCTTTTTGCATTCGCACCGTGAGTCACAGGCGCTTTTTAAAACTCCAAACAGGAAGTAGAAAAAAAAAAAAGCAGAAGTGCAAACCGAGACATGTGAGTGTTTATTTCAGATCGGCGTACATTACTTCACCGTGTGCTAAACTCACGCGGCATTTGTTACGTTATATCACATGTGTCAAACATGCGGCCCGGGGGCCAGATCCGGCCCTCCAAGACCTTTAATCTGGCCCTCGGCTGATTTTTCTATTAAAATACTTAAAATTTTCAGATTTTTCTGTTAATTTTCTGCACCGTTTAGCATAGCAGCGTCTCCGGTGTTTCTGTACGTTGCGACTCCCACCAGAGCAGCACAAATGAAGACTTTCCTCTTTCCAAACGCTCTTAAAGGACGATCGTTTTGACTGTCGACCGTGACCCTCATCAGCAAAATGTCAAAAAATGAGAAAAGCAGATGCTGAGTTCAGGATTTCCCAAGAAAAATAGTCTAATTCTTATTTGTTGACAGAGGTGAATGGGAAATCTGTGCTCAGTGTGTTTGGAACAAGTGGTGTTGCTCGAGGAATATAATCTTAAACACCACTACGAGACACGGAGAAAAATACAATAACTTGAAGAGAGAACTGAGTTTTCTGATCCGGCCCTTTTGGGATCACAGTAGGCTGCATACGGCCCCCGGACCAAAGTGAGTTTGACACCCCTGCGTTATATGATCAGCGGTCAATAATACTAACAGGTTTTCAAGATATTTACGAAGCCGAGAATCAAAGAGATGTGACATGGGGGAAAAAAAAAAAAAGTTTCGGGCGACGCGTGACCAGAAATAATTTGTTTTTACTGAGTTTTACTGCATTAAAAACATAAACACAGAACTTTAAAACAGTTTGCAATGGTCCAAAATTACTCCTCATTTACTTTAGGCATTCAGACAAACCCAATTATTCAGTTTATAAACGTACGTAACCGATAATACTCCCTACAACTGTGGAATACACCTTTATGTAACAGATAATACTCCCTACAACTGTGGAATACACCTTTATGTAACAGATAATACTCCCTACAACTGTGGAATACACCTTTATGTAACAGATAATACTCCCTACAACTGTGGAATTCACCTTTATGTAACGGATAATACTCCCTACAACTGTGGAATACACCTTTATGTAACCGATATAACCCTTATGTAAAATATAATACTCCCTACAACAGTGCAACGATTCACCTTTACACTTAAAAAGAAAAAAAGGTTTTTCTGAGTCCTGTGACCAGAAATAATTTGTTTTTAAAGCTGTTTTGGACTTTTCCTGCACTGAAAACATAACCGCAGAACTTCCTCATTTACTTTATGCACTCAGAGCGTTTTAATTATTCACCGCGATGAGTTTATTAACACTTTCAGAGGCCAGAGCGGAGTTTTGTCTCACGGTAAAGCTAACAGCAACTAGGATGCTACTGCACACTTCCTGACTATCCTGACTATAATAAATAAATTTTGCAGACAGTGGAATTAGTGGCAGTGGAATTAATTTGACATAACACATAACAGATAATACTCCCTACAACTGCACATAACAGATAATACTCCCTACAACTGCACATAACAGATAATACTCCCTACAACTGCACATAACAGATAATACTCCCTACAACTGCACATAACAGATAATACTCCCTACAACTGTCCATAACAGATAATACTCCCTACAACTGCACATAACAGATAATACTCCCTACAACTGCACATAACAGATAATACTCCCTACAACTGCACATAACAGATAATACTCCCTACAACTGTCCATAACAGATAATACTCCCTACAACTGTCCATAACAGATACTACTCCCTACAACTGCACATAACAGATAATACTCCCTACAACTGCACATAACAGATAATACTCCCTACAACTGCACATAACAGATAATACTCCCTACAACTGCACATAACAGATAATACTCCCTACAACTGTCCATAACAGATAATACTCCCTACAACTGCACATAACAGATAATACTCCCTACAACTGCACATAACAGATAATACTCCCTACAACTGTCCATAACAGATAATACTCCCTACAACTGTCCATAACAGATACTACTCCCTACAACTGTCCATAACAGATAATACTCCCTACAACTGTCCATAACAGATAATACTCCCTACAACTGCACATAACAGATAATACTCCCTACAACTGTCCATAACAGATAATACTCCCTACAACTGCACATAACAGATAATACTCCCTACAACTGCACATAACAGATAATACTCCCTACAACTGTCCATAACAGATAATACTCCCTACAACTGCACATAACAGATAATACTCCCTACAACTGCACATAACAGATAATACTCCCTACAACTGTCCATAACAGATAATACTCCCTACAACTCTTATGTAACAGATAACCCTACGTTCTGTCAATCCTTTGAGTTTATCCTCAAATTGAAATTCAAAAAGTTTATTGTCAAATTTCCATATGAAAATATAACAAATTAAAATGCTGTTCTCACTCTCAATCTTCTAAATTAAATAATAATCATAAAAAAGGATAAAAAGAGGACTCACGACCTCTTGTACAGTATATATCAGATATATATTTGTATTATTGTACTTTTTTATATTTTATTTTACTTAATTATGCCTTAGTTTTTTATTTTTTGCCGCTTATTTTGAATTAACTGTCACCTGTTCTTGCTCTTTATTATTATATTATATTATCCTGTGATGTGTGAGGTCCTGGATCCAAATAATGTAAAAGTAAAGTTTGTCTGAGTCTTTGTAAGTCTGTGTTTATCACTGAATCTGTGCGTCAGTGTTTGGGCCGAGAACTGTTCAGAGAAACTAAAATGTCGTTTATTCCAGTGCTCATCTGTAACATCGTGTGTGTGTCTGCAGGGATCGGTTATGCCTCCATCGTGATCGTGTCTCTGCTCAACATTTACTACATCGTCATCCTGGCCTGGGGCGTCTACTATCTGTTCCAGGTAAGACTTCGGGAAACATTTCTCACTCTGATTATGGCGAAAAGACGGGATCATCTTTTCCAAACTCTTCAGGACAGTTTAAAGAGGCGTTTTGAGCTTTGGAGATGAAGACGGACGAATGATAAAGTGTTACTCAAACATGTGAATGAAACAAACACGACTCCGGCTCTGTTTTTTGTGGAGGAAACGACTTTATAACTAAGATCACAAGAGTCAGTTTTGTGTAATGCGTCAACAAAGCCGCCATCTTGGTAAGGGTAAAGCTGCTTTAAATGAATGAACATCTAAGTCCAAGATTAGTCCTGGACCAGTCCTGGTTTAGACCTAATTCAGTCCTGGTTCAACTCTGGTTCAGCCCTAATTTAGTCCTGGTTTAAACCTGGGTTAGTCCTGGTTTAGTCCTGGTTTAGTCCTGTTTTAGTCCTGTTTTAATCCTGTTTCAGGCCTGGTTTAGACCTGGTTTAGTTCTGGTTTAGTCCTGATTTAGTCCTGGTTCAGTCCTGGTTTAGACCTGGTTTAGTCCTGATTTAGTCCTGGTTCAGTGCTGGTTTAGACCTGGTTTAGTCCTGGTTTAGACCTGGTTTAGTCCTCGTTTAGTCCTGGTTCAGTGCTGGTTTAGACCTGGTTTAGTCCTGGTTTAGACCTGGTTTACTCCTCGTTTAGTCCTGGTTCAGTCCTGGGTTAGACCTGGTTTAGTCCTGGTTTAGACCTGGTTTAGTCCTCGTTTAGTCCTGGTTTAGACCTGGTTTAGTCCTCCTTTAGACCTGGTTTAGTCCTGTTTTAGACTTGGTTTAAACCTTGTTCAATCCTTGTTTAGCTCTGGTTCAGTCATGATTTAGTCCTGTTTTAGACCTTGTTTAATCCTGGTTCAGTCTTAGTTCAGTCCTGGTTTAGTCCTGTTTTAGTACTGTTTTAGATCTCGTTTATACTTGGTTTAGTTCTGGTTTAGTTCTGGTTTAGTCTTCGTTTAGTCCTGTTTTAGTCCTGTTTTAGACCTGGTTTAGACCTGGTTTAATCCTGGTTTAGTCCTGGTTTAGACCTGGTTTAATCCTGGTTTAGTCCTGGTTTAGACCTGGTTTAATCCTGGTTTAGT
Organism: Odontamblyopus rebecca; assembly: GCA_030686955.1. Classification (NCBI taxonomy): domain Eukaryota; kingdom Metazoa; phylum Chordata; class Actinopteri; order Gobiiformes; family Gobiidae; genus Odontamblyopus; species Odontamblyopus rebecca. Next base: position 41,706,831 of record CM060656.1, on the reverse strand, counting down.
CCTGAGTTTATAACACAACATTTAGTGTCATGGGCCTACAAAATAAAATCTTACTTATGAAATGTCCTGCTCTTTCGTCCAGATCTGGATGTAACTGCTGCTGTGGCCTCGTCATTTTGGTCTTAAAATGTCTAAGTTTAAGACAATAAAATCCTCTTCGTAATATAGAACTGCGGGCCTCCATGAGCTTCATTTGACTGGAGCTCCCTCAGTCCACTTCTTTACAGTTTTACACTTCGCTGACACCGTTTTCTTTAATAACCCACTTACCAACTGACTGTTATTGTCGTTTCTCCGGAACCTTCTCCCCGTGGAAAAATCTGGGTCATGTTGTGCTTTACTGCGCTCCGAGGTGAGACCGCAACACACACCGGTCACTTATTGACGTTTTCGGAAGTTATTCGAGAAGATAAGATAGCTGAAGGTTAAAGTCCGAACGTGACAAATGGAGCAGTTTGTCCATTTGTTTACGTGGAGGATCATAAACTGCACTGAATGGAGATGACTGTTCTGTCGTGCAGCTAATTTGTGGGAAAAATAATTCGGAGACAAAGCCAGTGTCTCCAAATCTGGTCACTAAATTAAGTTCTTAAGTGAAATTATCAAGCGTTATAGTTCAAAGTTATATTTTGAATCTTATAGTCGAGATATTATTTGGATTTAAAGGTCTCGTATGATGCAAAATTGACTTTTCTGAGCTCGTTATAATGCAGCCGGTTGAACTTGTGGAGTCGGGGTTGTGTTCGGTTTCACTTTCACACATTCACATGTTTGAGTGACACTTTATTATTAGTTTATCTACATCAGGGGCGCCCAATACATCAATCATGATCTACCAGTCTATTGCCAAGGTGGATCATAGTGTAGACGAGCCTCGAGAACAAGGCCGGTCTCATTTCTTTACGGTCTCGAAGGCGTTTGCGCTCGTCTTGTCTCGAATTCGAAGTCTGATACTTGTTGAGCACGATCCTCTTTGTCGCCAGTAGACGTCTGCAGCCGGCGCGCTCTTCTGGACCCACGGATACTGCGGGTCACTGCCGGCCTTCGCAGCTTGTCCACAACAGCGTGTAGCTCAGGGCAGGTTAAACTATTTAAAACGTCCTTCCGCCACCTGCCTCACTTCGGTGCACCGCTCCTCGCCCTTTCACGCTCTCGCTCCCCCCCCACGTCGAGCGCAGAGGCGAACTCCTGAGTGCGCTGATTAGAAGAGCAAGACGGAACTCGAAGCAAAAACGAATCTAAATTTGTGTTAGCGTCGGCACAGAGCAGGTCTACAGCGGCATGTGGTTGAAGTGTGACTAAATACCACAAATGCATCTGTATTTGTCACGATGTGGGTTTGGTAAATGTGCAGAGGGTAAATACTAGTGTAGAACCAGTAAGAGAATGTAACTCCAGTGGAACTTGGAAAAAACAGGTTTCAAAATCCTCCCCACTTTCTTCACAGTTTTGTGTAAAGTGCCACAGAGTGTTTCAGTGCAGCACAGTTTGTTTGGTTAAATAAACATTTATCAGTTTCCCCGTCGTGTGGCCGCACCGTCCTGTCAAAGCCTGATCCCCTCAGAGCTCAAAAGCTCAGCAGGGCCTGGTCAGTACTGGTCAGGTGCCACAGGGAGGCGCCAGTGGCAAAAACTGTTGTTGTGTCCTTAGGCAACACACTTCACCCACATGGCCTAGTGTGAAAGTGGAGTGTGCGTGGCAGAGATTAGTGATGTCAATGGGACTTTCCTGGTTAATTAAAATAAAATAAAAAATCAGATAAAATGTAGATAAATCTATAAAAACTTATTTATGAGTCAAACTTTTCCCACATGAAGATCATTAAGTCCAAGAACCGTTCCACCACCACTGATTCTTAATATATTTATGAATAAATAAATGATTTGTATTTTTGTAGTAGGTCGATCATTTTGACTTCATTTTAAAGTAGCTCGTACGCTGAAAAAGTGTGGGCCCCCCTGACCTACATCTTTAAAGCTCAAAATGCTCTGATCCACCTTGTGATGTCATGAAGTGGTAGTTTTCCAGTTAAGCTTTTTTTTTTTTTACATTTAATTCATGGGGAATTCCAGAGCTGAAATCATCCAAATGATTCTAGTGAAGGTGTGTGGAGTTTAAAAACACAGTGGAGCACTTCCTGTATCACCACATGACATCACAAAGTGGAACAGAGTGTTTTTAGTTTGACAGAAGAATGCAGGTGTGTGGGTCAAACATGTGAATGAAACAAAACACAACTGCAGGTCTGTTTGTGACGAGGAAACAACTTTATAACAGAAAATGAGAACGAGGCGTCGTCTGGGCTCTTTAATGCTTAAATAATACAAAAAATGATTGAAAGATTCTGCTGTTTTTTTAACATGTAAACGGTTTGACTCGTGAATATTCAGTCACGAGACGCCACTGTAGCCGTGACAGCCGTGAAGCGAAATGTAGAACAGGTCCCAGAGGAGCTCCAGGCACCTCCAGAGGCCTCGTGTATCTAAGAAATGCCACAACTGTGAAACGTGTTTTTGAGGCACAGTCCATCGATGAATGACGCGTCACGTAAAAGCACCTGAGTTTGCTGAGTTAGATCAGAGCTCAAACGGCCAGAAAATGTGAACAAGGCAGCCTTAAATGTCCTCAGGGTTCCTACAGGGTCTTAAAAGGTCTTTAAAGCGTTAAATTTCTGACTTTAAAAAGTATTTTTAAGTGCGTAACTTCTCCCCATCGCATTTCTCCTTAAAAGTTTAATTTGTCAAACTGCATTATTTGGTTACATAACGCCACCTAAAGAAAGAACAGCAACAGGAAGCAATAATTTAGAAGGGAACTGGGTTAAAATCTTCTTAAAAATACTTAAATTTAACTTGAAGAAACCTGTAGGAACCCTGTGTCATATTAAAGCTGTAAGATTATGTAACAGGGCTGCAAAAATATATATATTTTGCTTTACCTCGATGTCTGCAAAGGAAAAATAACCCCCCAAAATCTCCGGCTAAAACAAATCTGTCAAACTCCACAAGGTCTTTTTTTATTGAAGTGCAAAGAGGCCGTTCATGCAGGAACAATTTCATATTTTCAGTTTCTTTTCATGCAAAAATAAAATGACTCAACTCCAGCTCCTGTTTGAACTGTTCACTCAAATCTTCTGCACAAATAAACTTTACAACATCTAAACTAGAACTGGGACAGAGCCACATCAGCGCGTCTGAAACAGCGACGTGTTTAATGCAGCTTTAAACATCTGCTTACGTTTTACATAAACCAAACTTACAATAGCGGCTCATTTGCATAAACTATAAACGCTGAAAAAAACCAACTCTGTCGCCCTGAACTGCAGAAGCCGCTGAAGCTCCACATTTCCCTCGTTTGTAGTAAAGTCGCTGTACAGGACCAGGGACAGTAGATAATTCTGCTAAAACAACATTTACACAGTTTAGTGGTGAAAACAAAAGTGTGTTTAGTGTTTAGCTCCACTTTACAGGACGCTCTAAAATGCAGGAGACACAAAAGGACAATAAATATATCCTTCATAAGCCACTGTTTTGAAAGCCTCCACACAGGATGTTATGCAGGACATATTTGATGGTAATTGCAGTTCTTATAAAATGTCTGAATCAGCCCATGTCAACAAAGCCATGTTTGCCCCTAAGACACCAGCGCTGCACACGGCTCTTTCCCATGGTGAGGCGTGACTGAGATAATAAAATGATACACCAACAACTAAGAGACGGATCAACATGCGAATCACCAGATTTACAGTCGACTTTTGTTGTGATTACATTTTTAGGCTCATGTTTAGTATTATTTTTATCTTGGTTTAATCTCTATTAAAGGGATATTCTGGAGTTTTGGACATAGTTCCTCACTTCCTGGTGATCCAGAGTGTCGGAGATGTGTGGAGACACTTGTTTAACTCTTCCTCCAGTCCTTGTATTTGCAGAGGTGCTGGTGCTGGGCTAGTGCAGGTCAATGGCCACAGTCGTCCTGCCACTAAAAACAGTCTGACCCACTCCACAGACCCGAGGAAAAACTATTAGAACTGCAGACTGTCCCTGTGAACGTCTGTGTCCAGAGAATCGTTTTAGAAGTAAATCCAATCTTGCGTCGCCTGAATCGCTGCATGTTGAGGGACTATTTTCTCATATATCAGTCGCCGCTGCCGAGCTTCTATCAGGAAGAACAACTCACTGCTGCTCAGACACAAATCCTTCAAATGCAGCGGTCGGTTTGACTCTAAAATGATTCTGTGGACACAGACGTTCACAGGGACAGTCTGGAGTCTAATAGTTTTTCCTCGGGTCTGTGGAGTGGGTCAGAGTGTTTTTAGTGGCAGGACGACTGTGGCCATTGACCTGCACTAGCCCAGCACCAGCACCTCTGCAAATACAAGGACTGGAGGAAGATTTATACAAGTGTCTCCACACGTCTCCAACACTCTGGATCACCAGGAAATGATGCCCTACGTCCAAAACTCACAACTGTCCCTTTAAGATTTTGATGTGTAATGTTTCAGTTTTCATTCATCTACATTTTTGTTGTAAAATATCGTAAATTCCTACTGTATATGTACTTAATATTAAAGGGCCACATTATGCGATTATCTGATCTACAGTATGTTATAAAGCTGATTCCTCATCAAAAACAAACCTGGAGCTCTGTTTAACACAGAAATTCTGCATATTTCGGCTGAGTTGTTATGGCAGACAAAACTACTGCTTCACATGATGTAGACATAATAATAAAGGACACTTAAACATACATGAATGAAACGAACACAACTCCAAGAGGAAACAACCTTCTCACATGACGTCAAACTCACAAGAGCCAGTTTTGTGCATAAAGGCCCTTTATATTTCCATCGTCGCTCTTTTTTCTGTGTGATAAATGCTGTAAACATCTAGATTAATCAGATATTCTTGATGTAGATGCTCTTGTTGGTGTGTATTTTCTTAGTGAATCCGTCCTTCATGTTAAAAGCATGAGTTAGTTTTCCGTCATGTCCCTGTTGTCTTTGATGGAGACTCTAATCCAGATGAAATGAGCCGAGCCTGTGTGGACGGGGTCTGTGCGAGCACAAAGGCGCCTGTGATCTGCCCCTGAGCCCAGAATAAAAGGATTTAAAGCATATTATTTACAAGAGCCGCTTTGATTAAAGTGCTCCAACAACAGAGCCTCAGTCCAGCGTCCGGAGACAAAGAGCCGGTTCAGAGGAGAGGCTCGAGGTGTGTGGAAATTTACAGAATAACTGAAAACTGACCCAAAAATCAGATTTATTTGACATGTGCCCTTCATCCTGATAAATCTGCCACTTATATAACATGGAATATTTTTGATTGATATTTTTTCTGACCTGTTTTTATAAAGCTGTTTTGGTTCGGCTCTTTAACTCGCCAGTGCAAAACTAAACTTGGAGAACTGGTAAATAAGGCCATGAAGGTGATTGGCAGGAAAGAGTTTGCGTCTTTGCAGGACATTTTTCAAAATTCTGTGCTTGTTCAGGCCAGAGGGATTGTGGGAAACTCCTCTCACCTGCTGCACGGTGAATGTGAAATCAGACATACGCTCTTGAGCGCCTAAGTTAAGGGCAATTTTAGTACATTTCTCCTCGCCTTGGATTTTTTCTCTTCATTTTGCTTTCAAAACTGCCCCTTTTACCCCTAATGAAGTGTTCTACCTCCTTTTGTTCAGTCCAACCTGTTATTTCACAATCTGCTGCTGTAGTTGTGTCATGAGGCTGTGAGAAAAGCTACAGGACCAGAACTAGAGATGAAAAAAAAAAACAGAAAATAAAATTCACACTCTTAAACAAGACACACAGCAAACATGTAGAAACAACTTTTTGGACATAAAAAATGCTTAATTTAGGGCCTTAGCTACAAAACTGTAAAATCTCAAGTCTGTAAGTAAATTAAAAATCTCCTTATTGCCCTAAAAACTAAAAAAGTGCAGTGGCTCCATGACTTTCCTGGTCCAGTCCTGGAAACAGCTCCTGTCAGGTCCAGGGCCAGAGCCACAGCACTTCTGCATTTCCAGGGTGGAAATTACATTTGGATTTGTTCATTTGGACTGAAATAAACCTGTAAATAAAAATAGAAAGAGATGCACAATTACACACACCAAGATGTGTCATTTTCCATGTGTGTGAGAATTAACTCCACTTAGAGCGACTTTTTCCCTCGTTATAAACACACACAGTCAGAGGAGTCGACCATCTTGACTCACTTCACTCTTTGGCAAAGTTTGGCTCCATCAAAATGGACGGAGCGCATGAGTTTGGGGAAAACAAAGTTCCTGTTGGACACTCGTTTTGCTCCCGTCATCACACAGCGTGAGTGTGACGTAGGATAAAGCCGCAGAAATGTACGGAAACCTCTATGTCTGCACTTTCAGAGGGGAAAAGGACGTTTCTGTCTTTTACCGTTAGAAAGTTCTGCGGTTATAGAAACATATTCCTCGGAATCGTATAGGATGTTGTAGGTCTTGAAGTGTTAAGAGTAACAGATATAAACTTTCATTTGTGCCACTTCTGTTGCACAACAAATCTGCACAACAGAGGCGCACTGAGTCTCTTTATTTAATGGTGCGATAATTACAAAATCATTGTGCAACAGAGATGGTGCAACCGTTATCTGTGCAATAGGATTAGTGCAGTATTTTAGACACTTTTTGTTTGTGCAGTGTGAAGTATAACTGTGTTTTTACATGTGCGAAATATAACTGTGTTTTTTAAGCTGCAGTTTCCCCTTGGGGACAATAAAGTTTATCTTATATTTTATACTTTTGAGAAAGAAAAAAAATCCCCACTCACCAGCAGAGGGCGATATAAAAGCAGCATACATTTTTTTGTTTTTTTTTTGTTCATTTTTTCACATTATTTTCTATTTCAAATGGTTGGGGTGATATATACATATACATTGTATTTATTTGGGGCCTTTCTGGACACCCAGGGTCGCTTTACAACAACAGCTACAGTGCTTTACACAGACACATGTCCACAAAGAGCATTATTAACAGAGCATTCTTCACTCACTTCATATCCATACACTCGCACACACAAACACACCACTTTCACACCAACAAGGCATGTTTTGGGGAAACTGCGTCACTGCATTACTTCCTCATAAAACTAAAGATTCACTCTTATCGGCAAGTGTCAGCAACACTTATCTGCAAGTGTCTATGTCTCAAGAACAAAGTTACACAAGTTAAAAAGTGTATAAAGTCGTTTTATTTCAGATTTGACCTCGTGTCCTCATTGGTTGAAGTAATGGGCTGATTTTGTTTGTCTTTTCCAGTGTTTCCAGCCGGAGCTGCCCTGGGCTAGCTGTAACCACCCCTGGAACAGCGAGCGCTGCATCGAGGACACGTATCGAAAGAACAAAACCCTGTGGATGGCCGCCAACGCCACCAGCCTCTCCAACTTCACCTCCCCCGTCACCGAGTTCTGGGAGTGAGTCCACATTCTCACCTTCTGTCCAGATACACCACAAGAACCTTTGAGGATCAGACAGGAATCAGACTGTAGTTTTGCACAGAAAGAAAGCAATATTTACAATGTTAAAGGGCCGATATGATGCAAAAGGGACTCCTTGCCACCTGCCGGCGGGCGATTTCACAACGTTAAAAAGTCAAGCCAGATATTCACCGTACTTATTTTTCCACTATTGACATGCTATACATCGTTTGAAAGCTTAATTCCTCAGTAAAACAACCATATCATTCATATCAATTTTTTTAAAAAACAATGCACATTTCTTACCTTTGAGCCGGTTCTGTCGGTCCGAAACGGGTCCAGTCCAGGAATAGCTGTGCTAAATTAGTCCGGAACAATCCACAGAAAAAGAATATCCAGTTGTTTTTTTTTCATAAAATAATTCCATGTGGAGAAATAATCCAGAAAGTCCGTGTTTGTCTGAATGGATGAGCGACGCATCTCTCTACTACTCTATCTCTTGGTCCTTAGCATAGCTAAGCGCCTAGCTGCTGTTAGCGGTGTGGGGTATGTTTGTTTTCTCCACACTCTTAGCTACAAAACGAGGTCACCCATGAGAGAATCTGCAGTTCGGGGCAGTGCGCAACAGCTCATGGATAAAAGGAGCGCGTCCAGTTAGCGGCATATTGCGCATGACTGAGGGACAGTTCCACGGCAAAAGCTCTTCAGTCATTGGTTCTTTCAGGAAATGATTGACAGATCTGAATAACCTATGAAAAGACGATTTCGGCGGTGGGCTCCACATGGGGCAGAGGTGCTGTAGTGAGACAGGAGTTCAGGGCATATCGGTGATTGGAGAGGCACAGACCTGCTCTTACGCACAGACACTGGTGGAGGCACCAGAGGCATATGGAGAGAAATTTTTGGCTTGTTTTAGTTTTTTATCTTAAGAAAACCTGCCTAAAGTTCAGAAGAAGATTTATTTATTATACATTATTATCTTATTACAGTTTGGAACATCTGGTCCATATTTGGACACTTGTGCCGAATTGACATATTTTTACACAAAGGGTCACAGCACCAAACCCTGAGGCCCAGAGTCTGACATTTCACACAGTTGTTGCAACAACCTCAGCAGTGAGTGTAGTGAGCCACAAATATCTAGGATGAAGTTTACCCAAGTTAGAGCCTTTATTATTTTGTATTTTTTTTCTGAGGCAAAAAAAAAAAAAAAATTTAGACAATTTTGAATGTCTGTACTGTAAGTGAGCTGCACTCACAGTCTTCAGATGCAGATCTACAGAAACTAGAAGGTCTAAGCTTTAAAATGATGTATCACACAAGCCTGTGGGTCTAAGATTTTCTTTTAATAAGCTTTGGCACTTGGGTTTGTGATACTGTTGTGCACAGAGCAAATCAGGCGGGTGTTAACAGGTTAAGTCATTTTATAATGTTGGAACTTCATCAACAAACAGTCCTGGAGTTGATGTTTGAGTAACTCTTTATTTTTAATCTGTTTACATCTCCAAAGTGCTTGTGATATCAAGACAGCTACTTTTTACCCTTTGTTCTGTAGAGAGGGGCAATTCCAGGACTGAAACTGTTCAAATGATAGTTTAAAACCACAGTAGAGCACTTCCTGTATTGCCTCATGACGTCACAAGGTGGAACAGAGTGTTTTCCGTTTGAGAGAAGAACTCAGAGCCTGAATCTGCAGTGTTTGTAGAGGCATCGTGCTTGCATTGCATTCAAACACATTTTTCGACGCAGTAATTGCCTTGACAGACAGAAAGTGTGGACAGTTTTCTGCCTGATCTCAACTCGTATTCTTTTATTTCACAGACACAACGTACTGGGAATCACCAGTGGGATCGAGGACATTGGTCAGATCAAATGGGACCTGGCCCTGTGCCTGCTGCTGGTCTGGGTCATCTGCTTCTTCTGCATCTGGAAGGGGGTCAAGTCCACCGGAAAGGTACCTACACTGCTCCCTACGGATCTATCCAGTTATGATCATGGCCGTTTTCAAAGGTGCACTGGGTCACTTTTCTGGTGGAGGCTCCTTCAGCAGAGATGTCATTGCTCTCACTGGAATATTTCACAGTATGGCTTTAAACCTGTCTACCATTCAGTTACAGTTGTTTTAATCATTAATAATCAGTGGTCGAGTTGTAAAATCAAACGGGGGGATGGTGAAATTTGGTTTGTCGGGCGTCCGTCGGTGGGAAGCGGGTTTGCTTTTTGAAGGGTTTGAAGACCTTGTTTATTCATCAGACATATTTTGCGCTGATGAAGTGTGGACCCTTTTTATTGTTGTAAAGTGAAAACATAATCCTCTGTTATTTTCCTGTTCTAAAACACAGTGTATGTGTCATGTTTGAGTCAGTCTGACACATTCTCCACATTAGGGCGAAATGCAGATGACAAACTTTCCCACTGGGTTCAGCTGTAACTTCATACTCATCGGTTCCTTTTAAATCTTTTGGCAATTAATCTATTAAAACTTTTAAAATGCTGCAGTCGGGGTTGTTTCCCTGCTGCAAGTTGAGAAAAGTTGGACAACTTAGTGTCGCCTGCGTCAATGCTGCTTAATCCTTCCCTCTCCTGGCTGCAGTAGTCGGATCCTCAGATTCCTCCTTTAAATATAATTAACGTAAATGTGAGTGTCGTTTATTTGATCCTTCCTGCCTTGAATGTCACTTTTTGTTGCCCGAAGAATCACAAACTCACGTCCGGGCTGATTAAATTAGTGACTGTACGAGAAATCAAAGCTCACACGAACCTGAGTAATATCGAGCTGCGAGACTCCTTCACACCGCAGTGTCCAAAACCGCCCTGGACGCCTCTGGAGCCTTTGAGTTCAGACACCACCAACTCGCATCTTGGAGGCCGAACGGGAGAAAAATACTTGAGGTGCGTCCAGGGCGTCAGCTGTGGTCTGAGAGTGCCGTGTTCCCCCAACCCCCCGAGTACTGGTGATAATCCATTACATTTGTTCCACACACAGTTCTGAGGTTAAATTCAGTCCTTCTTAAATAAGCGTAACTCTTAAATAAGGAAACACATTCAGGGCGCGATCGATTAAAAGAAACTATTATGGCTCCTGAGCAGGGACAAACCTCAGACTGTATCACGTTCCCCCGTCGACCACACTCGGCCTCGTTTATCGACTTCGCCTCCGCCGTAAAACCACCGAGCACGAGCCCAGCCCCACGGATCAATACTGGGAGCGCTTCCACGGCTTTTAAACAGACTGAAATGTGTGTAAAGTTCTGGTTTTGCGGTTTGTCACCTGCTCGTTTCTACGGATACGTCATTGCTCTGCCTGGAATATTCCACAGTGTGACACTGAACAGCTCTGTTTTGTATTTATTATTAAATTACAGGTGGTTTTATAGCTCAAAAATACCTAGAAAAGATAGAAAGGTTTAATGTCATATTGTGAATCATTCCAGACAAAGAGAAAAGCATTTGACGGACCCTCCACCAGAAAAGTTACACAATGCAGCTTTTAAAGAAGTTGTAAAAGCACAAAATTGACTGTTGTGCGCTTTGAGCCGTGTTCTAATGTTGTTATGTCACCAAAAACAGACCTGGAGTTGTGTTTTGTTTCATTCACACATGTTTGAGTAACTCTTTATTATTAGTCTGTCTACATCTCCAAAGTTCTACACGCTTTGTTCCACATTGTGATGTCATATAGTGGGATGATAACTAATGCGAACTGATATGAGCGTAAAGTCAAATATACAAATGATTAAAGGGACAGTTCAGAATTTTAGACATAGTTCCTCATTTCCTGGTGATCCAGAGTGTTGGAGACGTGTGGAGACACTTGTTTAACTCTTCCTCCAGTCCTTGTATTTGCAGAGGTGCTGGTGCTGGGCTAGTGCAGGTCAATGGCCACAGTCGTCCTGCCACTAAAAACAGTCTGACCCACTCCACAGACCTGAGGAAACTATTAGAGCTCCAGACTGTCCCTGTGAACGTCTGTGTCCACAGAATCATGTTTGAAGTAAAACTAATCTTGCATCACCTGAATCGTCGCATGTTGAGGGACTATTTTCTCATATATCAGTCGCTGCTGCCGAGCTTCTATCAGGAAGAACAACTCACTGCTGCTCAGACAGAAATCCTTCAAATGCAACGGTCAATTTGACTCTAATAAGACTGTTTTTAGTGGCAGGAGGACTATGACCATTGACATGCACTAGCCTAGCACCAGCAGCCTCTCCAAATACAAGGACTGGAGGGAGGATTTAACAAAGTGTCTCCACACGTCTCCAGCACTCTGCACCACCAGGAAATGAGGCCCTGTGTCCAAAAGTCTGAACTGTCCCTTTAAGCAGCCTATACTTGCAGATGTGGACTATTCTCGTGCACATTTTAGACAATTCCTTCCCACTTCTCCGTGTTTTGTGGAACTTTGACGCGAACGTCCCCATTTTGCGGGATTTGCGGGTGGAAGTGGGACCGAAAATTCCTCTAATTGCCAATTCCAGGGCTGAAATCATCCAAACGATTCTAGTGAAGGTGTGTGGAGTTTAAAAACATTACCGCATGGCATCAGTATTTTCAAAAACAGAACTCCGGGTCTGTTTTCTGGTGAAGAAACAACATTATAACTTACAGTAGATCAGAAAAAAAGCCCTTTAAACATATCTCAGAGTTAGAAAACAGAATCATATGTCCGTAAAAAACAACACTCATTTAGTCAGTGTGAGTCAGTAGGTGATAACAGTGGCGAAGTTGCAAAACCAAAATAGCCTATTACACACATTCCTCTGCATAAAAACAGTTATTTCTTACAGTAAACTTCCAGGGTGTGTTGGTTCCAGTGGAGCTCCACCCTCCTCAGAGACACTTAAGCCCGTCTGAGTCAGCACCAGGCCTATCGGGTGATACTTGGATGAGTGGGCAAAGGTTTTCACCGTAACAGCATTTGTCCAGTTAACAAAATTCAATCTGCTGCACCTTTATGATGAGGGATGAACAGCTGAGGCTAGAGATGTTATTTAAAGAGATTCAGTTCACTGTCCAGGCATCCAGGCTTTAAAGTGTTCAGAAAAAAAACATTAAAAATATATAAAAAATTTGACTCTTGTGAGGTTTAGGCCAAGTTACAATGCTGTTAGCAGGGGTGGAGTTGGTGATTTGGGGGCCCAAGGTGAACTTGAGTTGGGGCCCTCATTATAATGCTCTGTTGTTGTTGTTTTTTGTACTGTATTTTTCAGACTATAAGTCACTTTTTTTCAGGGTTTGGGTGTTTTTTCACACTGACAGTCCCTAGACCAAATATATGAATCATATATTTGAATCAAAATGAAAACAAAAAACAAAAAACAAATCATTATCTGTTTTTCATTTTGGTTTTAGAGACAAATAATAAAGAAAAGAGTTGTTTTTTTGTTTTCTTATTTTTGGTTCTATATTGAAAGACAAATGAACGATACATAGATTGTTCTCTATTGGGTTGTTTTTATTACTATAACTTCTTTGTCTCTGATTTTATACAATGAATTTCCCCCAAAAAGTGCAACTTATAGTCCGGTGCGACTTATACATGTTTATTTCTTCTTCATTGTGCATTTTTTGGCTTATAGTCCGAAAAATACGGTACTGTATTTATTGTGTGTAGAATCCATGGCAAAGGGTAGAGTTCAATTTGTCAACTGGACAAGAGTTTTAGGTAGAAGTTTCGCCGCTCATCCAAGCTGCTTCTTCAGTTCTTCCGTGCATAGAAAGGCTCGGTAAATCTTCCTTTCTTTTACCACTCCGATCGTGTGTCTGATTACGGTGCTGAAGTTGTGTGAACTTCCTTATGTGTTGTACAACTGTACAACTCACCCTAATGTAATGGATAACTCTATGTCCTGTCAATCATCCTCTCATTGTTGGACTGTTTTCCTATGACCTCTTGTTTAGCTGAGATTTTAGATTTTATTACTTATTTTACTATTTATACTGTCTCACTTTCACTGTAGACTTTTAACTGTATGTTTTATTTCGTATTTAATTTGTTTATGTTGTTGTAAGGCGACCGTGTGAGTGTCCAGAAAGGCGCCTAATAAATAAAATCTATTATTATTATTATTATTATTATTATTATTATTATTATTATTATTATTATTATTTATTTATTTTATTTTTTTTAATTTTCACATACACATTTATACACTACTTTTTTGATAGTTCTTTGGGTTTTATTATTACCATTTATATTTTTTACTCTTCTTCATTATATTATATCGTGATGTGTGAGCTGCTGTGTCTAAGTACAAGTTTAGGTGAAGGTTTACGGAGTTTAAAAACACAGTGGACTTCCTGTATTAGCACATGTTATTGCAAGGTTGAACAAAGTGTTTTTTTTGTTGTTTTTTTCTTTGATTTGAGAGAAAAACTCTTAAATATGCAGGATTTGATGAAACAAAACACAACTCCAGATGTGTTTGTGATGAGGAAACTACATAATAAAAGTGTCATATGGTCCATTCAACTACAAAATGACCACCAGGGGGCAGATAATTTGACATTTATCCTACTTAAAAAAGGCGGCACGGTGGCTGAGTGGCAACACTCAGGCCTCACAGCAAGAAGGTTGCGGGTTCGATCCCCAGGTCGCCCGGGCCTTTCTGTGTGGAGTTTGCATGTTCCTCCCCGTGTCTGGATGGGTTTCCTCCGGGTACTCCGGTTTCCCCATCAACCAAAAACATGCCCGCACCCCTATGAACTAACATCAAGGACCATGTTGTCCACCCTCCTGTGGGCTCACCACCTGCAGAGGGGTTCATAGGGGGGGTCAGGTGCTATGAGTATTGGGCAGCACGCTGCCCCCGCGACCCAGCCGGATTAAGCGGGAGAAGATGGATGGATGGATGGATCCTACTTAAAATGTCCACCTTTTGTGATTTGCCCATTTAAACTGTGATTTCTGACTTAAACTATTCACTGAATCCGAATAACAGTGGTTCTTTTCGCTCTTCTCAGGTGGTTTACTTCACTGCCACGTTCCCCTTCGTGATGCTCATCGTGCTGTTGATCCGGGGAGTAACTCTGCCCGGTGCTGCCGAAGGAATCAAGTTTTACCTGTACCCCGACCTCAACCGCCTCAAGGACCCGGAGGTAAGGGACTCCTCCTGCCACACGCCACGTTAGCTATAACAGGCTAATGCCACACGTCCGCTATAACAGGCTAATGCCACACGTCCGCTATAACAGGCTAATGCCACACGTCTGCTATAACAGGCTAATGCCACACACCACGTATGCTATAACAGGCTAATGCCACACGCCACATCCGCTATAACAGGCTAATGCCACACGCCACGTATGCTATAACAGGCTAATGCCACACGCCGCGTCCGCTATAACAGGCTAATGCCACACGTCCGCTATAACAGGCTAATGCCACACGCCACGTCCGCTATAACAGGCTAATGCCACACGCCACGTCCGCTATAACAGGCTAATGCCACACGTCCGCTATAACAGGCTAATGCCACACGTCCGCTATAACAGGCTAATGCCACACGTCCGCTATAACAGGCTAATGCCACACGTCCGCTATAACAGGCTAATGCCACATGCCGTGTCCGCTATAACAGGCTAATGCCACACGCCACGTATGCTATAACAGGCTAATGCCACACGCCACGTCCGCTATAACAGGCTAATGCCACATGTCCGCTATAACAGGCTAATACCACACGCCACGTCCGCTATAACAGGCTAATGCCACACGCCACATTAGCTATAACAGGCTAATGCCACAAGCCATGTTAGCTATAACAGGCTAATGCCACAAGCCATGTTAGCTATAACAGGCTAATGCCACACGCCGCGTCCGCTATAACAGGCTAATGCCACATGTCCGCTATAACAGGCTAATGCCACACGCCACGTTAGCTATAACAGGCTAATGCCACTGATTTCTGAATTATACCTTTGTGCTGAAGAACTTTGCTTTCTGCACAGAAAGCACATGTCACAGAGAAAAAACAATTAGTAGTAATGTAATGTGACAATTTTCTTCACAAATGTAACAGAAAACACACACCAAAGTTCTTGTAGAGGTGCAAGTGCAAGGAGCAGCAACATAAGAAAAAATTGCATAGCACACTCAGAGGGCCGGTGTCCAAAAGCTTTTTTAATTTTAAATTACGTTTCAGCAAGAAGAAGAAGAAGAAGAAGGCTTTGTTGCCGGAACGTAATTTAAAATAAAAAAAGTTAATAATAAATTAATAGGTAATAATTATTATATACTTTTGTCCCCTTTTTTATATGTATTTTTGAAAAAAAATTTGGTTAATTACCCCTATTACTATTGTAATAGCATAATTTTGAAGCCAAACTGTGGAGTAATAAATGGACAGTGGTTTATGTTTTATCACCGTCTAACTTGCAGCTGCTAAAAGTAGTAGCTTAATGGTATTTCACACCACAGCGTCCAAAAACACCCTGGACACCCCTATTTGGAGCCTTTGCATTTGAATTCAGACACCACCAACGAGCGTCTTGGACGCTGTGCAAATACAGGAGAAAAATACTCGATGTGTGTCCAGGGCGTCAGCTGCGAGTGTCGTGTTTTCCCGTTCGAGATAGTGACTTTAGCTCCGGCCTTCGGTGGGCTCCGGGCCTCGGCCTCTCGTCCTTGATTTGTTGACGCTGCATGTTTGACACCAAAAGTTCAGCTTTTTCAACTTCTGATGCTGACACTCTGGACGCTCGTCTCGAGGTCAGATTTGCGCCGCGCTGACGTCTGAAGATGCACCGCAAAAACTCAGGATGCCTTAGTAGCGCGTCTACATAAACTATATGTAAACTGGACTCCCTGACGCTGCGGTCTGAACTTACCATAATTGACAACCACTGAAGTCCTTTACACTTTGCATTACAGTTACTCCACATTTCACACAGTTTTATTTTCTCCATCGCTGTTACAGTTGGCTTTCCATTGTTTTTTGTCAGCTATGTTTCGATCTGATACACTAAAACACATTAGCCTGTTATCTTACCGCATCTCGCTGTATTTCGCACTGGTTTCTTTGGTCCCAACACCAGCAGGCCTCAGCCTTTTGTCCCCGCTCTCTCCCCTCGCCCCTGACAGGTCTGGATCGACGCCGGCACCCAGATCTTCTTCTCCTACGCCATCTGCCTGGGTGCCATGACCTCTCTCGGGAGCTACAACAAATACAAATACAACTGCTACAGGTGAGGCTGCGCTCGGGCGGGGGCTTTGTTAGCGGGCTGTTAGATTGTAGTATTTAGCCTTAGCGTCTTTTAGAGGGTAAAAAGTGAGGGGGGTGACTGATGTGTTCATTAACAAATCCTCCTCCATGACATATGTGTGATATAGGGACTGTTTGCTGCTGGGAGCCCTCAACAGTGGTACCAGTTTTGTGTCTGGATTCGCAATATTTTCCGTCCTGGGCTTCATGGCACAAGAGCAAGGGGTGGACATTGCTGATGTGGCAGAGTCAGGTACGCGGGTCTGTAATGGCGGCAGTGATGGTGGGCGCTGCTTCCTGGTTCAACTAATGAAATAACAAGTGAATACCACGTTAAAGAAAACAGCAACGAAAAGACAAAACACAAACCATTTGGTCATTGGAAAAGAACGGATTCTATTGACAAAAGACGGCATCGGAACATGGGAGTTTTCCGCAATCAAACACCTTGAATAGGAGTGCATTCTAGCCACGATAATTCAGCAGCGAGACACCACAAGTCGGAGAAGAGAGTTTTCTTACTTTGGGTGCATACTGCCCTACAAAGGCAGAACGCCGTCACATCGAGTTGGGCCAGAAATGAGTTTGGAGAGTATTTCCGACCTCCTATATCATGGGAATAAATATCGTGAAAAATATTGAGCTCAAAATGGACCTTTGAGCCTTATTTGGCAGTTCCTGTGCTCTGCATTTGTGTCATGGGGCAAAAACAAGGAGTCGTGCAAAGAAAAAAAGCACGGATGGATGGATTCAGTTATCTTTAATGTGAAAATATATTATATATTTATCATAGTCCGTATATATGAGTGCACAAAGCTAACCTGTTAGCCGCCATGTGCCAAACAGGAAGTGCTCCAGGAGGCTCTTCCAGCTCCTTCTCTCCCTTTTTCCCAGTGACTTACATTGGGATCTTATCATCCCTCTCTCTGTTTCTGCTGCTGTGGCCTCGGCATTTTGCTCTTAAATTGTTCATCTGAAGCCACGACACAGGATCCTGAACTTTTCATTTCTCTGTTTTGTTCCTAAATCAAGATCTGAACATAAATAACGGACCAATCAGACGCCTTCATTCCCCAAGGTCCCTCCCCCTAGCGTTAGCAACAGGTTTGATTGACAGCTTGTGCGTTTTGTTGTAGTAGTTGACTGTTTTTGAAGTAAAATGACAAAATAAATCAAACAATTACAATAGCTAACGCTACTAGAATCTTAACTAGCATAAAGTAAAGTGAATTTCATTAAATTGCCGACTCTGTTGACCCTTTTAGTGTTCGTAAACAGTGGTGACGTAGGCTCGGTTGTGCATTTTGGCAACAGAAGTACAGCAGAACTCAGCAGCTTGTCGAGCTCTGTGAAAGAATTATCATCAAAAGATCGAGAATATTTCCTCAACAAACTGAACTTTGACAAACGGTGTCTGACTGCCAGATCCTCGTGCAGTGAGTGAAACTTTAAAACTGTAAAACTTCACACACAGAACAACCAGACATTTTGGTGCTGGAAATGTTTTTATCTCAATCTTCTTCTGTCCGTGTTCAGTCTGAATGAATCTGACTGAATGAAGTAAGTAGCTTCTTTTTTTGTTTTATCCCTTCCGCCCTAAAAGAGTTTGTTCGTTGTTCGTTGTTGTTCGTAAGTAACAGAACATAAACCAATGACTAAACTTACTATTTAAAGTTTGATGATAAAAGCTAAAAGTTTCCTTATTATTCTGAAGAATCAGTAAATCCAGACGTCCGTGCAGGTGCAGAGTATCACTGTACACACTATTCTGCAAAATAAATCGTCCGTCAAACTGTTTAAACTGTGTAAATGTCGCCGCACGATCCTGATCCGCACTAAACAGGAAATCCAAAGGTCTTTCATAGAATTTAAAACAAACTCCATGAGGACTAGACGTTGGTTGAGTGTTCTGGGGAAAATCAAGTAAATAATAATAATCATGTCAGTTACCGTCTTTCGCCTCTGCACAACTCCTTATTTTTGGCTCATGTTACAAAGGCAGAGAACACAGGTCCATTTTGAGCTCAATAAAATATTTCTTCTTCTAGTTGTCAAATTTTGGGAACCCCACTTCTGCTTTTGCCTGGACAAAACAGACACTTTGAAGTCATTTCCTCAGTTTCACACTGGTGAGTTCAGGTCTTTTGCCTTTGTAGGGCAGCATCGTCGTCCATTTCGCCCAGTGACAGTGAAATAGGAGTGGAAAGCTGTTCGTCGGAGTAGGCACAGCGTAGGCTCTAGGCTAAACCTGAGTGGAGGAGGTGGAGAACATAGTGCATCTTGTGCCAGATGCCTCCAAAAACTTGTTTTGAACTGGTGTTACCATTGCTGTGGTTCCTTCGATAAAAAGTACAATCCATGTTTTGCTTTGTGATTATAAAATGGCAAATGTTGTTTGTTGTACTATAATACCACTGCACCTTACATATGTAGTGACCAGCTTATGCTGTTAATGTAATAAGAATTTGACAGATTTACTTTGTATTTGAATAGAACAGAAGGCTACACTGCCAAAAAGCTGAAGATATAAACACCTAAATCTATCAGAAAATGACTTAAAAGTAGTGAAATTATCTTGCTGCATGAACAGATCATTTTATTTGACAGCTTTTCTTAAAATAAACAACCTCTAGACGAGAATGAAGCAGTCTCAGAGCTCATAAATAGATAATAAATCTGAAAACAAGTTGAATAACCTGATATAAGTTTTAAAATCTTGGCCAGATCAGAGACATTTGCAGGGTACAGAAGGACAGGTCTATACAGTGTAGTCGAAATTAATGAACTCACCAAACTATTATACGATTATAGCCTCCATATTATAGCGCAGAGCAGCCATAGTGTAGAAAACATAGTGTAATATTAATTCAGCAGCTCACGTAAAGCTTTTACTTAAAGGATACAGTCCCTTCAGACAAACTAGTGTCCATTTAGGCTTCAAGTTTAGGAGTAACGTGAAAGCCGTTAAGCAGAAAAGGCTTTTAACTTTGGCCTATAGCAAAGGACAAAACAATAGTTCATCAGAATTTTGGACATAGTTGCTCATTTCCTGGTGATCCAGAGTGTTGGAGACGTGTGGAGACACTTTTTTTTCCCTCCAGTTGTATTTGCAGAGGTTGCTGGTGCTGGACTAGTGCATGTCAATGGCCAACACAAATGTCGAGGAGGAACTATCATTCTCTGCTGTAGCTGTTCTACCAAATCGCCACATTACCCGTTCTCCCATCGCTGTTTACGTCACAACAGAGAGAAATATCTAAACCCGAGCACTGGATTAACTTAGAAATGACTCACTAGTTTATCATTTCTGACTCCCACACAGAGACGCAAAATAAAGAGAAAATAATGAGAAGACTTCATGAGCCGACTCACCTCTCATAAAGTGGTACTTTTAATTTATTTACATACACCTTGCTACACTTAAAATAAGAAAAACAGCATCTTTTTGCACTTGAAATAATAATAAGATGTAATGTTGCTTGAATTATGAAAAAAACAAAACACTTATTCCACCCACTGGCAAATAGTTTTACTTGTCAAGTTGAATCTACTCAAATAAAGTTTTTTTTTAAATTTATTTTAACTTACATAGATATAGTTTTTTTTTTTTCCAGTGTAGTGGCAGGAAAACTATGGCCATTGACATGCACTAGCCCAGCACCAGCACCTCTGCAAATACAAGGACTGGATGGAAGGTTTAAAAAAAGTGTCTCCACACGTCTCCAACACTCTGGATCATCAGGAAATGAGGAACTATGTCCAAAATTCCAAACTGTCGCTTTAATTATCAAAGCCTTGTGTTGTTCCTCAGAGACAAAACTTCTCTTTAAAGTCTGTAAACTGTAATGATAAGAAGTTTTTATTACATGTTCAGGTTCCAGTGCAACTAAGAACAGCATGTATCTCAGTTATAGAGTTGATCAGTGCTGCTTTTCCCTCTAGACGAGCTAATCATGGTTTTAACATGTTTAAAACACTTCAGACAGTTCTTTGTAGGCCTAATTATTAATGCTGTAAATGTAATAAGGATTAGACAGTGTGACTTTGTATTGGAAAAGCGATGAACAGTGTCACACAGCACTGGGAGCTGACACAGCCTGTCACACTGAGCTGTGAGTCAGCGGTGTTTGGTTGGATGCCTCTAAAAGTGAACCACTACACTTCTGTCTGTGGATTCAGTGCCTCCTGCTCCTCACGTCTTTGGTTCTCCTCAACCTTAAACATACGCCTATGACCAAAAAATAAATCAATAAAACATTTTTTTAAAAAGGCGTACATGTGATCGTAGCGGCTGCTGTTTTTTCCCGGCTCATTTTGCATTACACCTCTACCCTGGGGCGATGCAAAATGTAGAGTGAAGTCTTTAGGTGGTGGCTTACTGTGACTTTGGGAGGTGATGGACTTGGTTTGCTTTTTCCGAACGACGGGAAACGTGAATCATGCGCATCACGCGACAGTTTAGCCGATTCTAGAGTAGCTGGTTTAAGACTTGAGAGTTTTTATTTAGTGGAAACAGACATTTTTAGTCTGCTGAAACACAATATAGAACTAGATATTTACTAGTTCTAGATATATGTTATTGTTTTGTATGGAACGTTCCACGGTTTGTCTTTAAAGTGTAACTCCAGCACGTTTGAAGCTAAAGTCCGTTGCTAGAGGAGGTGGAATTCTGTCAGAAGTCAAAAAACGGCACAGATCAGTGTTTCCTCGGTGGAGATCTCACTGTGGCAGTGAGTCTGTCAAGGCAACAAACTAGTGTAGTGATGGGGGCAAGTTCTGAACTTCCATGTAAAACACCAATTTGCTTCAGACTGAAGAAGCTTAACACCACTTTAACCCATCTTACAACAACCACGAGTCAAACAAACCAAACGCTCTGCCTGGTTCACTCATTAGTGTCTGGAAACGTTAGAAAACATCTTTATAAGCACCTCACACTTCCCTCTGTTGATTTCCCACTGCACAGGCCAAAGCCCAAAAGACTCGATCGCTGATGTTGTTTCTAATCCCGTTTATTTACCAGTGAATTATATTTTTTGAAAAAACAGCTTTCAGTTTCTTTTCTTCTTCACCGTCAGTAGTCGATTCTCACTTGTTGCTTCTGGCGGCTCGAGCCTCTCGCCGTTGCTGGAGTCGACAATCGAGTCTCGAGTGGGTTAAAGTGGTGTTAAGCTTCTTCAGTCTGAAGCAAATTGGTGTTTTACGTGGAAGTTCAGAACTTGCCCCCATCACTACACTAGTTTGTTGCCTTGACAGACTCACTGCCACAGTGAGATCTCCACCGAGGAAACACTGATCTGTGCCGTTTTTTGGCTCCTGACAGAATTCCACCACCTCTAGAAACGGACTTTAGCTTCAGACGTGTCAGAGTTCCCCTTTAAAACATCTCTACGTTACATTTATTCAATTACAGGTGTTTTTTTTAGCTTAAAAATACATCAAAAAACAGATATTCTGACTCTGAACGGGGTCACCTCTGGACAAATCTGACCTGTAACTTGGTTTGGTTTGGTCTCCGTGAAGATAGAAAAGGAACATTTCAGACAAAGCAGTAACATCTTCAAGGTGAAAAGTGAAAAATTGGACGAACCCTCGACCAGAAAAGTTACATGATGAACCTTTAACTGTCATTTAGTTAAAAAAAAACTCTCAACTTGCCAAATCACTGTAATGGCCTGTTCTATTGTTTACTTTTCTATTGTACTTTATATAACCATGTACCGCAATGTGCATTATACTTACTTGTACTTACTTCCACAGCTAAACTCCCTTTGAAAACTGAGAAAACATTAGAATACTACATAGAGATAATATTATACGTAACCTAGTGATTGTTTTTTATGTTATTATAGGGCAAAATGGGTAAGTATAGCTAGACACATTCTTTCCTAACCCTAGATTAAATTCTTGGCATGTAGTTAGTAGATTTTTAGCAGTTTGAATGCTACTTGCTCCGGTCTGGTCTCGCAGTCCGCTGGTCGGGTTCTTGGCCGGTCCGACCGCGGCTGCAGATCGGATTCGCCCTTTCGCACGATGCTAACGTGGCTCCTGTTTGTTTTTGTTTGTCCCCTCCCACCCCCCGTCCCCCGCCGCAGGTCCCGGGCTGGCGTTCATAGCGTACCCCAAGGCAGTCACCATGATGCCTTTCCCAACTGTATGGGCTGTCCTGTTTTTTATAATGCTGCTGCTGCTTGGCCTCGACAGTCAGGTGAGGAATTTGGATCGTATCTTGAAGCCGGGGGGTCTCACAACAAACGCAAACACTGCAACACAACAAAAAGCCACAACGAAAATGACCGTGGGACTCTATTTTCCGACGGACCAAGCGAGAAATGATTTACGACGGTCAGACAGTGACATCGATCCTGGCCACAAAACCATAAATTACTTTTACTCATGTTTCCAACTTCATTCACTTCTCCGTTCCTTTACTTTTCACATTTTTCTTCTTCAGCTTTTCCCATTCACGTCACGCTTCATCCTCCTCGCCTGGTCTGTCGGAAAATAGAGTTTTTGGTAGAGCTTTTTGGTGTTTTGTAGCTTTTTTTGTGTTGCAAGGTTTGCATTTGTTGTGAGTGTTTTGTTGGAGTTGGAGTGTTTCCTCCATCAGAAAAATGACAGTGAACCTTTAAAGCCACTATTTCTAGAGGATATTTGGGATTTAACGTAGGGTGACCAGACACACCCGGGTTGGGATGGTTGGCAAGAATAAAACCGTGAAAAGAGCGTGAAACATTGTCTGAGACAAAAGTGTGTAAACAAATGCAATTTATGCTTCTCTGGTTTAGACCTGATTTAGAACTGATATAGTCCTGGTTTAGGTCTGAAATAGTCCTAGTTTATACCTGATTTAGACCTAAAATTGACTTGATATAGTCCTGGTTTAGGCCTGAAAGAGTCCTGGTTTATCCCTGGTTTAGACCTGAAATAGTTCTGGTTTAGACCTGAAATAGTTCTGGTTTAGACCTGAAATAGTTCTGGTTTAGACCTGAAGTAGACCTGATATATCTTCTCCTGCTTTATCTGGCTGGGTCAATCCTCATAGCACCTGAACCCCCTATGAACCCCTCTGAGTGGAGCCCACAGGAGGGTGGACGTCATGGTCCTTGATGTTAGTTCATAGGGAAGACCTGAAATAGTCCTGTTTAGACCTGAAATAGACTTGATTTAGTCCTGGTTTAGACCTAAAACAGTCAATTATACTTGGTTTTTGAAATGTTCTTCTCTCTGGTTTATTTGCCCTGGAAGTGCTGCTGCTTTAGCGCTCCATGTCCGAATTCAGTGTCAACTATGGATCTATAACAAAAACTTAGTGTTGCGTTTCACTGATGCTCGACGTTGTTTCCTTTAAGTTTTCGTCTTTCTTCCCTTGATCGTTGTGGATAAATTCTTCACGGACAGAATCTGTTCTTTGTTCCTTGTTGGATGTAGATTTGGTGTTGGGGCAGATTTATGAAGCTGCTCAAAAATATGACACACTTTTCCACAGGGATTTTGCCGTAGAAAAGCACTTCCTGTTGTGATAATCGTCTATTACGATTCGGACGCGTATTTTCTCGATTATTCTGCATTCAAACAAAACTTTTATTTTGAGACTTTTGATGATATGATATGACGGCATTTCAGATACTGTGCGTGTACTTTTTGTTCTGTCTGGAGACGTTTTTGTTCCACAGCGGAGTTTTAACTTGTCCGTCACTGTGGAGATTAGCGGGTGACGTAGCTGCCAGTGAAGTAAAGTACGTGTCAGTTCTGTGAAGAGGCAAGGCCGCTCGCTGGATAGTTTTCAGGGTATTTTCTGCAAGTTAAACTGTGAAGGGAAAGTCAAATGGAACACGGCGTCTGGATTTCAAACATCTGACAAAAACCATATCTATGAAAGCAAAACAAGACAAAACATCTGCGTAATTATCTCCGTCCAAATTCCATCAGAAGCGGATAAAAAGTCGATAGGCCTGTAAATCTTATCCTCCCGGAACGTAAGGCCTTGTTTGGGCTTTTATAACAGACGAAACATACCAGCCCGATAATGCCTTTCTAAAGTTAGCGCTTCTTAAAGACACTTTCTACAAACATGTATCAGCGGTTACATAAGAGGTCCACAGCTGTTGTTCAGCCTGGATACTGTCGTATTTCTGTATGTACATGTGTGTGTCGTGTATGTATGTGTGTGTGTGTGTGTGTGTGGAGCATCAGCATGGACTTGTAGACGTAAAGCAGCTGGCTAAGGTGCCGGCTTACAGCGCACTAAACAAAGAGCGTTTAGCCGAGCGACCGTATCGAACCTCGTAAAATACTACGGCAAAAATAGTGCAGCTGTTAATGGAAAAACAGAAGCCACAATGAAGTCATGAAGTTATACAACGCACTGTAAATAGCGACGTTAATGCTCACGTGACCCCGATAGGAGCAGGAAGTGTTTTGCGTCGCTTCTAAACAGCACAACGGGCGACGGCGAGTGCGCAAAGGGTTCGAACAGACACGCTATAGTGAAAAAAATAAGTCTAAATTTAGATTATCACCCGTACGACGTGGAGAAGTTGGACTTTTCGTGCAGTTTGGAGGATTTTCTCGGCGTTGAGGCGATGGAGATAATAAATGATCCGGTGTTGCAGACCTCGTGTTACACTGAGCCAAATGAAAGACTTTAAAAACCTGGAGGAGACGACTATTTAGAATTAAAATCAGCCGCTGCACCAGGAGAACCTAAAATAATTATTAAAAAGGGATAAAACGCCAAATTACTGCAGTAAGATCATAACATTAGCACCACATAAAGCTTTTTACGTGACATTCAGACCTATAATGCAGCAGTTTACCGTCACTTACGACGCTCTTCTTTCGAAATAACTGTCTAAAAAAACTTGAAAATATGAATTAATAAATGACACAATCCTGAACTCGAGCATCATCTGTTTCTGCGCCTCCTTTTTTAGACTTTCGGAGTTTGTCAATCCACTTTTATCGTCTTTTTTCTGTACGTTTTTTGAAACCAACTCTCTTGTGACACGGCACTTTCGGTATACGAAAAAAAAAAGTTTGTCTTTCTCCCGATTCGAGCGGTCACAGTGACCACAGACTGCACAGAGTTTAGGCGTTTTGGCGCAGAGTCCGTGGAGGTAAACGGGTTTCTGTGCGTCTTTACTTCCTGAAACCAGCGATACTCATAATATCGTTGTTAGTGTCATTAAGTTAACTTATACTTAGACAAACTTTACTGATCCTCAAGGGAAACTATAGCAAATAGCACTCTGCCCGTCATTATGTAACTTTTCTGAGAGTGCGAGCCACCTGAGCTGTGATAGCGTTGGTGAAATGTTCCGCACCACGGTCTTAAACTAATCTCTCTCGGTGTTTGCGTTTCAAAACAACACTGTGGAATATTCGCCACGGAGACTGGCCAACTGCAGGAGAAACAAGCCAACTGCAGGAGAAACAAGCCAACTGCAGGAGAAACAAGCCAACTGCAGGAGAAACAAGCCAACTGCAGGAGAAACAAGCCAACTGCAGGAGAAACAAGCCAACTGCAGACCCTTGAGCAGAGAAGTTGTCATCAGAACACTCAGAGGCCGTGTCCGAATGTCCACCCTGGTCACTTCATGGTCCAGCGCTGTTTATCAGACCGAATATAGTCGCTCATCCAGAGATCTGACCTCTCTGCTCGCCGTTGGTCGCATCTGGGTTAAAAAAAAAGACTGATTTATGGATTTTGTGCCCAGTTATTAAAGACCTGTCGCTGTCCGCTGCTGTTTTTATACCTCTTGCATTATGGGGTGCATGTGCGGTCCAGAAGGATGGAGACGAAGACAGACATTTTGTGCCGGCGACGATTCCCGACGTCGAGGATTTAAAGCCGGAACAAAGAGAATGTTTGGTGAAGTTTATCGAAGGGAAAGACGTTATTGCCCTTCTTCCTACGGGATTTGCTGTTGTGTCGGTGTCCTGTCGATTTGAGCTCCCGAGCGTTACTGCACATGTGCACGACCCCGAAGCGCTGTTACAGTTTAAACGCCGTCAATTTGAGCTCCTGAGGCAGAAGTGGAGGAACAAGTCACATTTTACAAGTGTTTTGGTTTTATTGTCTGTTTTAACCAGTTAAACATTGACTTGTGCAGGTTGGATTCACGGCAGAATATCTACGTTAGATGATTGAATAGTTTGGCTTTAATATTTGATTTTATTATCACGTTCATTACATCGTATTTTATTTTGTTTCCAGTGTAGAAAACGCTGTAACTTTGTTTAAAAAGGAGCTGTATAAATAAAATGTCACTGTATTATAATAGGAAGTTCACACTGTAGCCTGTGATATTAGCGTTAAATATTATAGATTTAATATAAAGACTTCAGTGTTTCCAGTTGTTTCTTTCTCTTCTACAGTGGGAGTTTTATTTGACAGAAGATTCAGACCTGTGGAAATGAGCTCCTCTGCACAGATTCAGATAAATGAGTGAATAATGTGATTCTACAGTGGAGCTTTATTATTCGCTGGTTAAATTGTCGATATGTTGCTCCTTTAGTCTGTTTGAGTGTAATTCAACTGTCCAAATGAACTACTCAGATTCATATAAATGTGTAAATGTGACATAACTCAGGTGTAAAGTGTGATCCTCATGTAAACAGCATCAAACCCACTGCCTCTGATCCAGAGAAACATGGAGTAAAACTGGAGAGGTTCATTTATTGGATCTAGACGACTGTAAAGGGAAAATCAGAATCAGAATTACTTTTATTCATCCCCGAGGGGAAATTTTCTTTGTTACAGATGCAACCGACCAAGAGCACGTAGTTACAAGTTACAAAAATAAGATAAGATAAATACAATAAGATAAAAGATAAAATAGCTCTCTCTGGGAAATTATTTACATCAGTGACATATTTATGACTATATACATGTGTGAGCAGGAATAGGATGAAAAGGATTGAGTAGTTTGTGAGTTAAAGTGCAGCGTTCAACAGTTTGATGGCGGCAGGAGAGATTTCCTGTGTCTCTCAGTGGAGCAGCGGCAGCCGCAGTCTATGGCTGAAAGAGCTCCTCTGATTGGTCAGCACCTCGTGGAGGGGGTGGGAGAGAGAGTCCAGGATAGTCCAGATTTTGTCCAGCATTCTCCTGTCCAACACCACCGCCAGAGAGTCCAGCTCCTCCCCCACAACATGTCCAGCCTTCCTAATGATCTTCTCGAGTCTATTAGTGTCCCTCAGGCGCAGACTGCTGCCCCAGCAGACTACAGCGTACATGATGCACTGGCCTCCATAGACTCGTAGAACATCCTGAGCAACGTCCTGCAGATGTCAAAGGACCTCAGCCTCCTCAGGAAATAGAGGCGGCTCTGGCCCTTCTTGTAAACGGCGTCCACGTTCCTGCTCCAGTCACTGGAAAAGTCACTGGATTTCGGCTGTGGGAGCTCATTTCCACAGATCACTGGCCTCAAATGCATTGTGGGAAATTTTGAGCGCTTTTTGTTCACCCACTGGACACTCGGACATGACTAAACATGACGCGACCCCTGAATCATTCGGCCTTTTGAACACACAGAATCCTTCAAGTAAAACACACAAAACATGTTTTTACAAAAAACATTCTCATGCACAAAAAGCCTGGGATTTATTTCAGGTTCAAACATCTGAGTTTAGATTTGCGGAGGTGGAAGTATTTAAGCTTATTCTTGTATATTTTCAGTAGAAGTATTTAAGTTTTTATTCTTGTATATTTTCAATAGAAGTATTTAAACGTACTTTTGTGTATTTCAGTTTGTGGAGGTAAAAGTATTTAAGCTTATTCTTGTATATTTTCAGTAGAAGTATTAAAAGTACTTTTATATATGTTTTAGTTTGTGGAGGGGGAAGTATTTAAAGTACTTTTGTGTATTTCAGTTTGTGGAGGTGGAAGTATTTAAAGTACTTTTGTGTATTTCAGTTTGTGGAGGTGGAAGTATTTAAAGTACTTTTGTGTATTTCAGTTTGTGGAGGTGGAAGTATTTAAAGTACTTTTGTGTATTTCAGTTTGTGGAGGTGGAAGGGCAGATCACTTCTCTGGTCGATCTGTATCCGTCCTTCCTAAGGAAGGGTTACCGCAGAGAGGTCTTCATCGCTATACTCTGCTGCATCAGTTACCTGCTCGGACTCACCATGGTCACTAAGGTAACGCTACACGGCAACCGCATCATAGCAACAGCGTTTCCCCGGCAACCGCATCCCAGTGACTCATGTGTTCTCACCGTTCATCACGCCAAATACTCCACACCTACATCACCTCTGCAGACGCCGCAGATACAAACCACAGAAACGGCTTTTATTCTCACTGTTTACAGGGCGATTATTTCTCACTTTAACAGTGTCACAATATCAAACGCACAAGGAATGAATGAAAAGGAGCAGAAATCCTTTTAAACTGTTACAGCTACTGCACTTTTGAAATATTTTCTACATTCACTGCACTTTACTTTTATAGTTGATGTTTATTTTAATTGCTTGTTGCTTTCTTGTTTTTATTTTATCTTAATTTGATCGATGTTTTCTGCTCTTGGCCACGTCTCCCTTAAATGAGGCCTGGATCTCAATGGGCCTTTACCTGCTTAAATAAAGGTTAAATAAAATAAAAAAAATAAAGAGCTATCTTATTAGGGGTGTATGAAAAAAACAATTCAGTGATATATATCGTGATACTTTATTGCACAATTCTTGAATCGATTCAAAATGGATCTGAATCGATTTTTAAAATAATCTATTTCACGAAAATGCATTAGTTGCCTTCACTGTTCTTGTGATTTAAAAAAAAGTATTATATTTCATACACTTGTGTTTTCTTGAAAGTGTAGTTGACTGTTTTATAAGAAGTAATTATTGATAAATCGCAATATCTCATCCATTGTTTTAGTATCAGGATATATCGTGATATATCGTGATATATCGTGATATATCGAATCGTGACGTGCAAATCCTGATATTTATGCACAGCCTTACATCTTATGTTCTCTGCCCCTTTTCCCTTTTCCAGACACATCAACACTGATAATCGCTGTGAAACATTTCAAATCAGCACATTTCACTTCAGTCACAAGTATTAATCAATTGCAAACAGAAATCTTCCTGCATGTAGTTTTATTATTTTATTATTTACCACAGTCGGGCAGCGGTAGTTGTGAGATGGACGCTCCTCTGCTCCTCTTTGGTACAGAGTTGAGCATTTGGAAAAACAAGCCACGTTCAGGCAGTTCGGGGTCTGTGGGGAGAGGGTTATTATGGACGGAGCCGTGAGAACTTCCCTCTGCAGTATTAATAGACAAATCTGCCGCAGTTTTTCTCATCGTCCGGCCCCAGTGTTTGACATGTTTGGGCTAAAAGCAGAAAGGCTCTCAGATTCAGATCATGTATTGTTTCTATTTGACACAGAAGCACTCGAGGCTCTGCAAACACAACAACTTTTCGACAAAAAATGAAGCTTTAGATGGTGTCGGCCATTTCTGAAACATTTACAACCAAGAACGAACACAGGAAACATTAAAGGACACACACGACGCTGTTTTCTGGTCTGTTTTAATGTTGTTTCCTCATCACAATGTTTAACACACAAACCTGCAGATTTAGGCTGAGTTCTTCTCTCAAAACAGAAAACACTCTGTGAAAGCTGAACTCCGGCACATTTGAAGCTAAAGTCCGTTTCTAGAGGAGGTGGAATTCTGTCAGAAGCCAAAAAACGGCACAGATCAGTGTTTCCTCGGTGGAGATCTCACTGTGGCAGTGAGTCTGTCAAGGCAACAAACTAGTGTAGTGATGGGGGCAAGTTCTGAACTAGTGTAGTGATGGGGGCAAGTTCTGAACTTCCACGTAAAACACCAATTTGCTTCAAACTGAAGAAGCTTAACTCCAATTTAACCAATTTTTGCCAAAGCCCAAAAGACTCGATTGTCGACTCCAGCGGCGGCGAGAGGCTCGAGCTGCCAGAAGCAACAAGTAATGATCAACTAACTGACAGAGAAGAAGAAGAGAAACTGAAAATTGTTGAAAGAAAATGATTCAGGAATGTATTTTTTAGTGTTTTTCAAAAAATATAATTCACTGGTAAATCAATGGGATCAGAAACAACATCGGCGCTCGAGTCTTTTGGGCTTTGGCCTGTGCTGTGGGAAATCAGCAGAGGGAAGTGTGAGGTGCTTATAAAGATGTTTTCTAACGTTTCCAGACACTAATGAGTGAACCAGGCAGAGCGTTTGGTTTGTTAGACTCGTGGCTGTTGTCAGATGGGTTAAAGTGGAGTTAAGCTTCTTCAGTCTGAAGCAAAACAGTTTTCAACCACCTCTAGCAACGGACTTTAGCTTCAAACGGGCCCGAGTTCCTCTTTAACTTCCGAGTATCATGAAGACAATACAAAAGGGCTAAAACTGCCAGTCTTCCTCCTCTATCAACATGGCCATAAATAAACATGAATACATAACTAAGATGAGGTATAAATGCAAAGGATCTCCAGATAACTCGTGTCTGTGTTTTTCAGGGTGGCATGTACGTGTTCCAGCTGTTCGACTACTATGCAGCCAGCGGTGTGTGCCTTCTGTGGGTGGCATTCTTTGAATGCGTTGCTGTTGCCTGGGTTTATGGTACGTCTGCTTCAACTCTGTTTCATTTCCATAATTAAAGAACACATTGTGCTTGAGCCGGCTCGATATTTATAATCTATGACGCCCGTGGGTCATTATGTCAGGGGTCTCCAGCCTGTCGCTCGGGAGTTACCGGCAGCTCTCCACCGCTTTCCAAGTATCTCACCAAGGCATTTCTGAATTACATGTGTTGTGCTGAATGAGTCAAATTTGATTACCGTATTTTTCAGACTATAAGTCACTGGAAATAAGTCGCGGCAGCCAAAAATTAGACCACGAGGCAGAAAAAAACATGTATCAGTCTCACCGGCCTATAGGTCGCACTTTTTTGGGGGAAATTTATTTTATAAAATCAGGGACCGAGAACCGACATTTCATCTTGAAAGGCGAGTTATAGAAGTTATAGTAATAAAAAAACAACCGAATGGAGAAGAATCTGTGTATCATTTGTTCGTTTGTTTTTCAATATAGAACCAAAAAAAAAAAGAAAATGAAAAACAACTTATTTGTCTCTAAAACAAAAATGAAAAAGCGGATAACGATTTGTTTTTTTTTCATTTTTGATTCATATACGATTCATATACTTGGTCTATGGGCTGTCAGTGTGAAAAATTTAATATATAAGTCGCAGGAATCACCCAAACCCTGAAAAAAAG
Organism: Odontamblyopus rebecca; assembly: GCA_030686955.1. Classification (NCBI taxonomy): domain Eukaryota; kingdom Metazoa; phylum Chordata; class Actinopteri; order Gobiiformes; family Gobiidae; genus Odontamblyopus; species Odontamblyopus rebecca. Next base: position 41,674,934 of record CM060656.1, on the reverse strand, counting down.
TCCAAAAAATTAGGTAATTAAATGCCTTTTACCATTGTACATTATACCTAACTTTGTACACTAATAAACAGATAAACGTAGGGGGACCAAACGTGGGCATCTGGGTTATTTTTTGGGTTATTTTTTTTATAATCTGAGGTAGAGCTGGGCGGTATGACCAAAAATTGATATCACGGTATTTTTTTAAATTATCACGGTATCACGGTATTTAACGGTATTTTTGTCTTTGGCTAAGTGGAGTGTGATAGAGTTGGTAATATCATTCTAACGTTTGCTTTTCTTGTCATAGACGGTCCCTTTAGAGGGAGAATAGGAAGACTGCATGAAAGTAAAATCTGCATCTTCTCCCCAATCTCTGCGTAACGTTGGCAGTGCAGCACAAAACACTACACAGACGTCCCTGGTAGGCGCGTTTGCTAAAGGGACCGTCTGTGTGTGTTTTTGTGACACGGCTCCGTTTTTTCGGAGAGCGGAGTGCGCGGAGCCGTGCCCGGGCGAAAAGGTGAAGAGCGGGGCTCCGCGCACCCGCGCTCTCGCTCGGGCGCGGCTCCGCGCAGTCCCACTCTTCACCTTTTCGCCCGGGCACGGCTCCGCGCACTCCCGCTCTCCGAAAAAGGGAGCCTGTGTCTGTGTCATTTTCTTCGTCCATGCTCACCACTCAACTCGCTATCCTTACCTGGCTTGTTGGCTTGTTTGGTGTAACACTGAAAAACAGCCCCCGCTCAATCTACCGCTGTGCGACGTTCCGCCGCTCTATGTTGCCGACATATGCGCGCACACACGGTATGGCGGTAAATAAAAAATTCATATCATAAAAATAAATATTACCTGTATACCGGTTCAAACGGTATACCGCCCAGCCCTAATCTGAGGGACATGTCCTGGTTTTCACTCCCTTCTGTTGGGCCATTAAAGTGCCCGGCTCCAGAGCTCTGTGCACGTGTGGCGGGGCATGTGGCGTAATCCCTGAGCACCTTCAGTGTGGAGCTCTGTGCACTCAGAAGGAGCGAACACAGACAGTCGATTAACCTGCAACACGCCGAACGGGAGGCCACGCCCACCCCCGCTACAGTGTCCTGGTTTTCACAAATGGAAATATGGTCACCCTACATAATGGCTTATGTTTTACAGGCGTCTAACTGCAGCTTATTTAAGGCTCACTATGGCTCTTACATTTGCTCGGTTTCTTGTGAACGCTAAAACTAGTCGATCTTTGGCGTTTTTGTTTTGTAGAAGTAGCTCACCGGTGGAAAAACGTTGGAGACCCCTGCATTATGTTATCATTTGCACATTTTAAATTGCAATATTCATCTAAAATGACTTAATAAAAGAAGCAAGTCTGTGATAGAAAACCGTGGTGTCTAACGGGAGCTGATATCACTGTAAAGCTCAATCAAACAATCAAACTTTATTTATAGAACGTTTTTGTACAAAAAACAACACAAAGAGCTTTACGGTCTGTGACATAACTATCTTTTTTACAACTAACCATCTGGAAACTATTCTAACTGTCTCGTCATCACAACAAAGAGTCAGCACCTCTGATGGATATCGGCAGATTTAACGAGTAACGAGCAGCAGATTTGGAAAGAAATTGTGCTAAAATGACGACAAAACGCCGCCGAAAACTACTTCTGTCACATATTAAGAAAATAAAATCGGCGCTTGAAGTAAGAAGCAGTTTAAGTTACCTCAAACATGCACAAATCACTCCAAATACAACTTCGAGAGGGTAAATGAGAAGAGAAACAACTCAGTTCAAATCTCCGAAAAGTCGATTTTGTAGCATAGGTCTGTCACTAAATATAAATATGTAGAGCTTCTATCTCGAGGACTTCCTGCTCCAGCCGAACGCTCTAATGCATGACTATGTTTAGACTAAATGCACCGTACAAACAGCTCAGGCCATCGATAATCT